>JAVYIG010000842.1:0-436538 GCA_035222895.1 Strongylocentrotus droebachiensis | reverse complement strand
CACAATGCACAAAGACGGTAGTCTGGTACTTCACCAGTTGTACACTGTCGCTTATAAAGTTGGAATATTTTAGTTTTACCCCAATTTATGGAATTATTTTAAAAATAATTTAAAAATAATAGATCTAGATAATAGTATACATTCTCAGATTGTATTGAATAATAATTTGCCAATGTGTGTTTTGCGGGACTGCTAAAGCATGTGTATGCTACCATGCTTATCAACTAGGGGACTTACGCCCTCAAGTCATAAATGACAGTAATGAGGATTAATGCCCCACACAAGGGCACTAATATAGCCCATGCCTTGAGCCATAATGCATGGCCGTCCAGAAGATTTTGTTATGTTGGGGACCGGGGTAAAATGCAATAAATTATTGAAAATTTATTGCATTTTCTGTTTTTTTTTTAATTTATGGAAACTGCCCCCTACCCTAGCCTCCGCTGCGTACAGTCATGGTTCAGTGACAAAGCAATGGCCTCGTAACTGTGAGGCCCCAGGATCAAAACCGGGTCGATGTGCTATATTAGTGCCCTTTTGTGGGGCATTAATCCTCATTACTGTCATTTATGACTTAAGGGCATAGGTCCCCTAGTTGATAAGCATAGTGACATCAGGGGCGTCGCCAAAGGGGGTTGTGGGGGTGCGACACCCCCCCCCCCACTTGTCAGGATATTGTCGGTAAAATTGCGCTGCCGTCGGGAAAAAAAGAAAAAGGGGGAGGGGGAAAAGAGAGGGAAAGGGAAAGAAAATAAAAAAAGAAAAGGAAAAGAAAAGAAAGAAAGGAAAAAAAAGGAAAGAAGGAAAAGAAAGGAAAGAAAAGAGAAGAAAGAAAAAGAGGGAGGAGAGAAAAGAAAGGAAAAGAAGGAAAAGAAGAAGAAAAAGAAGAAAAAAAGTGTAAAAGGGAAAGAAAAGAAACGGGGGTGGTGAAAGAGAGGAGAGAGGGGGAGGTAAGAGCCTGAGAGAGGAGGAGTGGGAGTAAAAGAGAGAAGGGGGTTGTTGGGTGGAGTCGTCTCGTCGAGGGAGCAAGAAAGACACGGGTAAATATGTTGCTGTGTCGGTATTCTTGCTCGATCCTCGTGTACTATATCAATGCAGAAGTTTGAAGTCGGTGAGATGTATATTTTTTTCCGCTACGAACTGTGACTTTTTATCTGCTGTGACGACTTCGAGATGGACTACAACTACAATGTTTGTATTTTCTCGAAGTTACACTTTCCCATAATATCAGCTAAAGAAATCAGAATTTTTAATTTTGGGGGGAAACTAAATTCAAACAAGGTTTAAGAGACAACAACAGTACGACGAATCGTCTTCCTTTCTCTACGTTGTGAAGAAACGCCAAAAATTCCGCGCTTCGCGCGGAAGGGGAAAACTTCATTTAGAGGAGTCGATAACGGTACAACTAATCGTCTTCTTTCTCTAATAACTTTAGGAAACGTCAAAGCTTCCGCGCTTCGCGCGAGAGGGGGAAACTGAATTCAGACAAATAGAGCTTATAAAGAGTCGAAAACGGTACAACGAATCCTCTTCTTTCCCTAATAATTTAATGAAACGTCGAACTTCCGCGCTTCGCGCGAGAGGGGGAAACTGAATTTAAATGAATAGGGCTTAATAAGAGTCAAAAACGGTACGACGAATCGTCTTCCTTTCTCTATATTGTGATGAAACGCCAAAAAATTCCGCGCATCGCGCGAAGGGGAAAGCTTAGACGAGTCGAGAACGATACAACGAATCATCTTCTTTCTCTAATAATTTAAGGAAACGTCAAAGCTTTCGCGCTAAAGGGGGAAACTATATTCAGACAATTAGGGCTTATTAAGAGTCGAAAACGGTACAACGAATCCTCTTCTTTCTCTAATAATTTAATGAAAGGTCGAAGCTTCCGCGCTTCGCGCGAGAGGGGGAAACTGAATTCAAATGAATAGGACTTAATAAGAGCGAAAAAGGTACAACGAATCCTCCTCTTTCTCTGATAATTTAAGGAAACGTCAAAGCTTCCGAGCTTCGCGCGAGAGGGGGAAACTGAATTCAGATAAATAGTGCTTAATAAGAGTCGAAAACGGTACGACGAATCGTCTTCCTTTCTCTATATTGTGATGAAACGCCAAAAATTCCACGCTTCGCGCGGAAGGGAAAAACTTAATTTAGACGAGTCGAGAACGGTACAACGAATCGTCTTCTTTCTCTAATAATTTAAGGAAACGGCAAAGCTTCGCGCAAAAGGGGGAAACTGAATTCAGACAATTAGGGCTTATTAAGAGTCGAAAACGGTACAACGAATCGTCTTCTTTCTCTAATAATTCAAACAAAACTTCCGCGCTTCGCGTGGGTGGGGGAAGCTTCATTCAGACAAGGATTAAGAGTCGAGCACGGTTCAACGAATCGTCTACTTTCTCTAAAAATTAAATTAAACGTAAAAACTTCCGCGCTTCGCGCGGAGGAGGAAGACTGAATTCAGATAAGGATTAACAGTCGAGAACGGTACAATAAATCGTCTTCTTTTCCTAATAATTTAAGGAAACGTCTGAGCTTCCGCGCTTCGCGCGGAAGGCCTATCACCCACACCCCCCTAATGAGCGCGCTTTGCTTGCTCACTACCGCCCCTCCCTTAAATAAGATCCTAGCTCCGCGCCTGCATTAAAATATATAGCTATGAATGCTGACTAAGTTGACGAAATAATTCGTATATTTGTGTCGTGGAAAATGACCATTTGCGCATATGCAAGTACTACGGATAGTCCATAGGAAAAACAATTTAGCCTTCGGCCCCTGGTTTATAGGGTTAAATGTGTTGATATTGGACATTTAATTTTGTCGGTAATTGGTGGCTAGTTTTGTCGGTAATCGTTGGCCTCTACACCCCCCACTGAAAATGGTCTAGCGACGCCCCTGAGTGGCATACACATGCTTTAGCAGTCACGCAAAACACACATTGGCAAATTATTATTCAATAAAATCTGAGAATGTATACTATTATCTAGATCTATTATTTTTGTAATTATTTTTAAAATAATTCCATAAATTTGGGTTAAAAAAAAAAAATCCACCTTTATGAGCGACAGTGTACTTGCAAACATTATCTCGAGTGTGTAAACTGTGTTGTTATCAGGGGCGTCGCTGGACCTTTTTCAGTTGGGCGGGGGGCAGGGGCGTCGCCAAAGGGGGGGTGTGGGGGGTGCGACACCCCCCCACCTGTCAGGATATTGTCGGTAAAATTGCGCTGCCGTCGGGAAAAAGAGAAAAGGGGGAGGGGAAAAAAGAGAGGGAAAAAGAGAGAGGGGAAAAAAAGAGAGGGAAAAAAGAGAGGGAAAAAAAGAGAGGGAAAAAAAGAGAGGGAAAGGGAAAGAAAAGGAAAAAAGAAAAGGAAAAGAAAAGAAAGAAAGGAAAAGAAAGGAAAGAAAGGAAAAGAAAGGAAAGAAAAGAGAAGAAAGAAGAGAAAAAAAGAAAAAGAGGGAGGAGAGGAAAGAAAGGAAAAGAAAGAAAAGAAAGAAAAGGAAAAGAAGAAGAAAAAAGAGTGAAAGGGAAACAAAAGAAACGGGGGGTGAAAGAGAGGAGAGAAAGGGGAGGTAAGAGTCTGAGAGAGGAGGAGTGAGAGTAAAAGAGAGAAGGGGGTTGTTGGGTGGAGTCGTCTCGTCAATGAATAGGGCTTAATAAGATCGAAAACGGTAAGAGGAATCGTCTTGCTTTCTCTATATTGTGATGAAACGCCAAAAATCCCGCGCTTCGCGCAATAGGGGAAAACTTCATATAGACGAGTCGAGAACCGGGTACGACAAATCGTCTTCTTTCTCTAATGATTTAAGGAAACCTCAAAGCTTCCGCGCTTCGCGCGAGAGGGGGAAACCTTATTCAAACAAAATTAATAGGGCTTATTTAGAGTCGAAAACGGTACAACGAGTCATGTTCTTTCTCTAATAATTTGAGGAAACGTCAAAGCTTTCGCGCTTCGCGCGAGAGGGGTAAACTGAATTCACATGAATATGGCTTAATAAGATACGAAAACGGTACGAGGAATCGTCTTCCTTTCTCTATATTGTGATGAAACGCCAAAAATTCCGCGCTTCGCGCGGAAGGGGAAACTTCATTTAGACGAGTCGAGAACGGTACGACGAATCGTCTTTTTTCTCTAATAATTTATGGAAACGCCAAAGCTTCCGCGCTTCGCGCGAGAGGGGGAAACTGAATTCAGATAAAATTAATAGGGCTTATTTAGAGTCGAAAACGGTACAACGAATCTTGTTCTTTCTCTAATAATATGAGTAAACGTCACAGCTTTCGCGCTTCGCGCGAGTGGAGGAAACTGAATTCAGATGAATAGGGCTTAATAGGAGTCGAAAACGGTACGATGAATCGTCTTCCTTTCTTTATATTGTGATGAAACGCCCAAAATTCCGCGCTTCGCGCAGAAGGGGAAAACTTCATATAGACAAGTCGTAAACGGTACGACGAATCGTCTTCTTTCTCTAATGATTTAAGGAAACGTCAAAGCTTCCGCGCTTCGCGCGAGAGGGGGAAACTTTATTCAGACAAAATTAATAGGGCTTATTTAGAGTCGAAAACGGTACAACGATTCGTGTTCTTTCTCTAATAAATTGAGGAAACGTCAAAGGTTTCGCGCTTCGCGCGAGAGGGGTAAACTGAATTCAGATGAATAGGGCTTAATAAGAG
Organism: Strongylocentrotus droebachiensis; assembly: GCA_035222895.1. Classification (NCBI taxonomy): domain Eukaryota; kingdom Metazoa; phylum Echinodermata; class Echinoidea; order Camarodonta; family Strongylocentrotidae; genus Strongylocentrotus; species Strongylocentrotus droebachiensis. Next base: position 431,867 of record JAVYIG010000842.1, on the reverse strand, counting down.
TCGAAAACAGTACGATGAATCGTCTTCCTTTCTCTATATTGTGATGAAACGCCAAAAATTTAGAAGGGTAAAACTTCATTTAGACGAGTCGAGAACGGTACAATGAATCGTCTTCTATCTCTAATAATTTAAGGAAACGTCAAAGCTTCCGCGCTTCGCGCGAGAGGGGGAAACTGAATTCAGACAAAATCAGTAGGGCTTATTTAGAGTCGAAAACGGTACACCGAATCTTGTTCTTTCTCTAATAATTTGAGTAAACGTCACAGCTTTCGCGCTTCGCGCGAGTGGAGGAAACTGAATTCAGATGAATAGGGCTTAATAGGAGTCGAAAACGGTACGATGAATCGTCTTCCTTTCTTTATATTGTGATGAAACGCCTAAAATTCCGCGCTTCGCGCAGAAGGGGAAAACTTCATATAGACAAGTCGTAAACGGTACGACGAATCGTCTTCTTTCTCTAATGATTTAAGGAAACGTCAAAGCTTCCGCGCTTCGCGCGAGCGGGGGAAACTTTATTCAGACAAAATTAATAGGGCTTATTTAGAGTCGAAAACGGTACAACGATTCGTGTTCTTTCTCTAATAAATTGAGGAAACGTAAAAGGTTTCGCGCTTCGAGAGGGGTAAACTGAATTCAGATGAATAGGGCTTAATAAGAGTCGAAAACGGTACGATGAATCGTCTTCCTTTCTCTATATTGTGATGAAACGCCAAAAATTTAGAAGGGTAAAACTTCATTTAGACGAGTCGAGAACGGTACAATGAATCGTCTTCTATCTCTAATAATTTAAGGAAACGTCAAAGCTTCCGCGCTTCGCGCGAGAGGGGGAAACTGAATTCAGACAAAATCAGTAGGGCTTATTTAGAGTCAAAAACTGTACGACGAATCGTGTTCTTTGTCTAATCATTCAGTAAGGAAACGTCAAAGCTTCCGCGCTTCGCGCGAGAGGGGGAAACTGAATTCAGACACAATTAATAGGGCTTATTTAGAGTCAAAAACTGTACGACGAATCGTCTTCTTTCTCTAATAATTTCATGAAACGTCAAAACTTCCGCGCTTCGCGCGGGAGGGGGGAAGCTTCATACAGATAAGGATTAAGAGTCGAGAACAGTACACCGAATCGTCTGCTTTTTCTCATAATTTAATGAAACGTCAAAGCTTCCGCGCTTTGCTCGGGAGGGGGGATACTGAATTCAGAAAAGGATAAACAGTTGAGAACGGTACAGTAAATCGTCTTCTTTTTTATAATAATTTAATGAAACGTCAAAGCTTTCGCGCTTCGCGCGGGAGGGGGGGGGGGGAAACTTCATCCAGCCAAGGATTACCAGTCGAAAACGGTACAATTAATCGTCTTCTTTTTCTAATAATTTAAGGAAACGTCTAAGCTTCCGCGCTTCGCGCGGGAGGCCCATCACCCACACCCCCCTAATGAGCGCGCTTTTAAGTGATTCTCTTGCTCACTACCGCCCCTCCCTAAAATAAGATCCTAGCTCCGCGCCGTCATTAAAATATATAGCTATGATGCTGGCTAAATTGAAGAAATAATTCGTATATTTATGTCGTCAAAGAAATTAACCATTTTGCGCATATGCAAGTACTATAGATAGTCCATAGGAAAAACAATTTAGCCTTCGGCCCCAGGTTTATAGGGTTTAATTTGTAGGTATTGGAAATTTAATTTTGTCGGTAATTGGTGGCTAGTTTTGTCGGTAATCGTTGGCCTCTACACCCCCCCCCCCCCACTGAAAAAGGTCTAGCGACGCCCCTGGCGGGGGGGGGGGGTAGAGGGCTAGAGGCCACCGATTACCGACAAAACTAGCCATCAATTACCGACAAACATAATAATGCCAATGTCCCAATGTCTAGTTAAAGATATTTTTAAGTTTCCCCCTCCTCTGCGAAAGCTTCGACACTTCATTAAATAGAAAGAAGACGATTCGTTGTACCGTTCCCGACAAGTGATTCTTGTTTCGCCCTTCCCTTGTCACAATGTCATAGCGAAACCAATATATATATAATATATGCAGAATAGAGTAGAATTCATTGACTCTTTCCGCGATCCCCTTATAGGGTATGCGAATAAAATTCACATGTCATGATATTGATACATAATAAAGAATACAAACATAGCTCAGGGAGTAAACTCACAACTGAATAGCTTAATGATACAAAGAACACAGAATACAACAAAACGACAAGACAAACGTAAAACGATAAATAGTAATGATCTAAACCTAGGCTATGCTATAAAACATAGTTACAATATTACGTACAATGATATGGCAAGCTTGCATGAAAAATGGAGAATACCACATGAACCAAGTGAATATATACAACAACAAAAAACTACATAATTGTTCTAACTATCTAGCAAATTATTAGTTCGATTTTTGTACATAGGAACTCATTTTTAAATAGTTTACGGTTGAGAAATTTATTATAGATCGATATACACATAACACACATCTAAAAGGCTCTAATAACATCAGTATTTATGAAATTGCTGTGATATTTATAGTTCTCAGGTAAGAATTCCTGCTATAAAAAAAAGTAAAAAATAAAATATAAGTAAAGCATTACCATGCTGACATAGACAAGGCGCTGTCTGTGTGTTCTTATGGAGATCTCTGCTGTAGAGCAGTAGCGGATCCATGCAGGGGAAAGGCCCAGGGGGGCCCGCCCCCCCCCCCCCCCACCCCACACCAATTAGTGACCTACCAGTGCCACAAATAAGGTATCAAAATATGCTCATCTGACCGTTATTAAATGCCTAAACCCCCGTGACTTCCGGTGGCTCTGCCCCCTGGACCCCACCTAGGGCCCTAAGCCGGACGGCTGGATGCTAATCTGACGGTAATTTAATGGTTAAAACCCCTGAGCATCTGGGGTCTCGGCCCCCTGGACCTCCCGCCAATTATTTTCCTGCCAGTGTCACAAATAAGGTATCAAAATATGTTCATCTGACCGTAATAAAATGCCTAAAACCCCTAAGTTTCCGGGACTCCAGCCACTTGACCCCACCAGGGGCCCTAAGGCGGGCCCCTACATGCTTGTCTGACCATTATAATATGCCTAAAGACCCTGAGCTGGGGGCTCCGCTCCCTGGACCCCACGTCAATTAGTAACCTGCCAGTGTCACAAATAGGGTATAAAACTATGCTCAGCTGACGATAATGTTTAAACCCCTCAGCTTCTGAAGGCTCCGCCCCCTGGACCCCACGCCAATTCGTGACCCGCCAGTGTCACAAATAAGGTATAAAAATATGCTAATCTGACGTAATTAAATGCCTAAAGCCCTGAGCTTCCGGGTCTCTGCACCCCGAATCCAACCAATGGCCCTAAGGCGGGCTCCTGGATGCTTATCTGACCGTAATTTATTGCCCAAAACCCCTGAACATCCGGGGGCTCCGTCCCCTAGAACCCACGCCAATTCGTGACACCTAAGAGTGGGGGTACGGTGATCAGGGGATTTTTTTGTCTACCCCCCAAGCGTTTTTGCCACTGCCGGTACGTGTAACCATTACGTACCAATATTTGGCTCGCATAATTTCAAATTTGCCTCTCCCCCGGCGCCTGGGCTGATGCTTCCCTCGCTCACAACGTTCAGAAATAGGATTATTCTGGAGAATGCCCGAATATCCCACTATGTTATCAAGGACCGCATACAATGAGTTTTGTATTCATGTATTCGACAGCGAGGCACACTGTATTTAATCTAGTGTGTAACTGGTAATAAACGGGTTAATAAAGCAATTACATTATTGCGTATTAAAAGTGTGATAATGAAAGAAAATAATGTGCCCATGTGTTCATGGCCCTAATTGACGAGTGTCAGAGTGATGCAAAACTAATCTTCTGTAAATAAATTTGGAATTTTATTTCTTAAAAGGGTACCATGACTATTAAAAAAAAGGTGAACGCTAGCGCTGTTATACCCGATCAATTGCAAGTTTACAAGTACCTTCATTATCATCATCTAAATTGCAAATATAAGTTGTGAATTAATCGAAACTGTTTATAATATAACTATAAGTCACCCCGTAAGTCACAGAACCGAAATCTCCCTTACATACCGACTATGTGAACTGATTGATTGATTGATTTTTATTCGACAAGCTTCCAACATACAACAATATACAATAATAACAGATTAAAAATAAGTCAGCTTGAACAGGATAACCCACGAAAGCTCGAGAGCTTATTTCCAGTGGGGTCCCTTACAGACATGTATAAAATTAATAAGTTAAAATAGTAATATTTACAGATAGAATTAAAAGAACTACTTATTAAAGATAATAATAATAATAACAACATTAAACTGATGATAGAAATGATATTAAGTACAAGAAGAAAAAGAAGAAGGAGAAGAAGAAAAAGAGGAGAAGGAAGAAGAGGAAAATAATGATGAATTTCTAGAATTTCTATAACGTACGAAAACATAAGTATATACAACATGAAAAAGTATGAACCGACAGAAGAATAAAAATTTCAATCATATAACATGTCATTCACTTCTCTTCTCTGACTGTCAAGTATTAGGTATTCCTTTAATTTCCTCTTAAAATGATCATAGTTTCCTATTTCTTTTACACCATTGGGAAGGGAATTCCAATGTTTTATGGCATTGTAATAAAACGAATTTCCAATACTACCTACTCTTTCTGGTAAGTTAAAGTTGAATCGTCTATTTCTTGTATTATAATCATGTACGTCAGTAACAAGATCGAAGTTGGATCGAATATAATGATTCGACCTAGTATGATATATTTTATGCACGTGATGCAATACGAGTTGTTTTGATCTTTGGTCGACTTCAAGAAAACCAGCTTTAGAAAGTTCGCTGTAGCCAACATGAATCCATTGAACACACTGCTAAACAATCACTTACAAATGAAGAAAGAAACAAAAAGATTTATCAATTTGAAAAATATGCATATCTGCATTTTGAACGGTCTGTAAACACAGAGAACGCCGATCGGAGATCTTGCCGATACGCGACGTACGGACGTGGGGACGTATACGTTTTCAGCCTCATAGCAACTGAGAGACAGGTGCATAGCAACAATACATCAATGCGCGCTTTGCTTTGGCTTTGGAGCACTTCCTACATACACGGTAAGCTGAAGAATTTCTACATTATGTTAGTTGAAATTGAATAATAAAATACTGACATTTGAGAAAATATTACTTTTTCTATCAGTAAGAATAATGCGTTCTTTGAGTATGATGTGTTGTATGACACAATTGCGTGTGGAATGTGACGTGTTCGAGCGAGTTCTTTTGATGCTCAGTCCCATATGAGATCTTTTGTGTTTGTTGATAATGATAGGGTGTCTGATCGCGCACTCGATTTTGTGTGCTAAAATCCTATGCAGTCTATGCATTGCGCGATCTTGAATCTTGAATCTTGAATTTGTTGCACCCAAAAAGCTACGTTGACAGCTGTCCAGGGTGGAGTAATACTAATAGTGGTAGTGTGTGAGTGTGTGAATCGTGCAAGTAAAAGAAGCCAGACATTGTGCAGAAGAAGACATGTAAACTGGAGAGTACGAAGAAGTAGGGTGCATCTGGTGAGAACATTAATGTCGGCTTCATGGCTTCCCTCCCTACAGGGCCCTGGTGGGCATGCCCATCATGGCTATGATGGACGGGACTGCGGAGGTCTGAAAACCAGCAATCGAGCTAGATGTTACAGCTACTGCTGGGAGTCTGTTCCATATGGGAATAACTCGGGGGAAAAAATAGCAGTCCACTCTGCAGGGAAGCTGGTGAAAAATAAATGGGTGTGTGGTGTGTCCACGTAGCTCTCTCTGGTGCAAGACTGGGTGAATACCAGGTGTAAGTGGGATGTTCACCATGTTCTTGTGGATTTTGAAGAACATTCCACACTGGGCAAAGATTCTTCGTTGTTCAAGAGTATTCCAGGCCAGTAGAGAAATCATGTCTGAGACGCTCGATGTCCATCTAAAGTCTTGGGTGACAAAACGTGCAGCTTGCCTCTGGATTCCTTCCAGCAAGTTGGTATTACGCCGTTTATGTGGATTCCATGCACATGAGGAGTATTCAAGTTGAGGCCGAACTAGGGTCTTGTAGGCGGTTTCCCTCACTTTCTTGCTGCAGGAGCCGAGATTTCTCCTCAAGATGCCCATGGTTCTGGATGCCTTAGAGCGGAGTGCTTCGACGTGGGTGTTCCAGCGTAGATCATCTCGAACTGTTACACCAAGGTACTTGTATGTCTTCTTCTGTGGGAGTACTTGCTCATTCACTGAGTAGTTGAACAGGTATGGCCGGCGCTTCAAGGTGATGGAAAGGTGAGCACATTTAGAGATGTTAAAGGCCATGCTCCAAGTTTCAGCCCACTGAAACACCTTCTGGAGGTCTTCTTGGAGTCTTTCCTGGTCATCAGGGCCACAGATTGTACGGTAGATGACACTGTCGTCAGCAAACAGTCTCATGGAGGAATTGACATTAGTTGTGATGTCATTGACATATAGCAGAAACAGCATAGGGCCGAGGACGGATCCCTGCGGAACCCCTGATAGTACGCTAGAGGGCGGAGAGGCAGAGCCATTGACAGACACTTGTTGAGACCTGCCAGTTAAGAATGCACTGATCCAGTGATGGGTGTTTCCCTGGATTCCGTAGTACGTCAGCTTATGTAGGAGTTTGCGATGTGAAACACGGTCAAACGCCTTGCTAAAGTCCAAAAAGAGCACATCAGTTTGGCGTTTCTCGTTTATTGCTTGAGACCAGTCATCTACAGCCTCGACAAGTTGTGTCTCGCAAGATAATTTCTCCCGAAATCCATGTTGTTTGTCAATAAGGACGTCGTTGTCTGCTAGGTGTTTCGATACATGACTCAGAACAACATGTTCCATCACCTTACAACAGATGCATGTGAGGCTAATCGGCCTGTAGTTGGCAGGATCACTTTTAACACCACTCTTGTATATGCCAGCAACACGAGCTCTTTTCCAGTCTCTGGGAAGTATGCCAGTATGGTACGATTGTTGGAAAAGATGCGTCAGGATTGGTGATGTTATTTCATCTGGACCGCTTGCTTTGTTTGCCTTAAGTTGTTTAAGCTGCTTCACTATTCCATTTAGGCCTATTTCTAAGTCAGCAATGGGAGTGTAGGGGCATGGTCCCATGCAGGGGAGTGGGTTTGCATCATCCTGGGTGAAAACAGATGAGAATTGTCTGTTGAGAGCATCAGCTTTCTGATCACTTGTGAAGTACAGTGTCTCGTCCTTCTTCAGAGTGGGTATTCCAACAGAGTCTCGTTTCTGGTTTTTCACGTATGTCCAGAACTTCTTACCATCTGTTTTCAGGCTGTCGCCTATAACATTATTCATGTAGTCATGGTGAGATTTTCTCAGTGATTTCTGTACCTCTCTCCTTTTCTTCTTGTAGCTCTCCCAAGTTTCATCGGTCCTTTCTCGTATAGCTTTCCCATACAGCTTGTCTGACTTGGCTTCCCATTCCAGGTCTTAGATGGTATTTGCCGCATGACAGAATCTATGGTTGATTTGAAGAAATTCCAGTTTTCTTCTACAGTTCTCTCATTTGGGTTATCTTCGAAGTACTTTTCTGTTGCTTCAGTAATACACTTCTGCACTTCGGTTTTATTTGCTTTGTCATACTTGTAGATTTTTCGTGATGACTTTCTTTCAAGTTTAGGAGGTAAACTAATGCTATACACAAGTATACTGTGGTCACTAATTCCTGATGCAGTCTGAACATCTCCAATGAGTTCATCATTTGATGTGAGTGTCAGGTCCAGCACATTTCCAGAGGTAGGCCTGGTGATATGTTTCACTACTTGTGTGAGGTTAAAGTAGTTTAGAAGTTCAATGAAGCTGTTATGCAGAGACTGGGTTCTTGGACTTGAAGTGGTTGTAGAATTCCAATCAATATCGGGTAGGTTGAAATCCCCTCCAAGAATGACATTTGGAACTCTCTTTGTGTGTTTTGAGAAGATTCCATTTATGCTATCATGTAGTTGATCTAGTGCATCATTACTGGCATTCGGGGGCCTGTAGTAGCTTCCGATGTATAGAGTAGTACCGCCCTTGAACTGTACCGATGCCCAGATGATTTCGGCTAGGGCCAAATTAATCTCTGGTTTTTCTACAACTGCTATGTCATTTTTAAATGCTAAGAAGACACCTCCTCCATTTGCATTTCGGTCTTTTCTCAACACGTTGTAGTCATCAGAAAACACAGAGTATGTTGGTATTGTAGAATCTAACTTGGATTCACAACCGATGATGATGTCTGGCTTGTGATGTTCTACAGCTGCAGAGAAGTCTTGTCGTTTCTTTTGTCCCTTTAGCCCGTTGCAATTAAGTTGCATGACCTTCAGGCGCTTGGGTCTCAGCGTTCTTGTTCTTTGGTGTGAGGCAGGCGGTAAGGGGTGGTCTTCTTCTTCATCTTGTGAGCTTGGAGTGAGCTGGTCATCACTTAGCACATCAAAACTATTATTCAATTCCAATGTTTGCTCATTAAAGAAAGAGTCAGAGAGGTTGACATGGCGACATTTCCAGCATTCCCATGACAGCCATTTATGCTTCATGAATCTTTTATATTCTTTCATGCATAATGTGTCTCTCTTTCCTATTCTATTGCATAGATAATAGCTAGAAAGAAATATACTGAAAAGTTGCTTCTCAAACTAAAAGTCAAATGCATAATCTGTTTAATCAGTGATGAAAAAAGAGTGAACAGACTTGACTAAAAATGTGGCAACTTTCCACACATAGTCTAGGTCATACTCATAGCCATAGGAGCATCACATCCTGGCTGTGTAGTAAAACTGCTGTGCTTTTGATTCTCAACATTTCAAACACCACTGTACAAAACTCAACTGATTTCACTCAAAATCGGTACTTTAGTGACAATTGATGACACCTAAATAGCAGTAAAATACTTTTTTTAAAACTTAGAATCTACTGATGTTAAAAAGAATAATTTAAAAATTCAAATTGTATGGTGGTGTGACCAAAGTTCGCTATCTCAAAAAAACAGTAAGATTTCGAAAATCTAATATCACCAATATGGAAAGAGGAACATACAATTACTCAAAGATGAAATTTTCTTTGGAATTGGGTACGAAATTGTGAAGATATAGACAAAAGATCAGCAAATTTTGCAATCTTTTGCGTCCGTTCCGAAAAATTAGCAACTTACCGATAATGGTCAGAAAATCTTCAATTTGAGAGCAGATTTCCTCAAGATTGTAAGTAGAAAGTGGTACCAACTGATTGTATGATATATTGCCTTGCAAATTATGATATTACCTTATTTTGATGGATCACATTTTTTGATAAATCAACTTTAAACCCCCGTGCGTGAAGTTAGGTCTCGTTGTTTTTATGACTTTTTTAGATGCAGCGCGCACGTACGATCGAACATCGAATTTTTAGATCGCGATATCTCCGAAATCATTCAACGATAAATTTTGTGGTTCAATCAATCTGTAGTAAAAAAACTTTGCCGTCCATTTGGTAATAATTAAAAAATTAAATTTGTGTAGAATATGAGAAATCATAGATCGAATATCACATTTTGTAATATGTTCTAAAATGTTTGCGGACTTTGGTCACCCCTTCATAAGTCTAGTGTCAAACTTTGCTTACACTTTACAGCTGCATCGACATGATTGTGTAGAGTCTATGCGATATTGTGTGGTGTGTGTATTTGTGTATGGGTATAATAATACCTGCCTCACAGCATGTATGCAGTGCTAAAGGTCAATACGCTTTAGCATTGACTCTCTTTGCTGGAGTGGCAACTTTCCTGATGATCATGAAGCATACATTTTCATGAATAATGCAAGCTTACAATGAAACAAGTGAATGTGGTTTCATTTGACATAAGAAGTAGTTGCTGTGACATGTAATATCATTTTACTATTTACAGAAACACAACATAAGGAGAAAGAAAGAAAGGTACAAACATGTCGATAGCACTCTCACAGCCCCGCCATGTATTTGGCATGAAGGGGGACGTCTCTGGCAACATCAGCTATGTTGACGAACAGACAGTGGTCTACCCTTGTGGTAGCAACATCATTCTCTACAACATCGACCAAAAGACCCAGCGATTCATACCAGGATCGGACAAGAGCTCTGGATTTTCTGCCACATGCGTCAGCCCCAACAGAAGGTATATCGCGGTTGCGGAAAGAGGGTCAGACAAGGCACTGATTACTATTTATGATCTTCACTCGCTGAGGAAAAGAAAGGCCCTGAGCTCCACTGACATCCAGTCCAACGAGGTAGTCAGCATGGCCTTCTCTCCAGACTCCAAGTATCTGATTGCCCAGGGAGGCAGGCCAGAGTGGACCTTGGTCTATTGGACCTGGGAAAAGTCCAAAGTGATGGCTGTGACAAAGACTACAAATCCGGCTAATAATGACATCTACCAGGTAAACAAAATGAGAATCAATTTTTAATGGTTCACAAGATCAATTGAACTTTGCGATGAACAGTTAATGTTGTGTAAAGTGCTATAGGATTAATTTATTACTGACATTACAGATGAAGCAGATGTACTCTGTTGTTTTGGATTTTGATGCAATCATTTGAATATTTTACTTGGTCTCTCTATAATAAAGACGTTTTTTTTTCTCCCTCTTTTGAACACTCTTTATCATGCAATAATGGAATTTTAGAACCTAAAGTTATGAAAAAAGACATTTGCTGGGATAATCAGCTGTTATAAAAACAGGACAGGTACTAAAAACTTGGGTTACAAAATAAATTTGTTGAATGACCATTGATCAATTTCATTCTTGTTTTGTAAATTTATTCATATGTACTCTTTATTTAAGATAGCCTGTTAAATATATGTTAATATTTGCCGGGCTTTGGGTCATTGGTACTGATATCTTGCTGAATTGTTTTTTTCTTTTTTTTTTTCCTTATCTAGGTATCATTCAACCCCCAAGATAACACCCAGATCTGCGTTGTTGGTAATGGCATCTTCAAGCTCTACCGCTACAGTGAGGGGAACCTCAAACAGTTTGCTTTCCAGAAGCTTGAACCTCAGAACTACCTTTCACAAGCATGGGTTTCGGATGAGAGGGTGATCGTAGGCACAGACATGGGCAAGCTCCTGCTGTTTGAGGCTGGAGAGCTTAGGAATGAGATGACGGTCCAAGTTAGCTCCAAACAAGATGCCGATAAGTAAGTAACTAATAATAAGTAAGTAACTAATAAACTCCTGACGACAGATAGTCAACCTGTTCGAAACGTCGAGCCACTCCTGTCACCCATCCTCTCCAATTGGCGCTATAGTTAAGAAAGATAACCAACCGTCTTTTTCAAGACTACACCAACAGTCATTTTCAGGACTACACACCCTCAAGAAAGATTACCGAGAGTCCTTTTCAGGACTCCTCAATCCTCCCTCTCTCTCACATGGTGCATCTGCAAGCCTACTGTATAATAATATCTTAAAGAGATTTTTTTTTCTTCTTCCAGAAACAGAACTGATTCCATGATGTCCAAGACAATTAGACAGTAGGAAAGGTGGGGGTGGGGGGTATTGAATTTTATTTTTGCTTGAGGTCCATCCAATTTATGAAAATCTTCTGTCAGATATATGATGTATGTTGTACACTACGAGTCTTAAATGGGAGTAAGATAACAATCATAAATTTATATTGTTAAAAGATGTATTCCTATTGTTTGCTGACTGAGTTCTGGGATCATTGATGAACTGGAAACTCAATTCTTTCATATCATAGATCTGCAATGGGCACCATTACTGAGAATGAGGGGACTGGAGCTGCCGGCACGCCTCGGATCACTGCTATCGTCTCATCATCCAAAGGATTCGCATGCTCAGCTGGTCATGGGGTTGTAGTGGTCTATGAAAAAACAGAGGACAAGGATTCGTACAAGAAATCCAGAGAGATACGGGTAATTAATAAACATATGTTTGTGTTCAACTGGAATCTGCTGTATAGAATCAATCGCTTGATAAGGTTTCTTTTAATACAAGAGCAATTTGTTAACCCCCATTACAGATATGTGCAATGTATGAATTCTAGTTACAGAGTTAAGATTGATGTGGATTTTACACTAAACTTTTGTGAGATCATTTTTGTAGTCCATCATTATTTATGTAGAAAAAGTTCTCTTAATCTTAAAGTTTTGGCTATTAGAATAAAAACTGAATTCTCTGTCGTACAATGTCAGGTTGCTTATGAACATATATTGGTAAAAGGGAAGATTTAATGAGAATCGAGAATACAAGCTGTTTTATAATGAAATCAGCAATCCTTCTCTTTAAATCTTCACAATTATACTAATGAGTTTGTCTATTTTATAGAAAGGCAGATGGAAATAGCCTGGGATAACATTATCATCATCTCTCTCCCTAATTTCTTTCAGATTGTCAACAATGCTCTAGGAGCAGATGACAGCAGGGCAGAGAGTCATGAGATAAGAACTCTGACTATCAGCCCATCCGAGGAAACCTTAATCGCCAGCACACTTACAAATCAGCTCTATGCCATCACGTTGTCCAGTGCAGAGATTGGCAAGGTAAATATAGTTGAGCAAGCTTGGTCCAAGGTAATTTGTCATTATCCAAAAGATATGACTCTGGATTCAAACCTAGGTTGGTTGGTTGTATAAGTAGACCAACTATATATCCCAAATACACCTGGATCAATTATTTTCATAAAAGTTATCTAGACCAAATACATTCCATTGTAAACAAAAATTCATTCCAATCTTGATTCATTTAATTAACTTATCAAATGTATTGTATAAAAAAGAGAATAGTCAATCAAAACTAAAAGAGATTAGCATTTGATATGTCAGTTACACCAAAGAGAGCGACACCAGACTGATTCCAAAATGCAATGGCCAGAAATCAGGTAGTTTGGAGTTGGCGTTGTGACTCAGGTATGCGCATGTGATTCTATACGCTTTGATACATTTTGCTTGGTTTCGAGCAAGATATATTTCAAGATTGTTCAAAATGTTCTGTTTTCTTCTCGTTCTTGTGCAGGGAGACCAAGCGACATTTGAAGTTCTATCCCAGCCATTCCATTTTGATATAATCACCGGCCTTGATGTGTGTATCAGAAAGCCTCTCGTAGCAACTTGCTCCACAGACAGATCTGTGCGTGTTTGGAACTATGAAACATGGTAGGAACAAAACATTGCTCCATCGCTTTTAATTTGTCTTTTATCTTTTGTCTTGTTTATCTTGTCCTGTTATGAATTGTTTTGTCATGTCTTGTCTTATCTTATTATGTCAATTTCCTGTCCTTTGTGTCCCGTTTTGTCATTCTTTTCTTTTTGTATATTTTGATTATTTTAGATACTTTAAAATGGTTCATGAAAATATGTTATTATATTATTTCTATTTTACTGTGATTATTAAGACACTTTAAAATGATTTATGAAAATTATGTTCATATTATATTTATTCTTGGGAACCTACAAGAACAAGCTATGCTTTCCAGTAGGTTCCTGTTTCATTTCATAAGTTTGATCTTACTCTGTCAACTACAGTATGTTCTTTATTGTGCAAACAATTGCTATATGAAATGAAATAAAATCAATCAATCAATCAATCAATCTTATGGCCAGACACTCTTCATATTAGTACTATGGCTCTAGCTTGATATAGCAACTTGTAGCGTTCATAGAATTTGGGATAGCAATTCTTTGCTTTAAACACTTAAATGTTAAATTCAACAGGGTGTAACTATATACTCCTAATAGGAAGTCAAACATTGATTTGTCTATTGCAGTCTAGAAACTGAATTTGTTTATATGATTGCAGATAAAATGAGGTTAGACATATGTGATTTCTTCAGTGATCAAATCTCTACCTCTTCTTGCAGTTTCTGTACAGGCAGGCATTTTAAAAATCATTATAATAATAATAATAATATTTAGCTTTTATATAGCGCTTAATACAAATGTCTCTAAGCACTTTACAAATATATTAATTTGCCTCCTTAGTTCACTGGAGCTATACAAAGAGTTTCAGGAGGAAGCATACAGCATCGCTCTTCATCCATCTGGTCTCTACATCCTGGTGGGTTTCAGTGATAAGCTTCGTCTAATGAATCTACTCATCGATGACATCAAGAAGTTCAAGGAATTCCCCATAAGAGGATGCAGAGAGGTAGGTTTATATCATCTCTTTAGAGCCAGAAGGGGCGCTAAAGGTAAAGACCAGTTCTGGTCATGCGATTGCATTGTGAAAGAAACGTTGTGGAATCGATCAGAAAAGGTTGATCATCTAGCATATAAGTATTGGTGTGTACCGCAAGGTTCTGGAATCATCAAAATAATAAGAAATTTGGCCCAGTTACAAGCACTGTACACAGAAAGATGTATACGGGACTACGCCACACGTGCGCAATATCTATCCGGTCCAGATAGATATAATAATTTAGTATGGTAGTTTCCTGGCAAAATTTGTATCATCATGTATTAGTCAAAACATATTCTTTCACATGATTGGTAATAAGAGCTCCATTTCATTTTTTGAGAGGGGGGTGTCTCCAAAACTGGTCTTTACCTTTAATTTGTATACTTTCAGCAAACTTCTGTGAATGCACTTCTGTCTCTGAACAGACAATTATATCTTTCACATCTCTATATGGAGGATTCATAATCCGCAGCGCCATGTAGCAACACCAGTCTTTGGTTGATTTCACGCGATGTATCATGGGAAAAAGTAAACAGAAATATCAGCAGTGGCATTATTAAAGGTTGCGCACGAGGGCAAGTGTCATAGAGTAGTTCTTTAAGATATCGGATACTGCAAAACATCTTAAACATCTCTGATTTGATGCAGTGAAATGTGAACTATCACAAGTTCTCAATCAGAGCCTTGGTTAAAGAACAGATACCAGGCGCGTACACAGCAGGGTTTTTTGGGGGGTTAAAAAAAACTTTGTTTATTTTTTTGTACCAAAGGGTGACCCCCAAAAAGTGACCTTACCCCCCCCCCCCCCCCCCACCCTGAGTCGTTGCGATTTTATTTTGAGTTAATTGTTGCAAAATTTAATTTTTTTTTTTTTTAAAATGTTAAACCCCCCCCCCCCCCCCTTGAAAAAATCTCACGTACGCCACTGCCCGATACAGTATTCAAAGGAAAGGTATAGTAGTGAAGTGAACACAAATCCAAATGGTTATAAAAGCTTCAGTTTTACACATTCTGTATATTGTTTTGTTTCAAATTTCCAGTGCTCCTTCAGCAATGGTGGTCATCTATTTGCCGCTGTGCATGGCAATGTCATCCAGATCTACTCATCAACAACATATGAGAATGTTTCCAATCTCAAAGGCCACAATGGAAAGGTAAATAAGGAAAAGAAATTTCATCTTTTTATTTTGTAAAAAGTGATTTGCAAAAGTGGCATCACAGTGCTGATTGAGAACATGCAGATACTAGCAAGTATTACAATAGTGCACTAGCTGTTATAGAGAACATTGTAATAATAACAAACTCTTGTAGAGGTGTTGTGGTCTATTGGAGGTCTTCAGGCTGTAGATCACAAGTTACAGGGTTCAAGTCCAGCCTATAGGTTCTATAATGTCCTTTGGCAAGACTTGAATCTACATTTGCCACTCTCTACCTAGGTTTGAAATGGATACGGGTATAGGAAGGAATTCTTTAATGCTGTGAGCACTGAAATTGGTAGCCTAGCAGAGCTGGGGTAATATTTGAGCGTTTTGAGCACCTAGCGTGGTTGACATGTGCACTGTAGGAATATCCATGCTGATGATGATTGGTATTGTTATAATTGTTATTACAATAATGTTATTTTGCTTTCCCCAAGTTTTTTTGTATTCTATTAATTTTGTAGCCCAGATACAACAATTGAATTTACTTGTAAAAAGGCGTTTGTTATGATAAGATTCTACTGTACCGTCATACTGAAACTAAAAACGGAACAAAATAGACGGATCGATGTCTAGATGAAATTGAACCAAACGCTCCTAAATCTCTTTTGAGACATTGATCTAAATTTGCCACACTCAACCCAGGTTATGTAAATGGGTACCTGGCAGGAATTAATTCTTTGAAATGCTAGAGCGCCGCAATGGCAGCACAGCTAAAGCCGGGGTAATAATCTCCAAGTTTGGAAGCGCTTAGTGATTCTAATAAGCGCTATATAAAATTATTATTATTATTATTATTATTTTAAACTTTCTTTAGGTGAGGTCCGTTATATGGAGCTCTGATGACAGCAAGATCATCTCTTGTGGTATGGACGGTGCTGTGTATGAATGGAATGCCTTCTCAGGCAAGCGAGAGGGCGAGAGTGTCCTCAAGTCCTGTAGCTACACCTGTGTGACCTCCAGCCCCGATGGAAAGGTCACCTTCGCCGTGGGCTCCGACAGGACCCTCAAGGAAATATCAGATTCACAGGTGAGTTTTAAAGCCCGAATGTCCTACTTGTAGCTACTTGCTCCGTCTATATAGAAAACTTCCCCAATCGGTGGCTGTTGGTCCTCCATGATCCTCTTTTTCTTATGTTAGTTGAGAGCTGAGTTAATGAGATAGCCACCTGTCAGTGACCTCGCTGTGTGGTCTAATCCCCTCAGGCCCAGTAGTGTTGACAGTCTTTAATGCTTACTCAAAACAAATTAGTTCCTTCTTCATAGAGGCTTTTTGTGCCTTTTCACTTTGTCCATTGTATTGGTTGAGAGTTAAAATTTCCTTTTTTATAACAATCTTGAGAGTCTTCTGTTATGCCCATCCTTTTGTGCTAATACCTCTGCCAGTTTGTACCATAGGCAAATCTTTAAATTTTCATCATATCTGCAAAGAGAGTAAAAGGTTATTACTCATCATTACACATCAGAAGGAATGTGGTTCTTCTTGAATGTACTACTTCTTTGACTGTAGTATAAGCACTTCATTCTGGAATTTTGATTTGTTTTTCTTCTCAAAAATACTGTGTAGTGTCGATTATTTGTCATGTTTGTATTAATTGGAAAATTAAATTGTTTCCAAATAGAGTACAGAAGCTGTGACATCATCAAAATATATTTTGGGGATTTCTCAATTTTGTCTTTATAATTTCTGAAAGAGCATCAAAAATAATGTCCAAATGTCGAAAATCAATCAAATATGTTAAGTATTGGCTGAGATATGACCATCTGAATAAATAGATTTCCTATAGGAACTCAGTGTTATATTGCTCTGGCTCGTAATGTTAAATTCCAAAAATTATATTTTTGATGACGTCACACTTCTCCACTCTATACTAACTTTAAACACTTTAAACACAACAATTAAAAAATATAAATCATCTTTTAATGTTTTGATGTTTGATATTACCACAGATTCTTCGTGAAGTGGATTCTAACGAGACCACTCTCTCTCAAGTTGTCATGTCACATAGTGGGCGGATGTTGTTCGCTGGTACCGGTAACGGCACCCTGCGCTCCATGAAGTTCCCTCTCACTGTACCAGGTGAATGGCAGGAGCATATGGGACACGGAGGAGGCATCACAAAGGTAAGACCCGCTTCAAGCAAGCAACAATTTAAAGCGGGCTGCACAACTTGTAGCTATACTTGCGCCCTCTATATGGCAAACGATGCCTAAGCGGTGCCCGTTGGTCCCCCATGATCCCCTTTGTCTAATGTTAATTGAGAGCCGATTTGACGAGATAACCACCTAGCTGTCAGTGATCTTGCAGGGAGGTCTAATCCCTCCTGGCCAAACTAGTATACAGGCTTTAAAGGCAGAAAGTCTCTGACTAAGAATGAGTGCTTTCCAACTAATATTAGAATTCACAACTGTTTCTATAGAATGCTTACAGGAAACAAAACAAGCTTTATGTATAGCTTGTCTCTCAATGTATTTCACGTTTCAATGGAAATATAATCAGCTGTTCACGGTGAAAACAAAGCAGATTTTCCATACAAGTTTTTACTTTATAAGCAGAGATATGTATTAGTAATTGGCAGCTGGAAATCCTTTCCCAATCATGATTTTCACAAACTGCTCCTAAGAAATCAACAATATTTTAATTGGCAAGTCATCTATATATTATGTTTGGAAGAAAACAAACACATGCTTACAAAATATGAAAATTGTTGATAGAATCTCAAAAAAAGTATGGTGAAGAGAGAAATAGCTTGTAGTTGTTGCTGTGCTCATTCCCATTGATGAATAGTATACAAATATACACTGTCTTGAGAGGTTCTGGTTAAAATTATGCGCGAGAGGTGACTCCAATAGTACTATTTGCTTCTTCTTTTTTTTAATTAAAAAAAATAAAAAATTTAGAAAATTTAGAAAATTTTAAATCATAAAAATTACAGTTTTTATTAAAAAAGAATTTAAAATAAAAACAAATTCTTAAATTAAGATTTGATAAAAATTAACAATTAACAAAAAAAAAATAACAAATAACAAAAAAACTCCCAAATTGTACTTTTTCAAAGCAACCTTAAAATAGTTGAAATATTTCTAGTCATGTGACGAGCTCTCAACCAATCAAAAGCCACTAAAATTTTGATGCAGGATGTAATACATTTTGTTCTTTTTGTATAGATGAGGATCACGTATGATGACCAGTACCTCATCACCATCTCAGAGGATGCTGTCCTTATGATCTGGAAGATCAATGATAAAGAAGGGCGTGGTCTCAAGAGAACAGACAAGGAGGTTGGCTATGCAGAGGAAATCCTCATCACCAAGACTGACCTAGAAGATAAGGTACAGTGAACCTCTTTAGTCACTTTAATTGTCTCTTTATCGTCCTTCCTCTTAGTGTCTCTCTCTCTCTCCCTCCCCCTCTTCCACCTTCTCGCTCTCTAGCTCTCTCTCTCTCTCTCTCTTTCTTCCATCCCCCCTCTATCTTTCCCTTTCTTATTTTCTAATTTCTTCATGTCTCCCCTCTCTTTCTCATTCTTTATCTCCTCTCTCCTTGTTTGTCTTTTCTTATGTTTATCTATCTTCCTCTGTCTCTCTGTCTTTCTTTCTATCCCTCCCTTCTCTTAAATTCCTTCCTTTGTGGATCTAATCCTATTCCCTTGCCAAGCCTGCCTTTTAAATTAACTTTCCCATCTTTTAACATTTATTTCATTTAAAGCCACTCTGCACTACTAGCTACTTGCGCCATCTATATAACAAACAATGCCTAATCGGTGATCATTGGCCCCCCATGATCCTCTTTTTCTTATGTTTTTTAAGAGCTGAGTTGATGAGATAACCATCTGTCCAGTGACCTTGCAGTATGGTCTAATCCCTCCTTTACACTAGTACAGATGACCTTTAAAGGCTTATACCAATCATTCCACCATCCTCTTTTAATTTATCCCATCTTTCCTTCATCAGAACCAAGAGATGGGCGAGCTGAAGCAACGAGTGGAGGAACTCAAGATGGAGAACGAATACCAGCTGAGACTGAAGGACATGAACTACAACGAGAAGATCAAGGAGCTGACGGAGAAGTTCATCCAGGAGATGGAGTCTCTCAAGACCAAGAACCAGGTCCTCAAGACAGAGAAGGACAAGGAGGAGGCCAAGCACGACGAGGAGCTGGCAGAGACAATGGAAAAGCATGCCAAGGAGCTCCAGGATCTTGGTAAGTTTTTTCATTTTCCCTTTTTTGTATCTTTCTTTCTTTTTGCCTTCTCCTATTTCCCTCCATTTTTTCCTCTCTCTTATTTGTCCCCCCCCCCCCCCCAAATCTATCATTTCTTAGCTACATATTTTTTTTTTTTTTTTTGGATTTTCTAAGCATACTTTGTTCATGTTATATTGTAAAACAGCATCTGAGGAACTAACACTTCAACAAGCTCTGCTTCTTGTTAGTTCCTCTTTTCCCCTTCTCTTTCTATTATATTTGTCGTTTCCTTGCATATTTTTGTGATATAATTATTCATTGTATTATGTTTTGCATGAGAAATAAAAATCATTTGAAAAAAGTGTTCCACCCAGGGATGTTTTCCCAGACGCAAGCTTCTGATGATGATACCACCGTCTTTAAATACAATTTGAATAAGTTGTTGAATTCTCTGGTCAAATTGAGATTTTGAGAGAACATCTTGTTGAGGAATAGGTTGTAATTTTTCCTTCAATTCAATCCAGTTGCAGATTGTCAGCATGCACATCTCGTTTTGAGATTTGCCTAGCATTCGAAATACAGATCTCTATCTGGAACATAATGATAGATTTAAAGATATGGCAACCTTATATCACATTTATTACCAGCCCATTTTTTACAATGTACGTGTATCGAAGATGACGACTTTCATACTCTCTAGTAACAACATTTCAAATTTTTGTTTTTCCAAGGAGGATCGAGTTGTATCTTTTAACTTATGAAGGTTTTGCTATCTTTTTGCAGACATTCTTGAAGAGTTATATTGTTGAAATTCCGTCTTGCCATATCTGACTTAATCATAAGCTTGATTTCAAGATATAGATTATCTTCAGTTGTTGATATGGTTGTGATTACAATTGTCAACATATTCAATTTCCTTTGATGTGTAGAATCTGCCAACAACCAGAAACTGATGATAGAGTATGAGAAGTACCAGGAGCTGCAGTCTAAGAGTCAGAAGATGCAGGAGGATTACGAGCGACAGCTGGCCGAGATGGAAGAATCCAAGGAGCAAGCCCTGGAGGAGCTCACCGAGTACTACGAGACCAAGCTCCAGGAGAAAACAACACTCCTGGATCAGGTAGGTGGACGATGGATCCCTTTGACAATCAATTCAATTTCCTGCATAACCTCCCTATCTTGGAATGTGTTTGTGACTTTCACTTGCATATTAACTCATATTTAATGATAATAACAATATTTATAAAGCGCAACATATCCATCTCTAGAGATGCTCAAGGCGCATACAAATAATTTAGATTAATATTCAACATACTTAAGATTAAAGAAATATTAAATGTTAAATTACATTAGATCACACAACTTCATGGTGCCATGGTACAACATGGTCACATCTCCAGACCATTTCCAAACCGACCCAAATATGTGGGCCATGCATGTTATGATGCAGGGTAATTTAAGTTTTGTTTGGCCTGTTGTTGGTCTGATTTCTTTGTAGTGTGAATAGGATATAATTGTATTGATATTTGCTACATTCTTATAATATGTGCCTTCAGTATGACTTAGATTTGTCGTAAATGTCATTATTCAGGCTACGGAGGAGTCCCGTCAGCAGCAGCGTGAGTACGAGGAGACCAAGAAACAGATTGAAGAGGATGCTGATAGAGAGATCTTAGACATCAAGAACAAGTATGAAAGAAGATTGAGAGACGAGAAGGAAGCTAACATGAGACTCAAGGGAGAGACAGGCATCATGAGGAAAAAGGTAAAGTTAGGATTCAGTCATAACCATAGGAAAGGAGTTTAAAACTAGTAGTAGTAGTAGTAAAAGTTATGGTAATTTTTTGGAGAATGCTTGTGTAGTTCAAAGCTGTTACATTGTTTATCCCACTTCAGCTGAAGCAAAATGTATTTACATTTGTTTGTTTCATGGAAGGATATTCTTTCTTATTATCCCCTCGCCGACGAAGTCGGAGGGGAAAGATACTGCCGTCCGTCCTTCCGTCCATGCGTGCGTCCGTAACAAATTTGGTTCACAATCGATAACTTCAGTAATGTTTGACGGATTTTAATGAAATTTGATATGAAGGTTTATGGTATCAAAACACAGCCTACGTTCGATTTCGGAGTATGTAGGTCAAAGGTGAAAGGTTGTAGCTCATTAAATATGCAAAAACACCTAATTATATATGTTAAAATGTGGTTAACTTCCTTGCCTAGTAATATATAATAGTATAGTCCAATGGAGGTACTTGTTCTGACGTATATAGGCCATTT
This sequence comes from Strongylocentrotus droebachiensis, assembly GCA_035222895.1. Taxonomy (NCBI): domain Eukaryota; kingdom Metazoa; phylum Echinodermata; class Echinoidea; order Camarodonta; family Strongylocentrotidae; genus Strongylocentrotus; species Strongylocentrotus droebachiensis. Next base: position 410,018 of record JAVYIG010000842.1, on the reverse strand, counting down.
GTTCCCTGCGAGGAGATGCTACGCTTTGCGTTGACTTGTTAGATATCACTCAAAGATCTGTGAGCTCTTTTAATGTACTCTTTATAATACCTTAATTGTGGGTGATATTTTGCATCGCTCTGAGAAGGAAATATATTGTCATGTTGATAGGACAATAACATTGTACTTTTGTGTATTAGGCCAAACATGACAATTTTCGGGTGGACTTTTGAAGTATCGCCATGGCTACTGTGGTTCTGTTGATACACCCATATATATCTTAAGGTATTCAGAGAAGAAGCTCTTTTCAGTTGTACTCCTTTGGTTTACACACATCCATTGTAAGGGCTAGACTGGTAGCTGACCCTGTCTTGAGCAAAAACCAATGACCCCACACTGTATATAGATCTTAAGGCATTCAAAGAAGAAGCTCCTTTCGGTTGTACTCCTTTGGTTTAAACATATCCATTGCAAGGGCTAGACTGGTAGCTGACCCTGTCTTGAGCAAAAACCAATGATCTCACACTGTATATAGATGAGAGTAAACATTAAAATGGTGATGTTTGTTCCTTGTTAAAGTTCACCAGTCAGCAGAAAGAGATAGAGGATCACATGGGCTAGACTGGTAGCTGACCCTGTCTTGAGCAAAAAAAACAATGACTCCACACTGTATGTAGATGAGAGTAAACATTAAAATGGTGATGTTTGTTCCTTGTTAAAGTTCACCAGTCAGCAGAAAGAGATAGAGGATCACATGGGCTAGACTGGTAGCTGACCCTGTCTTGAGCAAAAAAAACAATGACCCCACACTGTATGTAGATGAGTGTAAACATTGAAATGGTGATGTTTGTTTGTTGTATAGTTCACCAGTCAGCAGAAGGAGATAGAGGATCACAAGGATGAGATCAAGAAGCTTCAGAATGAGCAGACCAAGCTTCAAGGTGTCATCAAGTCACTGGAGAAGGACATATATGGGCTCAAGAAGGAGATCCAAGAGAGAGATGAGACCATTCAAGATAAGGTACGTCCTATTGAGTTATTGCATGGTCATGTAGATTCTGTAGGTTTTCATGTCATAAATGTGTTAAAATGGGAATTAAATTCAATCAGGTTTGTTAGATAAGTTGTAATTTCAACAATTAATAAGAAAAAAAGTCATACCAATGATGTTTGGTGAATTCTGTTGCGTAACATCAGTCTCAGTAACAGAGACCTCTAGTACATTGCATAATTTGGTCACAATCTGCTGTTCTGCCCCTTTATCTTATTCAATGTCTGGTCCACCTTAGCATTTGAGAGGTTTGCAAATGATGATGATCAATTCTATTCAATTAGGTAGGTATATCACAGTCAATTGTAGAGTCCTCCTAAGGTAACCTTGCTCTAAGATATCCATTAATGATTACAATTAATTGAGGATCCATATTGAATTAGCTGGGTCTGCAATATGTTTTGAAATTAAGAATACAGTGATCTATTTCCAAGGTTCATATCAATACTGTAGATGTTTGTTGATGACAGCAGCAAATGTCACTTTTCAAACCACTGGCTCTCCTAATTCCCTTATCTCCCACCCCTCCATCCCCCTGCCCTCTAACAGGAGAAGCGCATCTATGACCTCAAGAAGAAGAACCAGGAGCTCGAGAAGTTCAAGTTTGTCCTGGACTACAAGATCAAGGAGCTGAAGAAGCAGATCGAGCCCAGGGAGAACGACATCAAGGACATGAAGGAGCAGATCCAGGAGATGGAGAGCGAGCTGGAGCGCTTCCACAAGCAGAACACTCAGCTGGAGCTCAACATCACCGAGCTCAGGCAGAAGCTCAAGGCCACCGAGAAGGAGATGCTGATGGAGAGACAGAAGGTGAGAAGTAGGAGGAGGAGAAGGAGGATAATGTGATGGTGGTGTTGATGGTGATGGTGTTGATGGTGATGGTGTTGATGATGATGATGATGATGGTGTTGATGATTATGATGGTGATAATGATGATTGTGATGGTTGTGATGATGATTATGGTGGTGATGTTGATGATGATGATGATGATGGTGTTGAAGATTATGATGATGATGATGTTGGTGTTGATGATGATAATGTTGATAATGATTATGATGTTGATGATGATGATTACGATGATGGTGATGATGATTACGATGATGGTGATGATGATTATGGTGATGACGATGATTATGATGGTGATGAGGATGATTATGATGATGATGATTATGATGATTGTGATGATGATTATGATGATTATGATGATGCATGGTGATGATGATGGTGTTGATGGTGATTATGAGGATGGTGTTGATGATGATGATGATGATGATGATGATGTTGATGGTGATGATGATTATGACGATTATGGTGATGATTGTGATTATGATTATGATGGTGATGGTGGTGATGATATTTATGATGTTGATGATGATGATGATGATGATGATAATGATGAAGATAATGATGATGGTGTTGATGGTGATGATTATGGTGGTGATGATGATGATGATGATTATGATGATGGTGATGATTATGGTGGTGATGATTATGATGATGATGGTGATGATGATCATGATGAAGATAATGATGATGGTGGTGATGATGGTGGTGATGATTATGATGATGATGGTGATGATGATCATGATGATGATGGATATTGTGGTGATGACGATTATGGAGGGGGTAATGATAATAATGATATTAATAATTGGATTCAAATAGCCCTTTCACAAAGGGATTAAAAGCGCTCATCATTATTACACCTACCTTATACTAATTATCGCGATATGGCTAAGACTATTTGAAGACTTTCTTCAAACCAGGTACCAATGAACTTCATTCTTAACAATAAGACAACTGTAGATAAGATCTAATGACATAAACAATTTTTCTTGCACAAGTGTTTCATAAGAAGTGCTAAAAAACTCAATCTTTCTTTCTATCTTTAGGTGCGAGACATGGATGCCATCAGCAGGCGATTCAAGACGGATCTTCACAACTGTGTAGGCTTTGTGCAGGAGCCCAAGAAGCTCAAAGAAAGCATCAAGGCACTCTACCAGAAGCATGTACAGGATGATACAGTGAGTAGAATAAGACTTTGGGTATGCCACTTGCCTGATCCACAAATGTGTATCTTAAGTGACGATGTTCAAAAGCTACACTTTTGTTAATCTTGTATGTATATAGTTCATGCCATGTAAAAAGTCAGTTTTATTTTGGGCTCTAAAATAGTAATAAAATGGGCTGGACTAGACACTAAAACTTCATTGTAGCTAAAATTGTAGACTTTTATAGGCAGGTTCAATTCATTGGATCCATTTTCATCCATTGATTACTTTCACATGAAGTTTCTGTAACCATCCCGTCCTGTATATAAAACAGTATGATTTTAAATCTGTGTGTTAAGATTTCTGGTTCTATGTGAAGAGTCCCTTTTCAGTCCTGGATTATGCTTGGTTGGGAAGTTCTGAAATTCCTGTCCATACTGTCTTAAAGGGAGTGTAGCATAACGAGACTACGTGTCTTTCCCGTGGCCTGACTTGGGCGCCAATCAGATATAATAGGACTACGGACGACTTGACCGCAGTATTCACGTGCATGCAACATACTCAAAACCGAAGCATAAGGGGAACTTCGGTCTGTCTGGCGAACGCTAGCGCACTCTGACCGTTAATTAAGTCCTTTCGTTTATGTGCAGTTGTCCAAAGAAGTCGTAGGTGGCGTTAACCAGTATTTGCCATGCTACACCCGTTTAAGTTTGATTCAGCTTTAGGCCATTTAAAAAAATATACATGTTTAGTGTACCCGCCTGCTTCCTTTTGGGGGGCCGCCTCATATTTTTTTTTTTTTTTTTTTTTTTTTTTTTTAAATTTTGATTTTGATTTTTTTTTAATTTGATTTTTTTTTTTTAAGAAAAAAAACATGAAAAACACTGCTAAAATGGATCTATTTCTAATTATTAAAAAAAAAAAAATGTCGGCGGCCATCTTGAAAAATAACCTGACTGTCGGGAAAAATGTACCGAGCAGCCATTTTTTTTTTGAAGGGCCTCCTCCTTCCTATTTTTCGAAAAAACAGGACGCTAAACATGTTTTTTTAATTATTTGGCCTTAATCGACATTCATCCAATCCTTGTTTCAGATGGAGTCAGCCAGCGTTGATGCAGACATCCAGAGGGAGTATAGCAGACAGAGGAAACATCTGGAGCAGAGCGTAGCCTCCCTACGTAAGAAGCTCACCAAGGATACAGAGATACATAGAGCAGATAATGTCAGAATCATGCAGGTAAGATACACCACCAGTCTTCTAGACGATCTTTCCCCTTAATATCAGGAGTTCTACAGTAGGCTTGCGGATGCACCATGTAAGAGAGAGGGTGGATTGAGGAGTCCTGAAAAGGACTCTCGGTAATCTTTCTTGAGGGTGTGTAGTCCTGAAAAGGACTGTTGGTTTAGTCAGGAGTTCTGTAATATTGCTTTTGAACCTTTTGGAAAATAAAGTCTTTTTGGAAGAGCCATGTTGGAATTTTTTTTTTTCTTTTTTAATCAAAAAATTATATGTGTTGTATTCAATTGCAATAAGCTTTTATTTGAACTTTTTTAAAGATGTGTAAAGTGGATTACCAGATGATTATCCTGACTGTGGACTTGCCCCAATTTGAGTCGTTCATTTGTCATGAATAAATGGACGAGTTAAAATACTGAGACAAAGTTTCAGTATACTTTGTACACAAAACTATATAACCTTACCTAATAGTAATAAAAAAACAGATTCTGTAGGATATTAAATACATTTAAGATCTAAAGAAGTTGATTACAACATGAATATACATGTACATGTTTGTGTGTGTAATGGTGCTATATATATGTTACAAACCTAGAATGCGCAGCACAAATTTAGTCTGACGTTAATTGCCTTTTGATGCAAGAATCTGTTTTAGAGTGATTTATATTACTCTTATTTGGGAAGGAGTGTAGAATGATAACTTGATGCAATTAATATAAAGTTTATTTTCTTTCCCCGACAGGAAAATGTTTCACTGATCAAGGAAATCAATGACCTGAGGAGAGAGCTCAAGATTGCCCGCACCCAGGTCCACGATCTGGAGGCCGCCCTCGGTATCAACAAGAAGAACAAGACCCCCGCCCAAGATCTGACCTCCATACCCAACGGGTCGATCGTCTCCGGCCTAGCCTCGAGGGAGGGTCGCAACGACGAGAACGTCAAGATCATCGAGATGCAGCGAGAGGAGATCCGTAAGCTGAGGACCGCACTTTCAGATGCAGAGCAGTATGCAACGCAGAGACCACCGTCGGGTGCAAGGCTCCCTCCTGTACTCGCACAATAATTGATGTATACCCTCCGTAATGTAGAGTATATTCTAGACTTTATTGTAGATTCTTCAGAATCACTTAGAGGTGTGAGACGCTATAGTCTTTTCCCCTCCAAAAAAGGATTTATATTGATGCCAGGCTCATGAATCACCTCACCTATATTCGAGAACACAAAGAATCATCCTTTGGCTTGATAACTGAAGCTCCCGATCGTTGGAGAGTTGCGCTGTTCTTTCAATTTTGCATACCATTTTGAATATCACCTTGTCACAGATTGAACATATTTTTCACATCATTCCTCGTTTTACATCAGTCAGCCTTCCAAGTTTACTCCATAATCTTGTATGGAATCCACACACCTTGAAACAGAATGCAACCGACTGTGCCTGAATGCATTGTTAAGATGACAGATCATGTTAACGTTCACACATTAGTACACATTAATTTGCACCTTGATGTCTCTCTTGCAAATTCAAGATAACTTAAGTCATTGTCAAGGAAGAATTAAAGACAGGTGTAAAAGACAACAATGATACATTGTCTTTGCCAACCTTATAAACTTTGATTCTTTTCCAATTCAAGGGTTGTGTCTCATGAAATGAGTCATTGGATTGAACCTTGCAAAAGAAGAATGAACATTATCAGCACTTAATTCAATTAGCTTCTGTGACAGTTTATTCTAAAAATCTATTCAGGGCTCTTATTTCTTACAAATGTTTAGATTGTTTGCCCATTTTCTACTGAAATTTAAACCAGGCAGTGGGTTTAAAAGCTTTGTCTAAATTAAAGTTTCAAGAAAGAAAGTAGACCTAGGTAAAAAAAAAAAAAAAAGGATTCCTTTGTTAACTGTGACTTTGTTCTTGCAACTGATTTGACTAATGAACCTAGTTCATAGGTATAGGCATTTACTCAAGCAATGATTGTACGGGTAAGCCATGGTTTGTAACCTCAGCCGTAAGAAGGAGCATCTTTAAACCATATGCACCCATGCCCTTTACTATGGCCAGCATAGGTCGCAGACAAAGTCATTCAGTTTTCATGGGCCTGTAAATTGATCCTCGTGGTATGTGGGTGGTATTACTTCATACTAGACAGAGCTGGGTCCAACAAGATTGACTCGAGTGATCTTTTCCATCAAATAAATGCCTCGCTGCCTTGATGCTTCGACTAACAGTTATGAAACTTTTTGAAAAATTGGCTTCCGAACAGAGATTCCAGTGCGTATTCACACAAGATATTACCTGTCTTTCAAACTGCCTTACAGTGTGATGCAACTTTCCACCTTACCCCAAAACTGTATATAAAGTTTATGATGTACTGTGTATAAAGACATGAACTGATTCCTCTCTCTATCTCTCTTACTCACACTTGATGTTATTGATTAAACTTTGAACATTTCCTCACAAAGGAGACACATGCTTGTAACTAGAGATAAGGAGAACCCCTTGAACCTTTTTGAATTACAACAAAATGAAGAAAACAAAAGAAGATGCTTTGCAAAACTGAGAGAACATCAGTTTTGGAAAGAAAGTCATTTGACCTGCAACATGCAATGTAAGTAGGCTAGAAAACAAATATACAAGCAATTTTGGAACAGGTCATGTGACTCTTTCATATATTCTAAACATACTCGAAAGAAACTGAATATTTCAAAACAACAGTGAGCACGGCAACGAAAGCTGGGCTCTGCACTTTGCAAACTCTGTTTTGTGTTTTGTGTTGAACTTTTTATGATGTTGTAGGCTTAGAGCTAAACAATGGATCTCCAAATTATGAACTTATGAGTCATGCATAACAAAGTTGTTAATTGATAGCTTCCTATCTGTTTAGATGGCAAGTCCGTTAGATGGCAAGCACCATGAGGTGTGGGGAAAAGAGAGAAAGAGATAGAGAGAGCAGGCAAGATAACATGAGACCATGTGAAACCAAGCACTTAACATTCCAAAATGTTCTCGTACATGTCTGCTTGTCATCAAGTTATATTATTCCTGAATGAAATGTTCATGGATCTTTTTCATTCAATTATTTTCTGTGGTATGTACTTTCTATCTTGTATTTTGATAGCAAAATGTGTGCAAGTTTAAATCTAATACTGCTCATATCTCTAGATTTGCACAAACTGCTCAATTATCTATTTCTCTTGCATAATTTCTTTTTTAGGATAGAGTGCATCACTGAATGCAAGCTTGATTATTGAAAACTGAATGTGCATGGGAACAGACCCATTTATTTATGATGGTAATGTTCACATGCAAAGCTTTATATGAACATTTCAAGATTGACATGAGACAATGAATCTCTGAAGTAATGACACATGCATCCTATTGAACCTTGATTATATTTAGATTACTATCTCCCACTAAAAATGACGAACTTTTTCTATCTGTTGGCTCACTTTCTGAGCCAAAATGAGGCATAAGGCTTTCCACAGCATATTCATTGTTGAGCCTATGCCGATTTAGCAAGTGTTGAAGTGATCGTTGCTGATGTCATATATTAATATGGGAGGAAATATGGCATGTGTTAGAGAAAGAGGAACATTCTTTTGTTTTGAGTCATAACCGCACTTCCTGTCGCAAGTTATGAATCAATCATAGTCGGAGGCTGGAGACAAGCTAGAAGGGGTCTAGGGTACAGTGCCCCCTTCCCACCCTCCACCTCCTATCTGCGTATTATGATTTAACCTCATAGATTGGTAGCTCCTTAAAAGGGTTAGATTTTTAGAAGCCCCTGAAATTTAATCATGATCTTGCCTTTTCCCCAGGATTTCAGTATTTTACCTCTGACAGTCATATCCCAACCCCCTCCCCCCCCCCCCTACAACCATCCATGCATCATACCCCACCCCACCCCTATGACGATATCCTCCTGACTGCACTCTCCATGTGGACAAGGAGACGAGGGGGTAGCTAGGGAAGGATGGAATGTGGTAGACTATATGGTAATACTGTGATAACCCCCCCCCCCCCCCCATCAAGGTCCAGGCAAGCCCCCTTCTCAAGGACACCCCTCTTGATACGACACATACACATCTAGGCATCCAGAGGGGGGTGGGGTTTAGACGGAATTCGGTAGACTACATGGTAATACTGTAATAAACCCCCTATCAAGGTCCAAGCAAGCCCCCTTCTTGAGGAAAACCCCTCATGATACGACACATACACATCTATTAAGCATAGAGAGGGGGTGGGGTTTAGAAGGAATGTGGTATATAGACTACATGGTGATACTGTGATGAATCCCCGGCCCATCAAGGTCTAGGCAAGCCGTTGACTGGATGGAATTCCAGCCAGCCTACGCTCTTATATAGCTTGTTCAGACTATCGGAAACCTCGCGTAAAGAAACATCGTATAAAGAATCATCATATACCGGTAGCAAAAGGAGCGTTGAGACTAGAAAACAACATTATTTACAGAAATTTGGTCTAAAGAAACAAATTTTAAAGAGGTCATTTTACCTAACGGCTGACCGGTCAGCAGTGTATACACTCGCAACAAGCCACGTCCAGTTATACAATTTTCATATGATATGACGTTCAGACTACAACCGGACTGTGACTCTTTATCAAGTTTCGATGCTCAAACGTGCTTTATGCTTTTCAACGTTTCTTTATACGATGTTTAAGACTAGGAAACAAATAGCTGCAAAGTTACTCAAAGTTAAATGGGTCTTGAATGTCACGTGTGAAATTAATGGAGTAGAAGTTAGTGGAAGAGGATGCGCTGAGTGGATGCACTGAGTCACTGAGGAGTCAAGATAGGAAAGACTTCATAGGGTTGAGGTATGGGAGGGAAATAGAAATGCTGTGTGACCTTGTATGTTAGGGTTTTGATTTCAGCTTCTCTTAAATTAAAGCATGACCCAGGTTGATTCTACTATCAGTACTGCTTAAAGGCATCAACTACCCTCATCTGTGAATAGCCGGAAGGACAGTTACCCTATTTATTTTGAGACAGAGTTAATGACTTTCTTGCTCTCAACAGGCAATATTATCTGGACACATATTTGTATATTGCTAACAAATCTTGAGTATGTTCAATTTCAGGTTATTAACAAACGAAGCACCAAAATATAATGTATTCATGTCTACCCATGCAGCATAACGTATAATAGAGCAAAATATAACTACAACACTGTACAATGAAATAGTAGGGAATTTACGACAAATTTGTCACTTGTTAATGGTACATCTACTTGGGTAGATTAGTTTCAAAATTGATATTTCAAATAATTGATTTTGTGCTATATGATTGTGAGAAATATTTGCAAATTCTATGTGAAATGTGTCATCTCATTTTTCTCCAGTCTAGAGACTGGTTCAGTTGTACTTTTATTCAATAAGTGTGATCAGAGAAGATTTAATGCAAATTTGAATGAACTATATCTTTGCCTGTGATATTCCAACTGGTCCAGTATTCTGAGCCTGTGTTTATAGTCCTAACTATCTTTTCTTCCATCATGCCTTCTTTATCTATGCCTGATGTGCACTAAATAGTTATATTATGATGTATTTATTACACCATAAACTGTCTTGATAATCCGTCCATAGTACATGTAACATATTCATGCATTTATAGATCGATAAATGTTCAATGTGTTGTTTCAAATCAGTTATGCTGATCCGTCTGCTTTCATTTGAATTGTACTGGTACCACATTTTTATTATGGAAGCAATAGTTTCTGAACATTCACAAATTGACTTCCTTTAAGTGGAAAAACCTTTATCAATAAGAAATGATATCACCTTGTCAATCATTACTCAAACCTTGATTTAAATCATTCATGATTCCTGTAAATCTATTGTATACCAGCTATTTCACACAATAGATTCATTGTCAAAATGATTGGGCCAGCTAGCCAATATGTATTAATATTAGCAAGGCTAAATGATATAAGCCAATGACTTTGTGAACGCTATACAAAAGGATTCGGGCTAGCTTTGATGTAATGACTGTGTATTAAAGTGTATTAGTGTAATATACATGAGAGATTATGTTTTGTACAAAATAACACTGTATCATTTGTAAAAAAAAAAACTATACATGGTAGTGTAATATACACAGGAGAATTATTATGACTCCCCACGATTACTGCAATTGTTTAAAGGAGTGGATAGATATTTCATTGCTCCTGTAATAGGCAAACCTGCATTTGCTTTTTTTTGTGTTTTCTTTCTTTTATCTAAAACAAGAGTCACTGAGAAGTAGAAACACTGATAGATTATATCACATAAATGAACTGCAGTCTGTTGTTTAAATTTCTCTATTGCTCTAAACTTTATTAGGATCTATTGATATTTTTGGATAGAGAAGTGTTTTCTTCAGGAATTATTTAGATCAAAATGACATGGCTCCTCAAAAGAAAAGGCCCCAAAATTGTTTTTAATCACCAGCTGTTATGAAAAATCTTCATTCATTAGGATTCGTTGGAGAAAGAGGGTTGGGGGGAAAAATGAGGACATGTTGGGATTTAAACAGGGACATATTTGGCTTAGTATGGCCCCAGTTTCTGCCCTCTACTTAATCTTAATCTGTAGGATCGATAGCGAAATCCTTGTTGACTGATTAGGGTGTAGCCATTGTTGAGCTTTCTTTAATCTTTTCTAAATATTAGTGTACATACTTTCATAACTCAATTCGATATCCCATCCTATTTGAATTGAATAGTATATTTACGAGTGTATATAATTATTTGCATGTGTACTGTATTTAATGAAGAATAAATATATTTGTTGTTCAAAATATACATCAATGTGGCTAAGATTTGCTTTTATTGTGTTTGGATTTGAATTGTTGAGTTCTTATCGAAGTTGGATAGAATCACATATGTAAATACACTGTACAAGCCAAGGGTCACAAATTTGATGAAAAAAATAATTTTCTGGATCTGATGATGCAAATAATCAGAACTTCAAATCTCTTGAGATACATGGAAAGGTGACTTGTCTAATGCAAAGTTATGGTGTTTTTCTGAAAATATAATATTCAACTTCTTCTGAATTCTACCAACACCTGAATTACATTTAACAAGAAATATTCAGAGTAAACACTTGGTAAAACACATCTGAAATAATTATGAAATACAACATGGATTTCTTTGATAAAAACATTTCCCTATACAGCGAGTTTTATTCCATTTACTCAAATCAGACGGAGCTAACATTATAATTCAGTCTCCAATGATACAACAGTGTTAAACAAATATGTAAACATTGCATGGTGGAAAGAGACTATTTTGTTGACAAGGGTCTACCGTAGGCAGAAGAAATATGAACTACAAAATACTTTCTGAAAAGTCAAATCTGGATTTATTCAAAGGAAATAAAAGTGACTTTAGGAAAGCCTTTTAAACTTTCTCTTGTACTACAGCTCCCTTTACAACTGTAATTTCATAGTTTAATGGCACACTGAAACTTTGCATAATTTCTTCCCATGATGCAATGGAACCATAGTGGATTAGTCCATAGCCACTTGAGAGCGAGAGTTATGTTACCGGAAATGGCTTGTGATTGGTCAGTCATTCCATGGAGCTCCAAATAGTTACCTCCTAGAGATTGTATGTTGGAGGGAAATATTTGGAGCAACATGATACCTATGACTGTGCCTGTGTACTAGCTTGATAGGCGTTACAACTATAGAGTACCGAAGCTGTGACATCATAAAAATCTATTCTTAGAATTTCACAATTTTTCTTCATTTTCCGACAGAGCATAGAAAATCAGGCGCGGATCCAGGAATTTCTTACCGGGGGGGCACACGGGGGGGCACCGTGTGGGAAAGAGAACATATATATATATTTTTTTTAGTCCCGAAAAAATCGCAACGACTCAGCCAGCCGCTGAATAAGCGGGGGGGGGGGGGGGGGGGGTAAGGTCACCTTTTTAGGTCAGCCATTGGCAATTTCTTTTTTTTTTTTTTTTTTTTATAAAAAAAAAAAAAAAATGTTTAGCCGGGGGGGCACGCCCCTTTTTTTCGGTATATTTTGGGCGAATTTAGGGCTGATTTTAACATATTTTTTTTGGCCGGGGGGGCACGTGCCCCCTGTGCCCCCCCCCTGGATCCGCCACTGAAAATAATGTACAAATGTCAAAAACCAGTTGAAAATGTTAAGTATTGGCTGAGATATGACCATCTGAATGAAAAAAATTCTATAGGAGCTCATATTGCTCTGGTTCATAAAGTTATGAGCCAGAGCAATTTAACACTGAGCTCCTATTCTATAGGAAATGTTTGCATTCAGATGGTCATATCTCAGCCAATACTTAACCGTTTTAACTGGTTTTTGAAATTTTGATATTATTTGTTATGTTTTTTTGGAAAGTGAAGAAAAAATTGAGAAATTCTAAAAATAGATTTTGATGACGTCACACTTCATCCGCACTCCAAAAGCTCTCTACACTATGGATTAGTCTAATATGTTTGATTTTTGATACTGGATTGTAGAGTACTGGATTGCTTGAAGTTGACACAATAGTTGGATTAATTAATTACACCTTGTTTTGTACATGTTTATAATTATGTCAAATACATGTAACGAAGGCTACAAAGCATCTATATACATAGACAAAAATTGTTTATATGCTACATGTATACATACTCCAATTCTATTTCTTTGCATGTTTAACAATATTACATGCATTGTTTTTTTATTGCGTTAGACTCACAGCGAAAGTTTGTTCTTTCAATAAATAGACCAACTACATACAACAATGGGTGGCAATGGGCCAATTCATATCCATCAGCATAGTTCACTTCCAGGTCAATTAACAATGGAATAACCTTCTTTGAGGTACTTCAACTTCTTCAATTAAAAAGCCATTATCATGTCGTGTCTAATCCTCAAGTGTCATAGTCAATAAAACATAGCCCTCATATTTCAGAATTAAAAATGAACATACAAAAATTATACATTAAAAAATAGTGTAACTGCTTACATCAACAGTCATCAAAAAAGGGTTTCACACGTTCTTTCTTTTGTTTTCAGAGAACGTTTCCAAAAAAACAATGTGGACCTATGTTTCTGGTACATGTATATTTAAAAAAAGAAATTCCTGGACTCTACAACTGAATTCAATTCTTACCCTATTTCAATTATATGTTTTAAAGAAATTCCCTCCTTTCTGGTAACAATTAAAAATCATTCGCAGAGACCCTAGTCCTTTTAGAACAAAATCATAGTTGGTATGCATAGTAAAGATTCACATGGATTTTACTGTTCAATTATTGGAAACAAGTTACTATACCTAGTTGTAGTTGTAGTGCAAATGAACAGATGCAATATGAAGTGGACATCATAGAAAACTGGAATTCCTGCAAACTACTGTCCAGTGACCCTTGCATAAGAATTTTCATTTATTACAACTAAAAATGGTAACACATCATAACGTCCTTTAAAAAAATGGAATTTAAGCCTTGCAGGTGATGTTCAAAGTTGTATTCAATCAAACATTTATTTGCAAGTGGCTTTTACTAAGAGTATGCATCCCTCAAATAATGCCCCCACCCCCATGCAATCCGAAAAGTTACCAAACATGAATTTGGATATGATTGCATTACTGAATGAACGTCATGCGAATCTTGATAATGAAGTAGACTAGTACTGTCATAATAATAATTGGATTAATATAGCACCTTTGCAAGAGGATACAATGCTTGTGTTTGTCATCTAAGCATTTTGTGAGTTGTGACACAAGTCACTACTTTTGCAGCGTCCGACATATTGGTTTCAATTCACAGAACGAGGTCTGCATTGGACAGACTACAAAGGACTTTATATCACCTTGAAATTTACACAGTGCAAGCCAGGCTGGCAATAGCCTCTTGTCGATGCCCTCGCGCTGTTGGAGTCTCTAAATTCTGACGAGCGAAGCGAGTCAGAGAAACCGAGGCGCTTTGCGCTGAGGGCCTCTTGACAAGTGATCTGAATTTCTTATGTTTTACGTTGTTTGGCGAATATTCCGACCCAGCAGAGTTCGGTGAAAGTCATCCAATCAGAGAGAGCTACTATGACGTAATATCTACCGCTCTGTGCGAATTCCCTCCGTGAGAGCGAGACTGGCCGCCTAGTTGTAGTCTGCAAGCACAAACCCTGGTCAGTCGTAAAAGTGAGTGTGCACTATAAGACTACCATATGCCACGTACTATAGCTGCTCCTGACCTATATTGGTACAACCAGTAGGTACCAGTAGATAGCTGGGCTAGGCTTCTCTCAAGGCACAATGATTTTTTGATAAAGTGTCAAATTAGGGTTTGTGCTTGCAGACTAGCCTAGTTGGGCAATCCCGAACACACGCGTACACACACACAATCGCTGCGGTCTAGACATGCATAATTCAGTAGGAAATCGGGTCTCATGAATATATAATTCAGATCACTTGTCAAGAGGCCCTCAGCGCAAAGCGCCTCGGTTTCTCTGACTCGCTTCGCTCGTCAGAATTTAGAGACTCCAACAGCGCGAGGGCATCGACAAGAGGCTAGGCTGGCAAGGGATTTAAAGAAATGGTGTAATTTATTGTGATATGTCACTGAGTCACTCCACTTCTATTATTCCTTTCTCCAAGAAATCCTTATTATGATTGTCTCTGCTTCTAGCCGACCTCAAATTGGCAGAACAAACAAACGGCATCTGCTCTGCAATTTCATTCATGCAGACATATGCCATTGTGATTTATTCAAGTTTTTTTCTCCCTTCTTCCTTAACACCTAGGCTGGCAACTTGTCATTTTGCATTCTGTTATTTAACAGGTAAATTCAATTCATATTTATTTATTTTTCTAAACAGCAATCTGCAATCCTTTGAAAAATTGAGACAAACAATTTTGTTTGAGGTAATGTAGAGTACAGTTCTGGTATTAAAGAAACTGGTCTAAAAATCTTGTCTGTTCTGAATGATTCACCCTGAAGTCTTTATATTTGTGTTTCTTTGACAAATCATTTCCCCCATGTTTTCCACTGACATACATGTACATATGACGGATGTCATTCAGTGTGATATTTTTACATTGCGTGTGAGATATATAATAATATTAATATGGATATTTATATAGCGCTGGTATCCGCCAGGCTCTGACGCTCATGGCGCTGTTCATAATTATTATGTTTCTTGTGAATAAAGAAGTAAAGATAACATTTAAAATTCCTGTCTCATACTCTCACCCCCATTCATTCTATGACACACAGCTCTACATACCGTAAGACATTTCACACAACATTCAAACTTCGCCCAACCACATGAAATACCTAAAGCACACATATTGTTGGTAATTGTTATTATCCTTGATCCATTGTGATTATCTTGTTTGATCACCCTGTATTTAAAGTTTTGGAAACGTCCCCCCTCCCCCTCTCAAAAAATGAAATGAAAGCTCTTATTACCAATCGTATGAGAGAATATATTTTGACTAATATGTGATGATACAAATTTTGCAGGGAAACCGCCTACTTATTGGTATATTTGGTAAATTATTATATCTACTTGGACTTGATAGATATCAGGCACGTGTCGCGTAGTCCCATATACATCTTTCTGTGTACAGTGCTTAACTTTACCAAGACTGGGCCAAATTTCTTATCATTTTGATGATTCCAGAACCTTGCAGTACACACCCAATACTTCTATGCTAGATGATCAACCTTTTCTGATCGATTCCACAACCTTTCTTTCACAATGCAATCGCATGACCAGAACTGATCTTTACCTTTAAATCGTGCTTGAATGCCTTGTAGCATATAATCACTTTTCCGTACGGTATTCACTGTTTATAACAAATAACTGCAACACTATGACAAAATAAGTTTTGTATTTTTTCAATAAAAAGATAATAGCTTTATTAGTTTAACCAAGCTCTCTATTTAACGAGAACAAAATAGGTAATAAAATGCTTTTTTTTACAATAGATACTTCTATAATGTACAGACATGTACTTTGTTGATTTAAAAGCTATAAATTTACAATATACCATATTCATAAAAGGAATTTAGATATGTATGTGTACACGTTTACATGTACATCAGAATTGCATGAACTACATGTATGTTATTTAAGAAAATATAAAAAAATCAATGTTAGTTACCTTTCCATATATAATATGCAAAAAAAGAAGAAAAAGGAACAATATTTCAGACAACACAGTAATGAATATGATATTGAAAATCTTAATAGTGAAAGTGAAATACAAGTTTGCTGCAACGATGTTTGACATGTGTGATATCATCTTTTATACAGGATTGAAATAACATTGCTTGTTTTGGCAGATGGCAGTTTGTTTTGATCCAAAACATATACGACATTTTCATTGTTGAGACTTGTGAATGACATAGATTTTACAATGCTGCCCAGTTTCATCCTGTTCAGCATTGTTCTGACGTGCCAGAGGTTATTTTTAAATTTTCATTTGATCATTGACGGCACACTTTGATTTCTTCTAGTTCTTGTAGGTACAGAGAGAGAAAAGTCTCAACTAAAACAGCCAAAGACGCACTAAAATGGTGAACCAGTGACTTACATGTATATTGCATTTTTGCATACCTACTATACAACAAATAAACAGGTTATTATTTGAATGTCTCTAACCCTCTATCACAATAGTTCCAACAAAAATGAAAGCATTTCAGATTGTTTGAAACCATAAACCTATAATAATACCAATGCACTATATACTGTACACCAAAGACAAAAAAAATACCCTTGAAGAGATAAGCAATAATTCTTTGTATAAACTATGATTTTATAAGACATTGCATTAATTTGATCTCTTTACTATATTTGGTGTAATCTTAATGATGTCTTCATGATGTTCTCTCCATATACAACATTGGATAGCACCACATTCCTCCTTGTATGTCTGTGGCTAGAATTTAATCGTGGATTCGTCAGTCTGCATACCAACATAATCCTAGCTGTAGATTTAATACATCCTCCTCCTCCTCCTCCTCCTCCATTTCATTTCATTCAATCTCTTTGACTCGTCGTCCACCACACCCTTTTCAGTCAGAGAGGCCCTTCCACATATGTCCTTCTTGCCTGCCATTCAATCCATCGATAAGATGTCTCTTGCAATGATAGTCGCATCATTACGAGAGATGACCCCCGATGTGGAAAGGTTCACAAGCATTCCACGGACCGACTCCGGTCACATCATGGCGATGGTAGGCAGTCGGATAGGATTTCCTTGGTGGTGCTAGGAAGATGGTCAGGGAATACGATGTCAAACGTGATGAGGAGGTCACCGCGGCGACTGGGTTGCTTGGGGTACGGGAGTCCCTCACTGGTCACTCGTTTTCTCGAGTTTGGCTTGATTACTTCTTTGCATGGAACCGTTATCGTTCGTCCTTCGATGGTCGGTACTTTGAGGCTTGTTCCTACCAAGGCCTGGAAGATGAAAGAAGAAAAATAGAGAAGAACAACAAAAATTAGATTAATAAATTTATACACAAAGAAAAGTTTCTTGAAACCTGAGTAGGAGGACAAAGTTATTTGGTTCTTTAAACTAAATGTAAGAAAGATGTCACTAGCAAACAAGAAAGACATTATGAAAATAATATAGAAGATTCTAAGATTGTTATGTGAAGCTCAGAAACTCGGGGGAAGTGCAAAGCTAAGACTTCTGCATAGGTGGTCATATCCCACATAATGATGCGACCACACTCATAAAAGGAAATTAATTAAATGTGGGGAATGTCTGTTTTATGCTTGGCTCTTACAAGTTACAGCTTGAGCTTGAGGGCAAGGGGAGGGGGCCCATCTTTTTTTTTTTAAGGTAAAATTAACGTTACCATCTTTTTTTAAAACCTACTTTTGGGGGCCAGGGGAGGGGGCCCACCGGCCCAGGCCCACACCCCCCCCTGGATCCGCCACTGATGGACACTACAACCTAACATCTCTCTGAATACATGTATATGTAGGCCCATGTGAAATGTGGGTGACTAATGGGGATCTCTGATTGTCAACTCTTCACATTGTATGTATCCGGAATCCTACATGTTTATTATTGCATGCTCATCCCAAGGCTTACTATATAGTGTCATCTTTGCCCATCAACACATGTACTGTACATGATGCGCATACCTGTTTTCTTAACGATTTGCCAATGACGTGCCCAATTGCATTGTCACAGTCACATACATACATGTTGGCTTATCATTATGTATGATTTTGTAACGGCTCTTCAATGATTATCGGACACGACCTTCTGAGTAATTAGCACGGTCACTCATACAGGCAGTGACCCACTTTCCCCCTCCTCTCCCACGATGCATTCTGAGAAACATGGCCTCCGTTCGGGCCCATCAAGGTTGTAATTGTTGTCTCCTGCAGAGCTGTTGCATCCTCTGCAGTTATTACACATTACGGTTTGGATTAAGGATTGCGCATAGGTCACGCCAGTGAGTAGGCAGTAGGTCTGTCTTCACTAGCTCGAGATTGCCAAATATCCCGCTATTTGAACTACGGTATCCCGATCGCAAACTATCCACTGTATCCAGCTAATTTGAGTGTTCATCAGCCCGAAGTTGCAATTAGCGAGATATTTGGTCAGGATTGTTTGCAAATATCCCACTATTTGGCAAAATATCCAGCTATTTGTCCCGTGCGTCTTCACCAGACTGAAGACTCGCACTATGCGCCTAATGAGTAGGCAGCGGCGGCTGACGAAGGCAGTATTGATGATGCTCTGGGTTGTCCCAAATGACAGGGACCTATAAATATCGCGTGACCCCCTGACTGTGGCAAATACCAAAGTAGGCCAAGTGTTTACGAGATGCTAGCTATGAGGCAGAGAGACAGGAATGTCTGGCAGCTAGCTAGCTCCACGTTGATGTGGAAACTCAACCAGGGTGAGGGCTTAGTCTGCCATCAAAGTCTGATTCAAGAACTTTTAAACCTCAACCCAAAAGAATAATAAGTGTACATGTAGGTATGCTGAAAGATGAAATTTATTCCTGCCTATTGATGTACCGTACAGTGTACAATATTCATTACAAGAATGTACAAGAGAAGAGATATATTTAGTATGAAGATATTCTTAGCATAACATGGGAGCATCCATTTTCTTGATATACATGTACATGTATACCGTATGTGACATATACCAGGCAAACTTGTACATGTGGAAGGGGGAAATATGAAGGATGAAATTTAGTCCCACATTATGCTCGCCTGTTGCTACATTTTTCATCAAACTATTGCAGCTATAGTATTGGGTATTTGCCAAAAGCCACTGTAAAGTTCCAATGTTCATTTGATTAAATTACATGAATGTGACCCTCTAATGCTATCTCACAGTCACACATGTAGACGAGTACTGCTGCACATCAACTCCTGTTGGCCGCCTTCATGTACCTGCCCTGAAAATGTTCCTCAAATCATACAATTCAATTTGTGAGAAAGTATGTCTGCGGCTCAAGGTACAAGGCTACAGGCTATATTTCTATATTATTAGGGACCCCAAAATGTCAGAGCTAGTCCACTCAGTGGAGAGAGACAAATGTATTATTATTGTCTTGCCAAAGGATATTAGTGCCCCGACGGGACTTGAACCACAAACCATATGTGATCCACAGTCCAGTGACATATCCACTAGACCATGACACCTCTACTCTAATACTGCTTTGAGTGAAGCCTACACAACTTTAAATTGTTCAATCAAGATATTCTAAATATGAAAACAAAGCTTGAGCTGCCTGACCTTTCAGCAAACTCTATTTCTCAAGAAGGGATGGATAGATCAAATAAAACCCTTGATCAACAGCGAATGAATTAGCTTCCCCCACTATGTGGCTAGGGCAACAACTTGTCTTAACCCTTCAGTCTTTGAAGCAAAATTAAGCTGGATAGCTGTCAGTCAGCATTGCTCAGCAACAAGCAGCTAGATAGCCATGATGATCCACATTCTAGAACACAAATTGCGTTTACGAGGAATTGCTTCACCAGCACCATGATATTAAAATGCCAAACAGGTGACAGGTTTGGTGTTTTGAATTTGACTCATCATTAGCCACTAATGCTAATAGTACTAGTAGATCATGCATAGTGTATCATGTGTTAAGAACCAGAGGGGCATTCAGACAAGATCTAGTGTGTGTACTGTGTATATATGACAAACAGACATATAGAGTGGTGAAGTGTGACGTCATCAAAATTCTATTTTTAGAATTTCTCAATTTTTTCTTCATTTTCCGAAAGAGCATCAAAAATAATGTCCAAATGTCGAAAACCAAATATGTTAAGTATTGGCTGAGATATAACCATCTGAATAAAAAGATTTCCCATAGGAACTCAGTGTTATTTGCTATGGCTCCTAACCATTAGGAGCCAGAGCTTATAACACCGAGTTCCCATTGGACATATATCTATTCAGATGGTTATATCTCAGCCAATACTTAACATATTAAATTGGTTTTCGACATTTGGACATTATTTTTGATGTTCTTTCGGAAAATGAAGAAAAAATTGAGAAATTCTAAAAATTGATTTTTATGATGTCACAGCTTCGGTACTCTATTGGCCCGAATTCACAAAGGAGGTTTGTTGACAAACCTTGGTTTTTGTACGTCATATGACGCGTTTTTTACAAACTTGGTTTGGCGAAGTGCCATTACAAGTTAACACCCTTCTGGCTCTTAGACTCAGCGATAATAGCCATGGTACACAGCAGGAGCATCAACATCTACAAACTGTGCATCATACCCTACTTGCATGTGATAAAGGATGGATAGGGGATATGTACAGTACATTGTATGCAAGTGCACTCTCCCAACAGAAATTGCAAGCTTCTTGCAATATTGACAACAACCCACGTTACAGACTTGTTGTATTTAATGACACTTCACAAGATCTGGTTATACTTTCCAAAAACTATAGAACTTGAATCTTTTAAGTACGTTATTTTTTCATTTGAAAATCATTTCAAATGCTAATTTGTAGTGTATAATGTTCCGCACTATCAGATTATAACAAGAAATAAATAAAAAGTAAAATAAAGAAAAATTGGGTGGCCAGACACTTATTATTTGTGACGAAAAGTTGGATTTTGTACTGTTACTGTTAGATGTAAAAGGGCACTTTTGTTTTGGGTCAAATTGCAGATCTGCATAATGCCTAACTATGCAAACACCATAGTGTCGGTGAGTTTACAATTGTGCAGTCTCAAATGTGTACTGGAGAAATATACATTGAAAAGGACTTTTCCTAAGATTTTTTTTATTTTGAAACTAATAGTTGAAACTGAATAATTATGATCTTGTCAATCATTTGGAATTGTATTTAAATGTGAAATATATCTTAATTTCATCTCGGGCTCAGCTAGTGTACGATTGACATAAATTGATAAAGAAGTGTCTGGTATCGATCTAGAGCATTGCTTTTTTGCTTAGAATAGAATTTGAATGGTTCCATTGTTTTGATGATCCTCGCTAAAGTAAAGGCCTCAAATTCACTGCATCAAAGTTGTAAATATGTACTAAATACTGTATGTCACCAACTTTTCAAGACATTTCATTGAAAATCTTTTCTGTAAAAGTCTAGTTTTAAGAAATAGTGTCCGGTAGTAGTAATAGGTTAATGCATACATTGTACGAGTGCAGTAATATAACTAAAGCCAGTTGAAATACTTACATCTCTTAGTGGAATTTTAGCTTTGTAGACTAAGTTGCTGCCATCTCTGTTGAACACTGAATGTGGTATGTCTTTGAGGGTGAAAACAATGTCTGCAGGAGTTCTCTTTGGGCCTTGGTCTCCTTCTTTGGGAAATGTGATTTTTGTGCCTTCCTTCCATCCTGGCTTCACATTGATTTCAAGAATCTTGTCCTCAGTCCTCGTTGTTCGGGCCGTCTTCATTCATTACTCGACGATTGATTTTCATTTTCTTTGTGCACCCACGGAAAACGTCCTCGAGCGTGACCCTAAGGTCATGGTGTACTGGTGGATCTTGGCGTTTCCTTTGACTGTTGCTTCGTGTTTGGTGGGGTCCAGGGCCTGGGAACCCACCACCGAACCCAAAATCATCATCGATGTCCATCGCTTCAGGTTGGCCACCTGCAAAATTAAACCGAGTGTTTTGTTGACCACCCATGCCACCAACATTGAAAAACATGTCAAATGGGTTATTGTTACCAAAGAAGCTTGTGAAAGTTGCGTTGGGATCGCCATGGAATGTCCATGATGAGAAGTTCTCCCCTTGTTCTCCATGTGGGGCACCTCCTCCACCTCCCTTCAGGCCTTCCTCTCCATATTTGTCATAAATGTTCTTCTTTTTCTTGTCACTCAAAACTTCATAAGCTTCTGCTATTTCTTTGAATTTTTCTTCCGCTCCCTTTGACTTATTCTTGTCAGGATGATACTTCAGTGCCATCTTCCGATACGCCTTCTTGATTTCATCGTCGGAGGCACCCTTGGCTACCCCGAGCACCTTGTAGTAATCTTTCCCCATTTTTGTCATAGGTGACAGCTATCTTTGACTTTTTCACAACCACGGACAAACCACGGTTGTTTCACAACCACGGACAAAATATTGTTCTTCTTTATGAAGGAAACAAGAGTTATTTTCCTTTCTTCAATCAATAGCTTCGTAGCACTAGCAGATCTTTTTACTCTGCTCTGTCCGATGAGAACAGCTGGACGACTCCCGAAGTCGAAAAGGCAATTTGTCGACTGGTTAACGTGTCGTTACGTTAGGTTGGTAGTAAATTGTGTTTCGATTTCTAACACTGTACTGCACTGGCAACAGCAAAACCTATTTAGAATTAGAGTTAGATAGAAGGTTGATGCAATTCATGGAAAAACAATGTTCACCTCACACTATCAACCTCGCGAAGGAGACTGCTCGATCGTTTCACTCAACTCAAGTGCTGAATCAAATTTAACACGAAATCTTCCAATCTTTGCTTTTAAACCGTACCGGTTTGCGTTTGTTATTTTGATCCGGTCCTAGAGTAGTCTAGAGGCTGGAGATTAGCTACTTCGTCATAATTAACTCATATAAATACACGTCCGCCGAACGTTCGCGCAAATAAACGAACATTCTCGAAGCATCGAATGGTACTGGTGTAAACAAGGAAAACCGCGGGCGCGCGCGCGCGAAAGGAACCCTATTCGTTTTTCTTGAAGCCTGGCGTCGTTTCTCCACGGGATTCTATTCTACACGTACACAGGTCAACAAAATAATGTTGGGAGTGCTTTGAGTAAAGACGGCTTTTTTTTCCTTCCCTGTGCTGCCTGTTTTCACGGAGAAGGGGAAACACCTATTGAATGCATTGTGCCCATGGAAACCTGGTTGAAACGCTGAGTAGTGGGAACACCTCCCACCAGTATTGCTCCCAGCTGATGTGTAAACTATACACGCATAATGTGAAATGAAATGAGAGAATAATGGTCTCGTAGCTTTGATCGAAGTTTCCCATTACCTTATCCCTTTTTTTTTTTTTTTTTTTTTTTTTTTTAAGCAAGGGCTAAAATATATAAGCAGTGCCCGCGGGACGGTCGAGCTCAGTGGAATATAGAGCCCCCCCCCCTCCCACACCATACTTTTTTGGGACAAAGTATGGTTTTAACCAAAAAAAAGTATGGTTTTAAACAAGAAAAAGAAAAACGAAATAGGGAGAAAGAAGCTATATTTAAATGGTTAAATTATACGGAAAACTTATATCGGAACACATATTATGATAGGAATGTTTCTTATATGCCATATAGCAAATCAAAGACATGGTTGATGCCTCGAGTTTTATAGGATGTCAGAACTATGATGTTTGTTGCTTTTGATATTACGCCTTCTCCTTTGGTTTCCTTCAGGACAGCAGGAAGAGGTAGTTTTTTTCATGATCTATCATTAATCTTCATTATGTTTATTTTCTTACATATCGACGTAGAAACTTTAGTTGCATCTTTGAGTTCCATTTTTTTCTTCAATTTCGGAAGCTTAGTTGTTCCAATGTCTTCCACCACAGTGTTAAATCGTATTTTTTCAAATACAATATGGCCAATAATGATATTATACTGCCCTACAATTAAAAAAAAATCTGACACAAACTTAAAGCATATGAGAGGAAGAGATGATACGGTTCTCGTTTGCATTAGATTATAAACCGAAGTATATAGTTCACCTACTATAGGCCTACTCGTAAAAATAAGGGTCATATTTTCTAAATTTTTGCAAGTGTTTCGTTTCAATGTTTCAAAATATTGCTTTAGACCATGATTTACTTCATTAAAAAAAATTAAGTGGCTTGCCTGTGTCACAAATTTTAATGAGGTATAAAAATATGCCCATCTGACTGTTATTAAGCCTGCCGGCTTCAAGAGGACTCCGCCCTCTGGACCCCACGCCTATTTACGCTCCGCTCAATTAGTCGAGCCGAATACACGTCAATGTTTTACATCTTTTCATGACTTTTGAATGAATTCTGAATGAATAAACCGATATAAAACAACGACGTTTTTCAGGATAGGCCTAAGTCCATTTTTAAATCATAACTGTCATTCAGAACCAGTCTCCCCTCACCGCGACTGAATATTTCAGGTTTGGCTTAAGGCCGTAGCAGACGACGACGCTCGTGCAAAATCCTATATTCGTCGTTATTCTATTACCTTCGCTAATAACGCTTTTGTGACAAACACACTCAAATAACGTTAACAGTATACAGAAGAGTCGAGAACAATCTGGGATTTCCCCGTCAGTTTGAAAAGGTCCAGCTAGCTCTAGAAGCCGCGTCTCGTACCACTAGACCCACTGAAGTGCATGGACGAACACATTGGAAGCTTCTCCAATCTTTGGCGAAGCTGGCGTCTGTGCTATATGACCCACTCATCGATAATACCAAACAGCGATAATACCAAACAACAACAACAACAACAACTGGCCTATTCAATTTTGATCTCCACCACACCAACACAAAGCGACAACCCCCTCCCCCCCCCCCCCCCCTCCCCCTCCCTCCCTACTTACTTGCTGCCAGTCGAAGACTCGGCGGCTTGAATCAACATTAATTACATTACACCTTCTTTTAGAATTTCAAAAATGGCGACAGAAAAAGCACCAGCGATTGGAATTGACTTGGGCACCGCCAATTCTTGTGTGGGAGTCTTTCGAAATGGAGAGGTGGAGATCATTCCTAACGATCAAGGAAACCGGACCACACCCAATTATGTTGGATTCACAGATACACAGATATTGGTTGGTGAAGCAGCCAAGAACCAGGTGGCAATGTAAGTGTCTTACTTTTCCCTTTTTTCCCCTTTCATTTCTTTTCAATTTATGTTCATCGATCCAGGATTCTTGCATGGTCACTGCTATTTGTGAAGGTAGGAGATTGTGCGCTTACATGATAATGAGACAACCGACACCATTATTATATACCGGCTCATACAGAAGGCTTGGATTCTTTAACCATTGATTATCAAGTCTATTCATGGACAAAATGTTTAATAAATCAATATTATTAAGAAAACTCGTAAGATTCATAACAGTAATAATACAATTATTATCCTTGGCTCCTATAAGGCTGAAATGCATAGTCTTATATTTTTGTCAACAAAAGTGTAGATAGCAGTGGTAGACAAACCAAGCGCTCCTGGTATCGTTATTTTTTGTGGTATGATATAACTTTTTAAGGCCAGGAATACTCTTTGCTTCACGTATTTGTACACTTTCCAACATCCTCTGTTCTCCTAATCTGTATGGGGACCACGCAGCCCCATGTTTTTTATATTTCAGTTACTTAATTGGTTATCCGTGATCGCCCAAAACCATGTGAAATGTTTGTCACACCGTAGTCAAAGCTACAACAGTTATATGCAATAAAAGCAACCGCTTTTCTGACTTTTTAAATTGCGATATTTCGTAACTGGTGAATTCAGAAGTTGGGACTTGGGTTGGAAGCGTTCCGTATGGAATTGTTGACCCCCGTTTTGTTTGTTACTGTTAGTTACGTCACTTACGTGTTGATTCTTTTGCGTTCATTGTATTGGAGGATTAACCCAACCCCTGTATAAAGTGTGTTGGGTCATAAAAGGACTGGGATGCATGTTCCATTCACAGAAAAGGGTCAAAATTAAGGCGTTAACGTAACTAGAGGGATTCATTTGTAAATAACATACTGATATACTTAATACACACATGGAAAAACAGAAACATTTTTAATGAACGAGAAGTTGGTTTCTGAAAATTTGAACCCAATGATGTTAACAAATTTCAAGAATTTACCATTGAGAATATTATAGCCCATAGCCAGTGCAATAAACAGAGAAATCAAAGCGTACACTCCTTTAACAAAATATGATACGGCCCAACAATCACATAGCGTCATGGATCGAAGTGGTCACTGGCCCTCGCAGTTTTTTAGGTTCTAAATAGACTTACTTCAAGATCAAATTTCCCCGTAAAAAGTTCACAATATGGTCATTGGTTATTATATAACATTGTGCATTTTGTATAGGGTTTTTACAGGGATTTGTTTGAGTACACTCTTTTTCTTTTGTATTTGTATGTTATGATTTTTATCAACAAGTGATATCTTATACCTATTCTTACTGTGATTGAAAAATTATGTCAAACATGTCTTGCAATATACTTAATATAATTTGTTCAGTAGGCAATCTCGACAAAACTCCTATTGGTTTTTTGTATGGCCACCCTAATTCATATGATACCGTTTTTTTAAATTTGTACTGTCCAATTATATACTGTATATATTGTATATTTTTAAACTCGTATATGTATGTGTATATTTCATGTATTTTTAATATATTTGCTGGAATTGAAATAATCGAATTGAATTGAATTGAATATTCCAGTGCTTTCGCTCTCTACAGTTGTCAAAAAAGTTTGGACGTTCAAATGTTATTTTGTCTATCAAAATCTTAGAGATTCTGCTAGTTCTTTTTACCAGTACGATCACATTCAAGAATTCAGATTAAAGTTATATGAAACGAATCTTTATACGTATAAACTTAGATGGGATTGCAATTTTGCAACGAGCCAGGAGTAAATAATATTAACGCTTATTCGTAATGTAAAAGTAGTTTTAAATAGTTCCTTACTTTTAAGATAAAAAAACAATCATCATTCTTGTCGATATATAACACATTACATTACTCACCTTTTTATGTTTTAATGTTGATGTTTTTGTTAACTGATGTAGATTTTCATTGTTCTTTTATGCTTATGTATCTGTTTTCTTTTGCTCTATGTGTCAAATGTGTATAATGTAATTTTTTACCTTGTATATTTTTCTGGTTTTTAATGTGGAAAATAAATGAAATGAAATGAGAAAAAAAAATTATGCCTATATAACTATTTATTTCTGCCGACAAATTATTTATTGCCTCATTAAAGAAAAATTATCATGGTCTAGATTCTGTTTAATTTTATTTCAGAAAAAAAAGAAGCTTCACTCAATTGTTTATTTTAAATCAATCAATGACAAGAAAAGTGTCATTTAGGAAACTTTGATACATTCTTACCGTATTGAAAAGGTATTCCTTTCCAAGTTTTTGGTATATACAGTGTATACATTGACACTACTCTCATACTTCGGTACTAATCGGATTCATTTTTGCTCTGTTTTAACTTTAATAAATATACCCTTTCT
Source organism: Strongylocentrotus droebachiensis (assembly GCA_035222895.1). Classification (NCBI taxonomy): domain Eukaryota; kingdom Metazoa; phylum Echinodermata; class Echinoidea; order Camarodonta; family Strongylocentrotidae; genus Strongylocentrotus; species Strongylocentrotus droebachiensis. The sequence goes on along the minus strand of JAVYIG010000842.1, from coordinate 382,130 downwards.
ACTGGGTATAATGATTACAATTATTAAACATTTTTTTCTTCTATTGTATTTCGACAGGAACCCAAATAACACAATCTTTGATGTCAAACGCCTGATTGGAAGAGGATTCACCGATGACAACGTGCAATCGGACATGAAGCACTGGCCTTTCACCGTCATCGACCAAGAAAGCAAGCCAATGCTACAGGTAGACTACATGGGAGAAAAGAAGACAATGGCACCAGAAGAAATTAGCTCCATGGTCCTGACCAAGCTGAAGGAGTCAGCCGAGTCGCATATTGGGCAGAAGATCACTGATGCCGTCATCACTGTTCCCGCTTATTTTAACGATGCTCAGCGACAGGCGACGAAGGATGCAGGGCTGACCGCTGGACTTAACATCCTCGGGATCATCAACGATCCCACCGCTGCCGCCCTAGCCTACGGACTCGATACGAAGCTGAAAGAAGAGCAACATGTCCTCATCTTCGATCTCGGTTGTGGTACGTTCGATGTCTCAATCCTAGACGTCGCTGATGGGGTCTTCGAAGTGAAGTCGACAGCCGGAGACACTCATCTCGGAGGAGGAGACTTTACTAACAAACTAGTCCAACACCTTGTCGGGGAATTTAAGCGAAAACACAGGAGGGATCTGACGTCCAACACAAGATCTCTTCACCGCCTTCGCACAGCGGCAGAGCGAGCTAAGAGAACCCTATCCTGCAGTGATCAAGCTATCATCGACATCGACTCACTCTACCAAGGCATCGACTTCTCCACCATTGTCAGCAGAGCACGATTTGAAGAACTGTGTATAGGTCTCTTTAGAAAGTGTCTCGAACTAGTAGAGAGAGCATTAGTCGGTGCTAACATTGACAAGAAGAAGATTGACACCGTGGTACTTAGTGGTGGATCAACACGAATCCCCAGGATCCAGATGATTCTTCAGGAGTTCCTAAACGGCAAGGATCTCAACATATCCATTAACCCTGATGAAGCTGAAGCCTATGGAGCCGCTATCCAAGCTGCCCTCCTATCCGATGACCAGAGTGAAGAAATCAAGGACGCTCTTCTTGATGACGTGGCCCCTGGTTCTTGTTGGCGTGGCTCCTGCTGTTTAGCTACCAAGAGATAGCTCTTGGTAAAGCTAAACAGCAGGAGGCACATGAGATGACGAAGCTCATTGAGAGGAACACAAGAGTCCCAACAAAGAAGGCAAATACCTTCACTGCCTGTACTCTGACAACCAACCCGCCGTTGCCATCCAAGTATTCGAAGGAGAAAGAGTTATAACCAAAGACAACAACCGACTTATCCAGTTTGAACTGTCCAGCATCCCTCCTGCACCGCGAGGCGTCCCCAAGATCCAAGTCTTTTTCGAGATCAACGCCAACGGCATCATGATCGAACGTCACAGCCAAAGATCAGAGCACGCGGGTCGTAACAACGAGGTCACTTTCACCAACGACAGCGGTAGGCTCCCCAAATCCGACATCGATCGTATGATCAACCCGGGGGAGAGGAGGGAATTTTCAAGATTGTTTGAATTATGTATATTACTTGTTAAATAAAAATGAAATCTTTTGATATCATTTTATCATATGTTCATATCTTTTCTTCTTTTTTTGTAAACAATTTAGTGTTTTTTTAGTATACAAATTGCTAGTTGGTTTTTAAAATCTTTTTGTATACTGTTTCATGTTTTTATATAAAGTATGATTGTGATGATCTTTGCTTCTAAGTTTTACTGAGGGATGACAGAACTATAATGTTTTTTTCTTTCTATGAAAGCCCTTGACAAGTCTCCTCTTTTAGTTTCCGTTAGGACAGCAGGAAGCTATGTCTAGTTGTTTATGTTCTTAAATATCGGCTTGTCTGAATCTTTTATTGCATCTTTGACTTTCCTGTGTTGTTTCGATATCGGAAGCTTAGTTGTTCCGATGTCTTCCATCACAATACCATACATAATGTCCTACAAAACAAATCTGCCAAAAACTTTCAAAGTATGAGAGGAAGAGATGATACGGTATTCGCTTGCATTAGATTATAAACAAAATAAAATGTAATCATAAAAATAAAGGGTCACTATTTAAATCTTTGGCAAGAGTTTCATTTGAATGTTTCAAAATAATGCTTTAAACTATGATTTACGTCATTAAAAAAATTAAGTGACCTACCAGTGCCACGAAATAAGGTGGAAAATTATGCCCTTCTGACCGTAATTAAATGCCTTAAACACATGTGCTTCAAGGGGGCTCCACCCCCAAGACCCAACTCAAATTTTCCCTACACTCTTCCTGATTGTAAATAATTTAGGGAGGGAGAAAGAAAGAGAGAGATAAAGTAAGAGAGAGGGGTGAGAGGAGGAGAAAGACAGGGCCGGGGAGGGGGGTTGAGAAAGAGAGAGAGGGAGAGAGAGCGGGGCATACATGGGTTGAGACGGGGAGGCGGGGAACAGATTAGGGGTAAGAGAATTAATGAGGGCTGTTAGGAAATTGCATGAGGCAACATTATATCTCATGCTCTGTCTTACAAAACCATAGCTTGGCTGATGTAGTAACAACTGGAAAATGCTCTATTTGAAATCTAAGCATTAAATAATTGAAACAAATTAAGAGTGAAAACCAATATGATCAAGCCGAATACATATACATCTTTACATGACTTTTGAATGAATTGTGAATGAAAAAGCCGATATAACACAAGGCTTTTCAGGATAAGTCCATTTTTTAATCATAACTGTCATTCGGAACGATCACCATCACTGAATATTTCAGGTTTTCTTAACAAAGCAGACGACGACACTATTTGCTATGGGGGGGTTGACCCAATGACGATGCATCGTCAAAGAGCCGCATAGCGGCGAGGCTTTTTTTTTTTTTTTTGGGGGGGGGGGGGGGGTGCTATTTTGAACCCCCGTAAGTGATGTTTTCCTGGCATCTACTAATACAATGGAGACCTTAAAAGCAGTGCACGATAACATCTTTTTTTAATCAAGTAACAGTTTAAAACACAGTTATATCCAGAGTTATCATGTATTTGGTTAAGTTACCAGATGAGTTGAATATCTTCTCACAATATTTGCACTTGAAAGGTTTCTCTCCAGTGTGCGTTTTTCTATGCACATAACATTTTTACTTGGCAGCCCATGGGAGGGGGTTAAATCCTCTACCCCCCCCCCCCCCCCGTAGATCCGCCCAGGCACGGCAAGTGCAAGCCGCGCTTCGTACCATGGACCTAACACATTGGAAGCTTCTCCATTCTTGGCGAGGCTGGCATCTGTGCTAAAATTATAACCAGGCTCGTCGCCGTTCAAGCTCTTATTCGATACACGACAGCTTTGATTTCCCACGACAAATCGAAGGAGGCCAATTTTCATCTTCGTTCATCTTCAAAGACTTCTACGAGGAAAAAAAGTTCGCAATCTCATTTTGCAGTTTTTCCATAGCAGGGGCGTCAGACTATTTTTTTTTAGGGGGGGGGGGACACTGATATCTGAGTGTACAAGTAGAGCGTAGCGAGCGAAGTGAGAGGAGCGTCAGAGGCGGCGGAGCGTATTTCAAAGTGTGGGGGGAGGGGGCGCCAACAAAAAGGGCACTTTCTGCAGAAAAAAGGGGCACCTACAAAGTGAAACCTCTAGGCAAAAATGTACAAATTTTAGACATTGTATTATATCGCTACATTGTGATTACAGTCATATATACTTTTATTGATTTAATGGACAGTCACTACGACAAGATAACATCCGTTTCTCTCCCGAAATGAAAATCATTTCAAAAATTGAAATAAATTGATACATTTCGAGGTTATTGTAAAATGTTGGTACTTATGATACTAAAATATCTTAGGTACCGAAATTTTTAGCCCAGTGGCGTGATTTATTGTGTATTCTTTAAACTGGATTCGTGCAATTCGGTAAATAATTTTAGTCAACATAAACTCCAGATTCCATTCAAACACCACGTTTTGACCAAAATCAATTATTTTCTAAGGATTTTTCTATTTTCCGTTGGCAATAAAAATAAATGTTGATGATAAATATTTAAATCACCACATTTTGACCAAAATTAATTTACAGTGGGGGCGGGGGGGGGGGCGGGCCCCCTTCACGGAGGGCGCAAAAATGGCGGTGCCCATGCAAATTTGTCACTGAACAGCTATCTTTTTCTACATAGAAACCGTATTAGAAATCCTTATGGTCAGGAGAATGAATTTCATATATATATGACAAAAACTAAATCAGTTTGACCTTAACCAATTTTCATAGATTTTCCGTTTTAACTGTTAATTTGGCGCCCCTCTAAACGTGGCGCCCCCCCCCCCCCCCCCCCTGGCTACGTTACAAAACACCATCACATCAGACTCTGATTATACTTCATCGAGAAAAAAAGTCACGGGAGAGGAGAATTAATTAGGGTTAGGCTAATGGGGAGGGAACGAGAGAGAGAGAGTCAGAGACAGAGATAGACAGAGACAGAGAGAGACATAGACAGAGAGACAGACAGAGAGACAGAGAGACAGACAGAGAGAGGGGTGAGATCTAGAGGCAGGTAGAGCGATGAGAGAGAGAGAGAGAGAGAGAGAGAGAGAGAGAGAGAGAGAAGGGGGGCACAGAGAGAGAGAGAGGGGGGGGGGGGGCAGAGAGAAACTGATAAGACAATATTAGGCCATGTAAAATTGATTACATGTTGATCGTCCGGATTTTTTGAAAAAGAGGAGGAGGGTGTACCATGTTATTTGATATTTGATATTTCAAAATGGCCGCTCGGTACATTTTCCCTGACAGTCGAGGCTTTTTTTTTCCAAGATGGCCGCCGACAATTTTTTTTTTTTAAATCAGAAATAGAGCCATTTTAGCAGTGTTTTTCATGTTTTTTTTTCTTTCAAAAACAAACAAAAAACAAAAAAACAAAAAAAACAAAAAAACAAAAAAACAAACAAATAACAAAAAATAGGAGGCGGCCCCCAAAAAGGAAGCGGGTGGGGACGATCAACATGAAATCAATTTTACATGGCCTTAAGACTGCTCGCACATTTAGATGGAGAGAGAGATCCCCTGCCATAGAAGATACGAATGTATTTTGTTTTATAAAAATGTGGCAGCGGTGCAGCTTTCGTACTTTTTTGTATTAAGTAACCAACTAAGTTGCTTTCTGACTAACTATATATATATATAGTATGATATGTTTGTTTATTAAAGTATCATGTGTGGAGATTATGGGAAGATAGACTGAGAAACTTGCATTGTTTGGCTTATCATAATCTTACCATTAGCAAATCATTTACTCCTTGGCCTTCACATGTAGCTTACCATAACAAATATCGTAAGTTAAATTTGCAACATTCGAGATTCGTCTGTCGATTGGGGATCAAATCTGACGCAAGAAAATGGATGTAAGTTTATCTGAGGTATTTGTACTATACTCTGTAAATTGAAGTTATGATATATGTGTTTGAATGATATCGTGATGTTCTATCAGCAGTAGACGAGTGTAATATTTGTTCATGCTCTGGCCTGGGGATGGCAGCGAGGCCATAGACTAGCCTACACGTAACTGAATATAGTGGGGCGATAGCTAAGCAAGTTACCACCCCCCCCCCCCCCCTCCCACCCGAACTACAGGGGTGTGTGCGCGCATTGCCATGGCATTGGTAATTGTCACACCTACAATTAGGCACTTCAGATGAAATTTATTTGAACACCCAATCTGAGTTAAATGTTGTTTGGCTGAATAACACTTCAGGAGTTCAGAATTCAGAAGCAACACAAATTGGTTCAGCCCAGGTACCGTATTAAAAAGCAGAGTTATCGCCAATTCTGTGCCAATGAGCTCTCTCTCACTTAAATTTGAAGCCGCTCGAGCAGGTGAATTCACTGTACAGCGATCAATGCATAAAGTTCTACGTGGCGTAGGCAATTCGCTAGACCAGGAGCGCAGTGTATTGCGATACACTGAACAGGCAGGCATGCCGTTGTGAAGCTGTCGTGTTGTGCGAGCAGGGCCTCACCAAAAATGGCGACCAAATACCCACTCAGTGAATACGTTTTTAACGTTTTCGCTCTCTACACACTTATGTCGCTCCCATACAATTTGCACGTACACACTTCAACCAACACGTACACATCCTTTACAATGGCTTACAACAAAATCATTAACAAATATGACTTCCCGAATCCCAGAAATACCATACCATCTTGCCGAAGTTCCTTGAAATATCGATGAAACCGATGGCGAAAATATTTTTTAGAACAATAGAAGTCCGAATTTGTTTTTTTCACACTGAATCTTGTGTGGTCACTGTGGATCATTTATTTCATAAAACCATCATATACAAGTTCACTAAATTCCCAATTAATTACCATTAGCATATTGCAAAGGTTGTCCACCTAGAAATTGTGCAGGGAGGTCCCCTGAACACGTTGAGACCATCCAACCTTTTACAACACGCCATGTCTCAAAACCCCCCAAATTGGGGTTTTGCCCCCTAGGTATTGTATCAAGATGTTTCAATGGGATGTATAACAAATGTGCACATGTACATACAACAAATTTGCCAGTTTAAAAAAAATGCATGATGAGTCATATGTTGTAGCTTAGAAATCCTTTTTTAAGGATTACATTTTTAGCATTGTATGGTGAGTTTGTTCAAAGATGTTTATGTCCTGAATTAATAAGATCAATGTTTTGTTTCTTCCAGGTCAAGATCATCGATGCCAAATCCGGCAAGGAGCTGCTAACGCTCCATAATGTAAGTCATTTGTTTTTTAATAGTGATATTGTTTTGGAGGAGGGATGGATGAGGGGGGGGGGTGAAATAGAAAAAAGTGAAGAGGTTTGTAACAAAATAAAGAAATGCGTTACTAAGAGTCCAAATTGAATTGTGTAGTTGAAGTAGAACAAGTTACCGGTAAGAATTTTAAAACGAAAATAGATAAACCCAAGATAAATTTTCATCAGTTCCAAGACTTGGTACATGTTTATGTAGACATTTAGCCTCACCAAAGAATTCATTACTGAAAACAAGATATACTTGGGGCCCGTCACATAAGTAGCTGTCTGCAGTCAGTTGCAAAATGGTGATGGCCAATCAAGATCATTGTTGTGTGCACATATTGTTAACAATGCTGACTATTGACCAATCAGAATCATTATTTCAAATTTGATCACAAACCTTTGTGTTACAGGGCCCACCTAGGATTGATTGAATCATTGTTAGCTCTTTTGTTTCACATGATTTCATCATTGTGTACATCATCAAATGGACAATACAGTCTTTGAGGGATAAGAGGGGGGGGGGGAGGGAGGGGGGGGGGGGTGCAAGATATTTTTTTGTTTAAAGAAAGAGTAAAATCAATACAAGTAAGATTTTTATTTTGGTAGAATAAACTAAGTAATATATGAAGAATTTTGTGATTGTTGTCTCTTTCAGCTGAACAAGGCAGTGACCATTGATCATGTGAAGGAAGGTTTCTATCAGAATAGTGAGTCATTGATAAAGTTCTTTTGGGTTTGTTCTTTCTGCATTTATGATAAAATCCAATGAGACTAGGGCCACCTCAGTGAACTAAATGGTATGGGTGCAGTGCATGACTTAGCGCTGGTAAGATTGAAAAGATAAGAGCTGTGGAAGAATATCTGAACAAATAAAAACTGCTAATTTTTTTGGAACAAAAGTGTTTCAGTGAAATCTTAATTTATATCTATATCCCAAAAAGAGTTATTCATTTTTACACTACCTTTTGACCGACACCATCAATTTTGAATATTGTCATGTGCCCCTAAACAGATAACTCTAGCAAAAAAAAATTAAACAATTCAAGCAGGATAACTTTCAAAACATTCCTGCATTTGCAAATTTTGTTCCCAAGAAAGAAATTATTTCCTGCTTCTATGATTCTATATACGTAATATTTATGAATTAGTAAAATCTTCTATCAATTTTTTTAAAACTTGAAAATGGATCAAATCAATTTTATTGGTGTATTTAATAGAACATTTAAACAAAAGAAAACAAAATAATATGGATAGGCCCACCTGTTGTCATTATTGCTTGGTATTAAAAGTATGATATGATTGAAAATGGAACAGGATTTATCTGTAGCCAAAATGCCTAAACTTCACTGTTTTAATTGTCTCTCCTTTGTTAATTGTTTTACAGATAGGAAGTACTACCCAGATAGGCAGGCATTCAGGACAGAGCCGAGTAAGTAAAAGAACCAAATTTAATTCGATCAAAAATGGATAAATTTTGAGAGGATTTTGATCGTTTAATATGAGTATATTGAATTTCCCACATCATTTTCAGTCATGATGTTGCATTCTTATTTAATTTTTTCTTCTTTCCCTAATCTACATGTATGTTCTGTATATGCAGTATTATCATCATATTATTGTTATCAATATGCTACGGTTTCAATAATCGCTTATTATGGTTGATATTCGTTATGTACATCTTATTCTGAACTATTATATGATATTCATTGGTACATGTGTTCAAATATGTTATTTGGAGATTGATTTTCAATAAAATGGCCTGTTGGAGGGTCCAAAAAATGAAGAAAGAAAAAATTAATTACTTTGCACAATTTATTTTTGCTTTAATGGAAAGATTGCTTTGTGCAACACAGTGGCTTTGCAAAAGTAGCCGTTTTCAGTCTTGATTAGCCCCATGACAACTCTTTTAAAGGGATTGGGTATCTTTGTCTCAGATTCCGAAACAAAATTCTGGATTTAGCTCATGATGCAATGATAATTATATACCTTTAGGTCAGTCAGGAACCCCATGACTTTTACAAGCCGATCGCCTGTCTGATTATCAAGATATTTATGAATGGAATTACAAATTTTGAAAACCGTTTGTCAAACGGTTATCATAACACTACAGTCTATTGGGGAAAACGAGTATGGTAAAACCGGTCACTCAAAGATTTTTACTTTTTTGAGGCACTTCTTGATCATTTTGAAGCGCAATTTTTTTTTTTTGGCTTCAATATTACACCATATCACAGACACTGATAACATGTAGGGCCGTGTATATCAGATTTAACATTGTTAAACGATCCCTTTAACACCAGAAGATAGATAAGAACAAGTTGAGGTATTTGGGACACATTTCTAGGAGAGAAGGTGACAACCTGGAGAAGATCAAATTACCCAAGGTCATGTTGAGGGTCAACGGAAACGTGGTAGGCCAAAAGTTTGATGGGCTGATGGAATAAAAAAGATTACTGGCATGAACATCTGCACAGCTAATCGCTGAGCCCAGGGTTGGAACTTCATCATCAATAGGGTCACAAAGATTCAGTCATGACTCGTAGGACGGCAGCGACGATAGATGAATCTCACACTGGAAACAGTTAGATAATCTTGAAGCCTTTGGTATATATCTACAACATGATAATACAATGTGGCAAAAAGATATTAGTCATGCAGCATACAAAGACTTAATTCATTCATCCGTTTCATTCACTTACATTATTTAACATGAATTGTCATTTCCCTTTTTCATTAAAATCTCTTCATTTGTCCCTTTGCCATCATTTCTTCTGTATTTCTCTTTTACTAACCCAGATATCAAATTTGTCCCTTTCTTCCTCCTCTCCTATTCTTCTGACGTTAGAGGGTAAATCTTTGAAGGGCGATGACACCCTGGGATCCCTGGGTATCACTCACGGTGATAGTCTGTACTTCAAGGATCTAGGTCCGCAGGTTGGATGGACTACTGTGAGTATATACAGCATGCACGCATGCGTCACAGATCAATTATAAACTTACCATCTGCATACTCTGTTCTTTTAAAGATAAGGTTGAGTTCTGGTCATGCGATTGCATTGTGAAAGAAACGGTGTGGAATCGATTAGAAAAGGCTGATCATCTAGCATATAAGTATTGGTGTGTACTGCAAGGTTCTGGAATCATCAGAACCCAGTCTTGGTAAAGTTACAAGCACTGTACACAGAAAGATGTATATGGGGCTGCACGAACATGTGGCATAAAAATCCATTCCGATTTTTATGCTGTTACATTCCATATGTAGAATATTAAGGCATTTGAAGAGCCATGCTTTTCAGGGAACAGTTTTTATCTGATGTTCTTCCACACTTGCATAATAACAATGATAATGCTCGCAAAATTATTTTTCACCTCATCCCAGAACTCAATTTTCTCTTAAGTGTCCTGTCTATCAACCTATGCTACCCACTCTGTTGTAATAGATTACATTTTTTTCCTAACAGACAGCTTCTTAGATTTATAGTAAATACTATGTAAAATTACTAATGACGTAAATTGAAAAAACATAACGTTTTACCTTTCCAAAATATATTTACTGGAAAATAACACAATTCTTTTCTGCATTCCAAATTTAGACATGGAAATGTATAAGTTGTTTAAATGATGTTTATATTCTTTACTAGTGATGTATTTGTATGATTCCTTCTAGGTGTTCATGACAGAGTACTCTGGTCCTCTGTTTGTCTATCTGCTCTTTTACCTGAGGCCTTCAATCATATATGGAACTGATGCATCTCTGCCACGCACCCTAGTAGCAAAGTAAGTACTCCATATAATTGACAATTATGATGATTTGATATCTCATCTGGTTATTAAAAAAAACACCTTCTGTTCAGCATTTGTTGAACAAAACATACTAATTTATATATTGCTAAAATCAAGTTTTCAGAAGAATATGCTATTTCTTCCCATGTAGAATAGCCCTTTCGTAAAACATTTTTTCACTAGAAGGTGAGATAGTATAACAACATGTTTTGTTTTTGTTTGTTTTACTCAATGTTGTAGCCTTGCTATGGGATGTTGGACCCTTCACTATGGCAAGAGACTTCTTGAGACGCTCTTTGTTCATCGCTTCTCTCACGCCACTATGCCTATCACCAACATCTTCAAGGTATGACATCAGGGCCTGTATTCAATAAACTTAAGAACTTTTTCTTATCGTTTTGCTAAGAGAAAAGTCTTAGCAAAAAATTCACATTCTATAAGAGCATTGGGAGCTAAAAAATTGTCTTACCTGTCGTCTAAGCTAAGACAAAGTGCTTACCATGTTTAGAATACAGCTAAGGCAACTTTCTTTAACCAGGCAAATTATAAGACATTCTACTTCATTGAATATGGACCCAGGATACTCAACAACAATCTCATCAACCAGTACCCATTAACATATAGATTACTGGTATGTGACTTTCTTGATGGCTATGGCCTTTGCAGACATTGTATACAGTGTATGTATTTATATATGTATTTGTTGCTTGGTAAATCTGGAATACAGGGGTGTATTGTGTGAACACAATCAGTGTGTGGCGCATGCTTTAATATTGATTGATTAGACATTGCAGGTTCTTTCAACTTTTGCAATGTAGATTCAACTCCTTCTTTTTGTAACTGTTCTGGGAATTCAATAGACTTGGCCAATTATTTGACTTCAACAAAAATATCGACTAATACAGAGGATTGCATAATTCTTTGGTGAAAAAATTGAGCTTTTTATTGTCATCGGTTTAAGAGGTTATTTGACGTTGACGTGTGCGAGGTTGACTGCAAATGTGTGGTTTGTTTTTTGCTCTAGAATTCTATATACTACTGGGGATTTGCAGCCTTTGTTGCCTACTTCATGAACCATCCTCTCTACACCCCACCATGTAAGTAAAGGAATGAATATGTGTAAGATAATGAAAGGTCAGACTTTATATTTCTCTCTTCAAAATATTTGCTGAGGTAGCTAGTGTATAAGGTGCAACAGTGCATCGTTACTGCTGAAACTCCTGTTTGAATGGGATACGAGTATCAACCATAAACAACAACAAATTAAAGGTAATACAAAGTTTTGGGAAATTTTTTCAAAATTGGGTGGATAGTGAATCTTTACAATTTCGATACATTTGGACGCCCCTGTGGATGTATTATAAGCACTAAAAAAATTAGCCCCTAAAATACTTCTGTTTTCGAGAAAAATTGAATATAAAAATTTACTGGTGCTCCCGGTAAATTTTGATAAATTTAAAATTGCGCCTATGGCCGTACAATGGTAGCTGCGACCATGAAAATCTCAGAATATGTAGTTGGGATAAATAATTTCCAAACGGGAATAGCTAATCAGTCGATTTTAGTCAAGAAACATTGTTTCATAGCTAAATTAATATCTTGACCTTGAGAGGGAGCTATACAACATAAAGAGTTTATTATTTATAATTTCATAACTTTAGACTCGATTTCAACCCCTACAACGATCAATATATATTGTAGGAACGCATATGCTTCCAATATGTTAATTTGAACCAAATTCATGACCCCATACCAAAACTTTGTAATACCTTTAATAGAAGGTTTATATTTGATTTAAAAAATCAAGAATGATATGTTGATGGAAAGGGATGGGTTCATTTAAGGGGTTAAAATACTTCAAAATATCTGGATTGTAGAAATTATAAGTACAAAGTTTGTATCGTTATTTTGGATCCCAGCCACTCTCTTGCATTATATCTCAATTTTTGTTCAGGAATTTCCAGCTATTATTGTGCCAAACATTAATTAACACAGCTAAGTTTTACTACTAATTTGAGTATTTAGGAACGTTTATGCACCAAATTTAATGTTGAACAGAAAAGTTGTTAGTTGTATTGAATATGTGGCATTTTATTTATACGTATATTTTACAATCTAATATCTATCTTAATTCACTTTATATATAGCTTTCGGAGATAGTCAAGTCTACTTTGGGCTCTTCATGTTCTTGGTGAGTATGTTTCTTAGTGAAAGATATTAAGATAATGTGATGATGATGCTGATGCTGCTGCCGACGCTGATGCTAATGATGATGATGATGATGATATGATGATGATGATGATGATGATGATAATGATAACAAAGAAGAAGATGATGATGGTGATGGTGATGGTGATGATGATGATGGTGATGACAACGAAGATGATGATGGTGATGACAAAGAAGATGATGATGATGACAAAGGGAACGACTTTGATGATTTTGGTAGTTGTAGCAATATCAGGTTGATATATGATTATGAAGACTAGTGAGGAGTTATGAATTCCAGTAAATCTTTAAATCCAGTAAGTTATTGTACATTTCACTGTAAAAACATGCGTATTTATTTAATGGCTGACAATTAAAGAGAATACCTAATTCTTTATCTTAGAATGCATACATTGTTTTGTTTTACAGCTATGTGAATACGGGAACTTCTGTATCCACGTTGTCCTGCGTGACCTTCGACCTCCTGGCACAAAGGAGCGCCGTATCCCGTACCCGACTGGTAACCCCATGACCCAGATGTTCCGTTTTGTGAGCTGTCCCAACTACACCTACGAGACACTAGCATGGGTTAGCTTTGCAATCATGACACAGTGTCTACCAGGTAAGTGCAGTCTTGTGAATGATGGGTCTTAGGACGTACAATGCTATAGTTCTTTATTTGGCAGGGATTTGATTCTTGAATGAGCTATTGGAAGGATTACTCAAATCAGGTACTTAGTAAATACCACTGCACACCATTTTATGCAACTATGACCACATTTTGAAGGGTCGATACACCAACAACTACCAAACAAAAAATTACGTATTAGTGTTTTAGAAAGACATTGATAATGAAATGGCGTTTGTAGGGCATTGTTACTGAGAGCCCATGTTGGCATTTTGTTATGACGGGAAGGCTTACAATTGACTGAAAACTTTGATTTTACTATTGATTTGGCCATTTAAAACTGGATAATGAATATTTCACATTTTAAACGAAATCAAAATGAGATAGTAAAATATGGTATTACCAGATGCAGTTTACTTTCAACATTGCAATTGTTTTAAATGTTACACTCACGCACATGGGCATTGTTTGACTGAATTTATGAGCAATATCATCGCCTGGGTGGCAGAAGGGCGTTAGCACTAAATCGCCTCAAACTTTTTTAAACTAACTTATTTCCGAGAAAAAAATTGTGGCCATGTTTTACTATAACATTTCTATTAGTCTTTTAGGTTTTGAACCAATTTTCGGGACGGAAAGCAGTTTAAATATAAAACAATTCTTTAAATGCGAATAACTCGAAAAGTAGCTTTTGAGTCACTTGCACGCTAACGCTCTTCTGCCAGCCGGGCGACGATATGTTTTTAAATTTCATCTTATGGAGTCTTAATCCTGTAATGCTAATTGTCTTCTACGATGAGCATGAGACGCATCACCAATGGTTTCTTTGTGCTTTCCCCATCTCTCCTACAGCACTTCTGTTCTGTCTAGCTGGGTTTGGTCAGATGGCCATCTGGGCCGGTGGCAAGCATCGTAACTACAGGAAAGAATTCAAGGAATATCCTAGGGGCAGGAAAACTATCCTTCCACTCCTCCTCTAAGCACCCTTCACCATTTACCCCTCTCCTTTTACACCCTCTTTTTGACCCCCCCCCCCCCCCCCCACTCTCTCTCTCTCTTTTTTTTTTTCTCTCTCTCTCTCTTTTTCTCTCTCTCCCTCTCTCTCTCTCTCTTTTCTCTCTCTCTCTCTTTTCTCTCTCTCTCTCTCTCTCTTTTTCTCTCTCTCCCTCTCTCTCTCTCTCTTTTCTCTCTCTCTCTCTCTCTCTCTCTCTCTCTCTCTCTCTCTTTATCTCTATCTCTTTCTATCTCTCTCTCTTTCTCTCTCTCTCTCCCTCACCTTTTTGAATCATTCAAATTATCAATGAGTGTGTTAATATATATAGGTGATACATGTACCTGTACATCATTTAGACATTTGCCCAAATATTTGGGGTATTAAAGTGAATGCCTGTTTTTTTTATTAAGTTTTGTTAATTTGATAAGTTTACCAAAACTGGACATCAACATTGGCTCAATGCCAATAGGCCATTTTCGTTATGTAATCAAATGTAATGACCGTCATAAGTTTTATCGAATCAAACAAACGGCAAATTATGCAATTACATTGTCTGATCACATAAAAGGAACAGTTAAAGATAGCGAATAAGTAAAAACTAAAATAATGATAACAAAACTAAAATAAAAAATAGATATTGTGAGACATTCATGATAGGAAGTCTTACGTACATTATATAGGCATGATGTGTAATGCACCATTCTAAACGTTCTAATATTCTATTCCACTTTTAAGATGAGTATGATGATTTTTGTTTTGTTTAGATATATACCCTCTTGCTGTAAAATAATACCTATAGCACAGACAGAAAAAGGTAATATCAGGTTTTACTTCTCTCCAAAATGCAGTATTACATAGGGGCATACAAAATGAAAGAATTCATGTTTTATCCACACTTTAAAAAAAAAATGTGCATTCTGCGTCTTCTTTTATCCAATGCATTTTACCCAACATTAGTAGGAATTAAACTATTGACAATCTTATAATGGAGTACTCTCAATTTTGAGTCAACTGTAACATTCCATGGCAACATAAATGTTTGAGTAACTTCACTATAATTAAGACCATAATCATTTTCAAACTGAGAAAATATGTTTGATATGTAGTGATTATTAAGGCTTTTAAAACTTCTGTCGACTGACATTAATAATAATAATAATTCTGCTTTTATATAGCGCTTAATACATCTGTGATTTCCCTAAGCGCCTTACAGATATACAACTGCTTATAACATCAACAGAGTGTTTTTTTCTTCAAATCTGCATTGTGAATACCGGTATTAAAGTACAATTATTTTTAACAGGTGAATGAAATAATTTGTAACGAGGCACTTCGCAAAAACTTTTGCATTAGATTTGATTGCATTACGAAAATGGCCAATTAAACTTGAGCACCACACTACAATAGTGCTGGACACATTTGAGGTTTTGTTAACATCTCTTCATGCAGGCAAGTGGGTGCCAATGAAGGCTTGGGTATATCAATATCATATTCCATATTATCACCAAGCTCTTTCGGCTAACATTACCGTGATTGTGTTTTGTTATCAAAGGGATAAAACTACATCATAGTATTACTATCATACAACCAAGTTGTTTATCTGTACATGGGGGTAAGTTGAATCGCCAATCAAAGTTTTTGTCTCAAAACCAATTAATCAGACAGGACAAGTGTAATGATGAACAAAAACATTGTAGCACCTTATGTGAAAGATTTGTGTTGCTTGTGAAAATCATAAATGGAATTGATGAAATTAATGGTTGTTAAGAAATAAAAGTAACAAAACACTAATGTAGGTTATTTTCATGAATACATCGATTTCAAGAAAGTATGGGAGCTATCATGATCAAAATGGGAAGCGGGAAACATTTTATGCATTCCATTCAACATATGAAATTATGAACTTGCATGTCACATATTGTATTCTTCATTAAGAAATGTGTAATATGGAAGCAAGTTTGAATCCAGTAAAAGTTTTGAATAATTTTTGGTTAAAAAGCATCAAGTGGGAAAGAGGTGAAAATAGTATTATCTGTATTAGAATTCTGAACATTTTCCTTTTTTTGTATAATTCATCATGTTGGATACGTTGGAAATGTGAATTTGTCTGGGAAATAAGTTATTGATCTTTTGTATTCCTAAATGGTAGATTGCCATGATTTTTGATGTTTTGAATTTTATTAATGCAATGATTGTGTTGACTGCTCATTACCCCTAAGAAATATGCAAATTTAATTGTACATCATTTACAAAGTGAGAATAGTTATCTATGCATGTTCAGTAGCATGGTTGAATGTGTGTGTATATATGTGATACCTTTTGCTTACTTGATTTTACCACTCAACCAGATGATGACCCAAAGGTTATACCATTATACTAACATTCAACGGTATGTTAGATATCTTGTTTGTGTTGTGTTTCAGTGTTTAATGGGTACCCGGTAGGATGCGACCGTCATTGTTCGTCAAACAGTTTTTGAGCATCAAGTAACGCCTGGCTGGAATGCTCCCCAGGGAGTGGAGATTGTGCACACGGTGTGTGCGGGCAAGCACTGAATCCAATGACCGGGGTAATAGTATATTTGTAAAGCGCTTAGAGACATTTGTATTAAGCGCTATATAAAAGCTAAATATTATTATTAATGGCATTGGCGTCCTCTGTCAATGCTTCCTACATGCAACACACACTTCTACCAAATTGCTCTAGATAGTCCAGGAGATGGCCCTTCACCTGCGATGTAAAACGATCGGCATCAATGCAGGCGTATCGTTCTGATATGATTGCAGTTCTAGGTGGTATCTTATTCTTGTTTTACATCTCTCACTGGTCACCATTAAACCATGGTGTTATGAAAAAGGAAAAAATGAGCACTTGAATTGTAGTCACCCCAGATAGACCAGATAGACTTGCATAAGAAACAAGTCTCTGGATCTTGCTACATTAAATTGAAAAGCAATTCTAATTATGTGGCTTAATTTGGTGTTATGTTAGCATCAAGATTTGACAGATATGGTGGGGTTTTGTATTCAGAGGAACAGTGTTCAAATTTATCTTCAAGATTCACCAGAAATCTAGAAATGAAAAATCACTTTCATAAAGTTAAAATGCATGAAAAAGAAAGTGTGAATTGTTTCTATGAAATACAAGGATCATTATTCACTTGTTGTTTTTGTTGGTCAAACATACAATGCACTAATCACGGAGTATTTCAGGTGTTGGCAACTGCAATCAGTGCATGAACTTGGATACTGGTTTTTAATATATCACATCTTTACTTCCACAATTTGATTTTCAAATGTGAATAGAAAGTGCCTTGTGTTTCAATTTGAGCATTCATGCTAACACATGTGAAACTGCAGAAGATGAATTTGACATAAGTGATAAATAAATAACAAGTGGTGATTAAAATGTTGAATGTTGACTAAAAATGGTAATGTATGGAATTCATTTATTACATCAAATGATATCCAGATTACATGTTATGTCTTTATATGAGTTCTGTAGCCTTTTGCATTAGGAATACCTGACCTTTCACTAACATTTTTTTTCTTTTACAGGGTATGCCCTAATGAAAGTTATGATGTACCATGATATTTTTTTCTTTCTAATTGTGTACTTTTTATATTTTTTTCTTTACTTTCCATGATTGGTGTAATTTTAAAATTTTAATTCACAATGTTGTGATTTGACTCATAAGTATTTACATGACAAGCGATTGTGTAAAATAGCTTTTGTTACAATGCAAGTTGAAGTGTAATAAACTATGTAATTTGCAGCCAATTGATATAGATCAAGTTGTCATTTGTTTTAATTGGTGTAAATGGATAGATTTAGAGTTGTAATAATTATTGGTACAAGTTATTATGTGAAATGAGGAATTAGCCTCCGAATTTTTTTTTTTAATGGTCAACAATCTTACCAAGTACCCATTTACCTCACCTGGGGATGTTTCATAAAGCTGTAAAGTTACACATGACTTTACGAATGAGTTTAGTATGAAGAGCCAAATGGGATGCTCAATCATTTTTAACTGCAGTAACTAAAGTTGAACTGTGCAGATGTAGATTAACATTCTTATTATAACAAACATTTTTAATGCAAAAGTATATTTTTTGCCATAATTTAATTGAGGTTATTGGAAAAATTAGGAAAGACTTCATATTCAAGTCGTTCGTAAAGTCATGCTTAACTTTACGAACTCTTTATGAAACACCCCCCTGGAAGGAGTGTGCAGGGGTGATAGTGAGCACTAAAAAAAAAATAGGTTTTTTGTTTTCCCCTCAACCACGCCCCCCTTGAGTAAAAAAAAAAAAGACGATTCGCGGGGAAAAAATGGCATCTAACAACGTTCCCCCCCTTTCGAGTAAGAAAATTGAGACAAAATTGGGGAAAAAATAGGGAAGAATAGAGATTATAAGAGGGAAATCGGGAAAATCAGGATAAAATAGGGAAGGAAAAAAAAATGGTAAAAAAAAAAATTTAAAAAAAAAAAATTTAAATCGGGAAGAAAAAAAAAATCGGGAAAATATCGGGAAAAATAATAAAAATCGGGAAACCGATTTAAATCGGGTTTTTATCAGGCCTGAGTGTGGCAAATGTAGATTAACGTAGGTTGGTGTTGTGGCAGGGATTCAACATTTTTGCCCATATTCTACTCGCATTTCAACCTGATGTTGTTCAACAGGTCTAGCGAGGTCTAAATACATGTGAATCTAGACACAGGGTCTGCTTTCATTGAATTAGTACAATATGGACCATGATGTCCAGTCATTATCTTACATAGTTATAGTTATATTATGCTTAATAAACATCATAAAATATAACAAAATGACTCCATGGCTATACAGATATAAGAGTTTTCCTTTCATTTATTTTTCAAGAAACATAATTAAAGTCATCTTTAAAAGTAAACTGATCGTTGAAAAGGCAAACAAAAGTTGTCAGTAAAAGAAACAAATCTTCAAGGTTTATGACAGTACTTGGCAAACAGTTTAAAACACCTGGATTTCCTTCTTTCTACAATACAATTTCTTTAAATTCATAATGACAATCACAACCCTGAAATTGTTTGAAGAAGTAATAAATGTACACAAAGCAAGGGTTCATTTTTTTTCTTCAAATTACAGATCTCGATGACCAGCATATTTCAGTACAGGGATATGCAGTCCTGCAAAAATTTGCAGTATCAATATATAATGTGTATTGTGTAACAGGGAACTTAGAATTCCACCTTGGAATCAAAACACAAATTACAATAACTAAAAGTAAAAGACCATAGCTATCATCCTAGTTGGACGGTAATTTTAAAGGAATTCCACACAATTGTTGCCACATGTTTTTGACAGAATTTTCTACAATCATTTTGTAAAAATAAAAAAAGTGTTTTAGAGGAGGATGATTAAAGCGGGACTGCACTACTTGTAGCTACTTGAGCCCTCTCTTGAGCCAACAATGCCTAAGCAGTACCGGGTGATCCCCATGGTCCCCTTTTTCTTATGTTAATTTAGAGCTGATTTGATGAGATAACCACCTGGCAGTGACCTTGCAGGGAGGTCTAATCCCTCCTGGCCAAACTATTGCAGAGGGGCTTTAAAGAAATTATCAATCTTATGTTTAGTTCTAATTCACCAAGTCATTGTTCAGAACCAAATATATTTTCATTACTTTTATTCATTCACAATTATTGTAATATTTTGCATTCAGAAAGAAAAAACATAATGTATGCCTTACTACAAACATTCAAGGTGATTAACATGGACTCCATTTTACAATTTCCTTTACTTAAAGGGATCCGGTAACTTTGTCTCAGATTCTGAAACAATCATGGATATAGCTCATGCTGCAATGATAATTATAAACCTTAAGGTCAGTCAGGAACCCCATGACTTTTAGAAGCCGATCGCCTGTCTGATTATCAAGATATTTATGATTGAAAATCGAAACCAAATTTTGCGTTTCCTAAAGGTTTTCATAACACTACCGTCTAATGGGAAAAACAAGTATGGTAAAACCGGTCACTCAAAGATTTTTTTTTAGGGCTTAAATATTACACCATATCACAGACACTGGTATTACACGTAGGGCCATGCATCTCAGATTTAACATTGTTAAACGATGCCTTTAAAGGAATTCCACACAATTGTCGCCACATACTTGGACCAATAATGTTGTAAAAATAAAAATGGTGCTATAGAGAGGGATGATTAAAGAAATTATCATTCTTATGTTTAGTTCTAATTCACCGTGTCATTATTCAGCACCAAATATATTCCATGGAATGAATTGTCATTACTATTATTCATTAACAGTTACTCTAATATTTTGCATTCAGAAAGAAAAAATATGATATACCTTCCAAACATTCAAGGTGATTAACATTGATTCCATTTTACAATTTTCTTCACTTAAGTTCAGGTTTTTAAGATAATAAGTGAAGCTTGAAAAACGCTAACACAGACGCACAATCAAAGACACATAGTAGTAGGCTCTCATGGGGAATTCAACACTGTTCTGGTGTTTACCCAATAACAGGTGTTGTCAATCACCAGGATTATGACCAAAAGGCCTTATGTAATGCTTTGCATTTTCTATCCACCCCCCCCCCCCCCATATGGTTTAGTCATTTATCTTAAAAACCCTCTCCCGAAGACTTTCTGAGAGACTAGGGGGTACAGTGTATTTCTTGATAGGTCTACGGGTTTGCTGTGTGCAGACTTGTACATCCACTAACGGTATTTCCATCAAGTCTAGGGTCAGCGAATTATGGCTTTCTGCACATGGATTCTGATGACCCACTCCCTTTAAACGCAAAATTTGATTTCGATTTTCAATCATAAATATCTTGATAATCAGACAGGCGATCGGCTTGTAAAAGTCATGGGGTTCCTGACTGACCTAAAGGTTTATAATTATCAATGCAGCATGAGCTTAATCAAGGATTTTTTTAAAGGATCTAAGACAAAGTTACCGGATCCCTTTAAATCAATGTAGTCTTCCGAGTCTGAAGGTTGGAATGTGACGAGGAGACTGGGATCTTAGCATCCACTAGTGAACATGATGACCTTGTGCTCCTGGAATGTGACAGAGTGACAAAAAGTACAAACTTAGGAAACATATAGTGGTGGCAACAGTGCAGTGGGGTGTTTCCCCCAAATATGCAACAAGATTTTGATTTGACATGTTAAAAAGCACCCAACCATCCTCAATGAAAGTCCATAAGTAATGCTGTATCAGTGTGAGTTTCAGAAGGGTTTATGCTGAAACTTAAAATTTCACGATCGTTTATGTAAGACGTACCATTTTCTCCAAAGTTACAAGTTACAATTGAAATTCATGCAATCATTAGGAGATATTACTACATGTCTACATTACCTACAAAGTTCTAATTAAGAATCGTGTCTTTAGTAAGAAAAAATCTTACTAAAATAACTTTCACAATACAGATATAAGATGTTGAGTGTAGTTTATCTCACTGAAAAATAATGTTAGAATACTACTCCTGATGATTTGCAAAATGCTGTAAAGAAAATAGAAAAATTGTTTTGGCCAGACAGATACTCAAATTTCTATATTGCTTTTCTAATTGCCCTCTTACAGACTTAAAACTCATTTGAAGAATGAATTCGGTTGTAGAGTAAAAATATTTAAAATTTATTTTCATCTGGGCCTAGCTGTTTCATAGAACTTGCAATCAGTTACAACTGCTAAATTTCTATGACAAATTTGCTCTCAGCCAATCAGATGCCACAAATTCAGTAGCTGATAACAATTATCGTATCTGTCACAAGTTTTGTGAAACAGGGCCCTGATCCATTACTCCGACAAACGCAAAGATTCAATCATTAGATGACATGACATTCAACTCACAATGAAGAATCCATTATACAGTCAAACCTGTCTATAGCAACCGCCCAAGGGAAACACAAAAAGTGGTCTTTGTAGACAGGTTCCTTTAGTACAAGTTTTTCCATGAGAAACCATTTTCAAGGGAAACAAAAATGTGGTCTTTGTAGACAGGTTCCTTTAGTAAATGTTTCAATGAGAAACCATTTTCAAGGGAAACAAAAAATGTGGTCTTTGTAGACAGGTGGTCACTACAGCGGGTTTGACTGCACATGTATCCTTATTCTTTCATATATAAGTCTACCTTTCATCATTAGACATCTATAATATTAATCCATCTTACCTCCAACACTAACTCTAGTAACCAGAGTAGACATGGCTTCTCCAATCCGATTAGCAGCTGAAAAAATGTCTCCACTCCCTCGTCTGCTTCCTCCTGTTGAAAACAATATAACACATCACAATATGAGCCTTAAAAAAAAAGATGTGTATTGCCTTTTGCGACCGACCCCAAAATCTTGAAATCTACGGTCGGCTTTTTATTTTTTTATTTTTTTTTACAGTTTTTTAGAAAAAAATGTAAAGCATCAAAACTGAGATATATCAGCCAAAGAGGGAGAGAAAAAAAGAGTTTAATTTTTTTTTTTTTTCCCCACCGACCGACCCATGTTTTGGCACCTAAAGGGCAATACAACATCTTTTTTTTGTTAGGCCTAACACATGTACACAACATTCAATGAAATATGTCATATTATTTTATGATCATCATTTTCATGTGCAATGACTTTTATACTGATAATGAAGTCTTTTTTCAGGTCTACATCATTAATTTTTAGTCAAGTCTTTCATGACTTCAGTTTGTTTTTTTTTTTCTTTTTTTCTCTCTTCGTGGACAGGAATATTTCAAAATTAGTTATTCTACTGAACAAGGGTACCAGTTTAGATCAAAGTTCAGATCAATTACTAAAGACACAATAGCCTCCCGTGTTTACTATTGCATTACTCAAGCTGGCAATGGGCTATTTTTCCTGAAATAATACATTTCACCAATTTCTAATTTTTTGTGGCTAAGGATAATGAATATCCGTGTGATTTGTAAACAAACAAATTTAATAACCTTTGAGACAACAGTCGATTTCTAAACAGGGATTTAATGATACTTTGGGGAAGTTAAAGCCTGTCTACTTGTAGCTACTTGCCCCCTCTATATAGCAAACAATACCTAAGCGGTACCTGTTGGTCCCCCATGATCCCCTTTTATTAATGTTAATTGAGAGCTGATTTGATGAGATAACCACCTGTCATTGACAATGCAGGGAGGTCTAATCCCTCCTGGCCAAACTAGTGCAGACAGGCTTTAAGAAGTGCATATTTTCCCACATATCCAACTTGTTGAAATGAAAAGTGATAAGGCTGATAGTGTAAAGTACATACTTGATCTCCTTGGCCTAGCTTGAAGGAGTTCTTCCATTGTTACTACAGGCACATCGGGTTCATCTGAGTTGGAGACAAACCAATGACAAATAGTTTTAACCCTACTACATACCAGTTTAGAGATAACACATGTTCCCAAATTTCCACTCAAATTTTAAAAATTAATTAAAGTACTTATGGAAATGTACTCAGTGCTCCATGAATATTTTTTATTCCTACTTTAAAAAGAATACATACTCTTTTTTAAAAGTATACATCAATCATAGAATGCACTGTTTTGAGCAAAGATTGAATCCATGAATTGGCTCATTATCCAGTAGTCTTGTAATTGTTTTTGTTTACATTCTCATTGTTTTGGTAATTAATTTGATCTCATTTTGTCAGGCATTTTAGACCCAAGTATGAGCGAGTTAAGATCGAAACTTGAATTTCTTTTTTTCTGGCATTCCTTTGACATTTTTCATAATCATGAAACTGCACACTACTGTATCGGAATTATTGAATTCTAAGGTATATTTGTAGGTCTAAAAACCAAAATACAGGTATGCATCCAAATGTAAAACTGCGGGTGGCACTGCACCAGACATTGCGTTGGCATGTTCCTGTACTAATGTCACAATTGACTTTGAAATTTGGAATTCAAACTATTTGAACTATTCAAATACCTGTTTTCAGGAATATTTGAATAGTAAAATTGGTTTTTGTCCCAGGCCTACTGACTATAGAGACCACAGTCTAGAAAACACATGCCCTGTAAAGAACAAAGTATAGATGCTATGTCAGGTGGCACTGGTAGGATATCAACATGGTAACTCATCTGGATACCTACCTGGAACCCGTTTCACCAATCTTATCATCAGTGACAAATGACAGTTTTTGTTATAAGCTAGTGAAATCCTTGCTTCTGATTGGTTATCAGCAGATTTGTCATTGATATTTGTCATTGATATTTGTCATTGAAAAAAGGCTTTGTGAAACACTTCCCACGATACCTACCTGGAAGAGGAGGAGGAGGAGAGGGGCTCTCGTGGAGCGGGAAGGCATCGGTCATCCTCTGAATCAGCTCATCCAGTTCAGCCTCCTCTGATGGGTAAGCCATCGATACACCTGTAGTAGGAAAGTGAACTGTGGATTGGTCGTTGAGGTGAGGCAGGAAACGGTCAAGATCCAGCACACTCTCCAAGGCACGCGACTTGTCCATTTGAAATCTAGATGCATGTGATTGGTCAGTTTGAAATCTAGATGCATGTGATTGGTCTGTTTGAAATCTAGATGCATGTGATTGGTCAGTTTGAAGCCCAGATGGGTGAGATTGGTCGATTTGGAATCCCACATGATGGGACTGGTCAAGGTGAGAGGGATGCTGGCTGTTGAATGGAATGTCTGCAGAATGCAACTGACCGTTCTGATTTCCTAGCAGGAGTAACTGGCTATTCTCATTGTGCTGGTTGATAGTAGGCCTACTCATAGATGGATGTATAAACAAACGATGTGCATCAACTCCACTAACGTGATGCAAAGGTGATGCGTTAGTCTGCAGACCATAAGAATTATGTGCACCATCTCCATGACTCTGATACGCAATTGATGCTGAAGTTTGTGGACCTTGAGCATACACTGGTGAAGCTAAGACAGAAGGATCCATATTGTGGTGGTAAGGTGGAGCCGCTGGCAGATTTAGAATGCTTCCAGTCTGAACGTTCGATAAAGGACCAGCCATTGATCGATGCTGACCGAGTCCTCCACTCCGATTGCCCTGACCGTAATCATTTACATGCGCCGGTTGACCCATACCGCCTACCCCCAATGAAGACACCTGATTGGTATAGAGGGGTGGATGACCACGCCCTGGGTCACCACGCCCATCTGGGTAGTCCTTCCCCATCATGACAAAACGGGGTCTCACAGCCGATGCACCGGACGACCCAGAGGAGTGGTCAGCTATGGTGTCCAGGGCAGGGTGGGATTGTCCATAGGGGGGCAGTCGTTCACCTGTCCTGTCATAGCCACTACTGGCCTGGTATCCTGAGCTACGGTTAGACACTTGGTTCATAGACCCTCCATGGTGGAATGTTGTGTTGCCTGGTGGAAATGAAGGGCTGTGCTTGAGAGATGGATTAGCAGATCCCAAGGAGTGATCAGTCCTTCCTTGGCTCGTCTCCTTCTGTTAATGTGAAGGATAAAAAAGAGGACTTAAAATATTTAAAACAGTTTGTGGGACTTGGACTCAAGGAATCAAGGACCCTAGTTGTCATGTATGTCTACAATTTGTGTTAGTAATTTCCTATGCCCTCACGGTGACCATATATCGAAGAAATACTCCTCAGGGAGTGGAGATTGTGCACATTGTGCGTGAATGAATACGATGACCAGGGTAATAATATCTGTAAAGCGCTTAGAAACATTATTCCATATTAGGCGCTATAAGTCCAGATTATTATAATTAGTCTGTATCATCGAACAAACTATCGCTCTAATGTTAAGGACCAAGCCCGGCCAAGAGACATTTTTTGTATATGAATATGGTAATAGTGAAGAAAGACAAATTAGTCTCCCAGCCCCCCCCCCCCCCCCCTCCCCCCACATAAACTTCTCTACACAGCAAACAATATTCTTGAAGCTATCTTGCTGACGTATGGCTGTGCAGTGGTCCCACATGTGCCCCGGCAACGATAGCTCCAGGCTTTATTTTATTAAAGATGTTGGGTTAGAGTTGCCATTGAGTATAATGGTAGATTTAGCATCAGGGTCAGGGTAAAGTACAATCTTGGGTCTAGGGTTTAAGTTTATGTAGGAACTTGATTAGTGTAGGGAATCACCGCAGGAGCATTATGTTGTACAACCGGTTGTGCAGAATACATTGAATAAGATATTAACAGCTAAACGATGACATCATTACAACTTTATATCTTAATTAGGTGCTTGGAACACATGCATGCCCAAACTCTGGACTTTTAAAAGTTTTTTACATACGGCTCATAGAAACAAGACTGTAAAAGTTCTGTTTGGACCCCTTCCGAAAGGGTAAGTGCAGATCGACCCGCTTACCCTAATCATGGCTCTGAAGTTTCTTAGCTGCTCCTCCAACCTCTTGTTATGTTCCTCCAGGACTTCATAGCGAGCAAAGACTTCATTTCGCTGCTCCACCAGCTTAGTCCTGTCATGCTGGGATGGTTCACGTTGCCTCGGTTCAGAGTCTGTCTCGGACGATGAGCTGGTGTCCTGGACATGTAGGCCACATCGTTCTAGGTCATCCATCAACTCACTTTGAAAAGTGATAATAGAGGGGAAAGGGATAGAAGTTAAATTTATCCATTTAGCAATTTTAGCAAATTTTTTGATACACCTCAGATAGTGGCATTAGTTAAAACTTAAAGCAAATAATAATAATAACAATTGGATTTATATAGTGCCTTTTCCAAAGGATACAAGGCGCTGTCTCTTAGACTATCAACAATTTAAGAGAACTCGGAGTTGTACAGGTATGTTTTCAGTTATTTTTTGAAGAATTCTAGTGAAGTACTGTTTCTTAAGAACGATTGAGAGGAGTTTGTTCCAGAGACGTGGGGCTATATGGACTGAAAGGATTTGAAACCAGCCTGTTTACGGGATTTGGGAATGACAAAGGTAGGAGCTGATGAAGACCTAAGAGAATATGATTTTTTTATCTTTTTTATCTAATAATTACTTATTTGCAATTTGAGTATTCATAATTACACAAGCTGTTACCATCTAGAGATAGGCAATTAGTCAAAATATCCTATAGTTTCTTTCAACAAAAGATTAAATATTGTGTAGTGTATGCGAGTGAAAAATATAGCATTCTGTATCCCTGAGGGTGTGCGGCCATCAGTTGTGAGTTCGAGCGTAAGCGATTAAACATAAGAAAGAAACACAATTTAGATGAACTAACGAATCAACCCCAAACAAATGCACTTTCTTGCTTTTTTACTTGATTACCTGTAAGAATATTGACAAATCATCTAGCAAACAGTCGTTGAACAAAATCATCTCCATGTCATGAAAATTTCTTCGCTGCATCACAGAAAATGTAATTCAAGTTTACATGATCTGTATTTTTCACGAAAATCATCCAACAACGATAGTAAACGCCATAAAAACCAACAAAAGCTCTTAATTCTCATGAAAATAAGACTTGTGTACATACTCGTTCTCTCTCTCCAGTTGATCTATAAGATCCTCCAGCTCTCTCCTCTCTTGGTATCTGCTCTCATCAGTAGTTGTCGTGCCGATTGATTGCCTAGTCGACTTGATAGAGGGAGGTAGACTATCGGAACGATTTAACCCGGGAGGTTGCTGAGCTTCCACTGCTTTTAGCCTGTTAAAAAAGGTTACATTAATAATAGTACAGTCAAACCGGCTTTATAGAAAGACCACATTTTTTTTGTTTCCCTTGAAACGGTTTCTCATTGAAACATACAATAAAGAAAACTGTTTATAAAGACCATATTTCTTGTCTCCCTTGAGTGGTCTTTATAGACAGGTATCACTGTAATAATAATGATATAGAGTATTTTTAAAACGTGCCAACTTCGTATAACTAATGTACTAAAGGCATAAGGATGAATATCACTTAAGTCAGATGAGCACCACAATAGAATTTTCAATAAACATAATCAATTCAGTATTGGAGGCTAACCTGATATGAATATTTGTCTTTATATCTAAAGGTCATAACAGCCTGATATTTTTACATCAATGGGTTAAATTAAACCACTTTATTTTCATTCTATGTATTGACATTTTAAATGATCTGTATATTCAATTTGAAGAAAAAATAAACCCAAATATTTCCATAATTGTATTTGATTTTTTTTCATTGACAGTACAGATAACATGTCATACAAGTCATTTTCAAGTGGGAAGTTTAAGAAAATCATTCTGATTGTGGTTTTGAACACCAAACCTCCCAACTGAACGTACAGTATGAAGCACTAACCACAGTGCTTCATTCATAAGCCCCCCCCAAAAAAAATTGCCGTTTATTGCCGTTAGCAACCGACCCAAAAATCTTGAAATCTATGGTCGGCTTTTTAAAGAAAAAAAAAAATTAAACCTTTTTTTAGAGAACAAAATATTAAAATATTAAAAAAAATATCAGTTCAAAGAGGGAGAAAAAAAGAAGAAAAAAGTATTTAAAAAAAAAAAAAAATTTACAACCAACCGACCTATGTTTTGGCACCTAAAGGGCAATACACAACATCTCTTTTTTTTTAGGCCTAATTATAATCCAATATCTCTCTTCTCACCTCTCTGACATCTGACTGAGCCTAACGTGGGTCTCCAATTCAGCATCTTGATTATCACTATATAGGAAGATAAAACACAACAAATAAATCAATCTCTCATATCCCTCTGCCTATATCAAATTCATATTTAAAGCTACAATAACTGCAGAGCTACCAAGTGTCACGCATTGTGCGGGACGTCACACATTTCGAGAGTCTAAAAACGCTCTCACGCACGATGCGCGTTTTCGAAAAAATGCTATACGTGTGTTATACCCTCGCCCCGAAATATGAAAATCATACGCATATAGCTGATCTTTGAACTTGGTGTCTCTGTAACTGTTACCTTGATATGGTTTAGAAAGCAGCAATCTGTCTTGCAATTGTAAAAAAACACATTCCTAATCAATGAAGATGGGGGAAAATAAATAAAATATCAATGATTGTTCATAATTATAATAATTATATTTGTAATATGGTAAGAACAATCCTAAAATAAGATTATGAATCTTAACCATTATCATTATCATTTAATTTTGCTCCCCATTAACCTTGATTGTCTAATTTTATTTTCAAGTTATTGAATGCTTTTTGCTACTATTTGTACAAACACATCATAACCATTATTTTCAATATGTGCAAGAAAACATTCCTCTTTTCATCATGTCTTTTAAGCTACATGTGGATATATATAGCCATATATGGGAATGTTTGCAATATATTTGACCTTCAATAATCATGACCTACTTCTTAAAGGGATTGGGTAACTTTGTCTAAGATTCTAAAACAAAATCCTGGATTTAGCTCATGCTACAATGATAATTATAAACCTTTAGGGCAGTCAGGAACCCTGTGACTTTTACAAGCCGATCGCCTATCTGATTATGAAGATATTTATGATTGGAAATCAAAATCAAATTTTGCGTTTTCCTAACGGTTTTCATAACACTACAGTCTATTTGGGGAAACGAGTATGGTAAAGACCAGTCATTCAAAGATTTTTACTTTTTTGAGGCACTTCATGATCATTTTGAAGCACAATTTTTTTAAGGCTTCAATATAACACCATATCACAGACACTGATAACACGTAGGGCCATGCATCTTAGATTTAACATTGTTAAACGATCCCTTTAAGACTTGTAGAAAGGTCATGACTGACGAGGAATGTAACAAACTACCCTTCCTGTAATGTACAACTTGCCTCCTCCATCCAACATTCCACATCAACAAGATCATTAATTACAGCAGCACAGCTGTCAATCATAATGTAAATTTCACTCATCTATTTTTAATTAAAATTCCAACAGGAGATTCCTAGTAAGTATCTGTCAATCATAGTAGATATCAAAATCAAGCATCTCTCATGAATTAAGATTTTACGAAGTCAGATTTCTCAATGTCATGTGATATGTAAACAGAAATTTTTCATAAATTTTGAACTTGGCTATTGTCTACTGCAATTTCCATTGCAACATATCACCTATATCCTATGGTCAAATGTTAACACATGTGATTGCAAAGGTTAACTTGAGTACAAGAATTTGGTAGAGTGATGTTAATGTATCTAATAATTAAGACAAATAAAGTTAACGATATGGCACTTGTATTATAGCTCAACAAAGTACACATAACTAAAACTTATTAAAAGCTCACCATGCTTCAGAATTAAGTTTTGCCTGAATCTGTAATTCATTGATACCTCTTGCTATATTCAACATTATCAGAAGCCAGGTAATTTTTAAGGTATTTTTTTATAATTTTACCTTGCTCTGTCATCAGAATCATAACCATCCTCTATTGAGCGATATTTCTTCTTGATACGGCGGCCATGTTTCTTACTCAAGTTGTTGCGCACAGTCTTTGTAAAGGCACGGACATCCTCCTTTGATTTACTCTGTGTTGGGAAAATATAAATAAATGGATAGGCAAGAATAGCATAAAGACAGCTCCAACAGGGGAACAGTGTTCACCTTTTTTAAAACATGGATTCTGACTTAAAGGTAAAGACAAGTTTTGGAAACACCCCCCTCTCAAAAAATGAAATGGAAGCTCTTATTACCAATCATGTGAAAGAATATGTTTTGACTAATACATAAGACAAATTTTGCCGAGAAACCGCCTACTTATGGATATATTTGGTATAATATTATATCTATTTGGACCTGATAGATATCGCGCACGTGTCGCGTGGTCCAATATACATCTTTCTGTGTACAGTGCTTGTAACTTTACCAAGACTGGGCCAAATGTCTTATCATTTTGATGATTCAAGAACCTTGCAGTACACACCAATACTTATATGCTAGATGATCAACCTTTTCTCATCGACTCCACAACGTTTCTTTCACAATGCAATCGCATGACCAGAACTGGTCTTCATCTTTTATTAAATTTTAATGCAGCAAATACCAACTTTTTAAATTTGTTATAAAGATGTGGACATAACTGCCCAAATGTTATGTTTTAGGGGCCCACCACTGTTTTTATGCATTTCAAAACAGACAGTTTGGCTGAAAAGTTTCCTTTTTTTTTGGGGGGGGGGGGGTTACATTCAAATCCAAATAAATAACCAATTCAACTATTTTCTCAAGAATGAATATGTTACATAGTTTTGTAAGTTATCAAATGTTCCTTAAAATGCCCACAAAGTACTGGTATCAATCATCAACAAAAATCTTAAACATCACAAGATACTTTTAACTCTATTACTACCATGCACTGAAGCTTGGGTTGCCATGCAGTCCTTATGCTCTGTTTATTATTGATGTTATAATTACATGGTGGACAGTATCCTAACTTATTCAGAATTAAACAAATCTTTATTTCACTTGCCCACCAAAAACAGTCCCATGAAAAGCCAAAACCACATTTTTATATTGTGTTTTACAAATATTCCTCTGCAAAAAAAGTGGTCCATTATTATCTGATTTGGATTAAAACTGATGTGTATTCAAATATATCTTATTTTTGAAAATCTTCCATCAATTGGTTAGTTTACTCAGTTTATTACTGCATCCTGTCTTGAAAGAAAAGGTGAACACCTTTCCTTTCATTTGCAACAATACCAAAAGGGCAGCACTTTACTTTATATTGGCCTTTATGTTATGGTGAGAGGGAATAATAGAAACAAATCCCCCAATTAAGTCCCTGACTGGCCAAGTTCCTTGATTAATCCTTTATTTACTGATTTCAATAAACAGGAAGTTTATTAATTTGACATCCTGATCTTCATTGTGTTTATTTAAATAAAGCCTTTACTGTAGTCCTATAACATCCACCATTTTGTGAGTACAATGTAGTGTATGCGCACTAGCTCTACATAACATGTGTTGGTATATACCAAGAGTTGACTAAAGCAGCCACGTGTTGACTGGAACATGAATTTTAAAGCCTATCTGCACTAGTTTGGCCAGGAGGGATTAGACCTCCCTGCATGGTTACCAACAGGTGGTTATCTCATCAAATCAGCTCTCAATTAACATAAGAATAAGAGGATCATGGGGGACCAACGGTCACTGCTTATGCACTGTTTGCTATATAGAGGGCGCAAGTAGCTATAAGTAGTGCAGTGGGGCTTTAAGTTAATATGACAAAAATGCCTTTTAAATATCTGCATTTTTTCCATCAATCATATGCATTTGCCTTTGCGAAAATGTTTTTATATAATATTATTCATGACTGTAAGACTTAATTTAGAATTACCGAGAGGCAGTACTCCTGCATAGGGTGACTCTGCTTGTGATGTTTGGACGACCTACGGGTGAAGAAGCAATTCTGGCAGAGGTCAAAGTTGAAACACTTGAGGCACTGGTAGCGTAGTCCGATGATGGGATGCATCTTACAAACGGAACACTTGACCTCATGCTTCACTGTGAGGTAGATGAAGAGAGAGAGAGAGAGAGAGAGGGATGGAGAGAGAGAGAGAGAGGGGGAGGGGGAGAGAGAGAGAGAGAGAGAGAGATAATAATATCAACAACAAACAAATACGTCTTTCATGTAGACAAATGTCTAAATGGTGGCTACAGTCACATCTAAAACCTAGAAAGCAAATGCTCAACATAATGCTCATCCTAAAATATATCTTACAGTTGTATCAAACTCGAACAAGTAGTCAATTAAAAATATATATATTCACAGCCATTTACTCATTACTGGTACATTCTTTACCACTTTTTCACACCATAAATGATTTTTTTTGTTTTTTTTAAACTTACTTGTTTCTGCAGCGGAGAATCTATGAAGTGTAGGCAGCCAAACTAGAGTTTGTGGCTCAGAAAGCAACCATTGATGAAAATCATCCTGTGTTATGGTTTGTCCCAAAGCCTGTCCAAGGAAAATCAAAATAATGATGATTAAAATAATAAGTTATGATAGAGATGGTTACTGAGACCACTAAAGTACCACATTAGATTAATAACTACAATAATCTTCTGGCAACCCTCTAGGTTTAATATGAAATCACTGATTAAACATGAATGGGCTGTACAACCTGTAAACGTGAATACATATAAAAACTGATCTTTTATAGCATCAGCTCCTGCTCTGTGGAATTCTTCACCCTTTTCCTTACCCTTAGTAGGGGTACAGTGAACAACTACCGGTATATTTTATTCATACCCCTTGTAAATTTGATGTTGTTTGTATTTTTTGTAACTCAAGAAAAAAATTGGACTGGTTGAGTTAGGGCCTTTGTTGAATTCCTTTAGATGTAAGCTTTAATATATCACATTTATTTCTTTAAGAATGTTATAGACATTTGAATTAAAATTCAGGAAACACATCTAATTCAGGAAAGGTTTGTAAAATTTGAAATGAAGTCATTTAAAGCATGTCCTGCTTGTATGTAAATTATTTACTTTCCTATACACCGATTCGGGCGACTTCTGGTGGAAGTGCGCCCTCATAAGGTGACGCCATAACTGGGGGGCGTCTGACTGCTCTCTGTACTGTCAGCTGGATCGGAGAAGCCTCCCAGTTATAGCGCCGCCACCGGCGGGCAGGTACATTAAACCCCCAAACCGAATCGGTGTATAGGCTAGACCTTAATCACTTGTGTAAGAACATTGAAGATCCATATTGAGAATATGAGGTTGAGTAGGTACAGGGAGATTTACCGATTGAAAGCAGTCCTCTACAGATGCTGCAACACCTTTTCCAAACGTTGCACTCTCACCGATCATGTTTGTTATCTGTAAAAATAAACAAATGTTGACATTAGTTTAAAATGGTGGTTATAAGTAAAGATAAATAGAGATGGAAGAAAATTGATACAAATCATGCACTGGAGAAATTGAGCGTACAGATATAATGCAAATATAGCCATGTCAAATATCACAATTGGCAAGAAAAGAATTATAGTTTTTGCCTTTTTCATGTTTAGTATCTGAAGTTACTGCATAATAATTTTAGCTGTCTCAACTCATGGTTTATTCTTTTCAAATACAGTGGGGAAAGGGAATCACAGCAAAATGTTATTAGTTTTAATTTTAATTTGTTGCAATGGTTTTTTCGGTCTTGAGTAGCCATTATCTCCTGATCTTGATTTTACCTGTGTAACATCATGCATGAATTCTGTCATCATCTTACGGCTGATGCTGCCTGTTTTATTTGCAAGGAGATCTTGGAAATCTGTAAGAGTTAACAAAAATCACATAAATAGGTTCTTTGCTCTAGCAATTTTTTTTAAATCTACAATTTACATAATAGTTCATCTTTTGCAGAATGACATCTTAACGTATCAATTGAAAACACATTGTACATGTGCTACTACAGTCAAAGCTGTCTATAGCGACCGCCCAAGGGGAACACAAAAAGTGGTCTTTGTAGACAGGTTCCTTTAGTACATGTTTCAATGAGAAACCATTCTCAAGGGAAACAAAAAATGTTGTCTTTGTAGAAAGGTGGTCACTAAAGCAGGTTTGACTGTAAATATGAAAGATAAAAATAATATTAACAGGATAAGGTTGCTAAAAATGAAATTATATGGCTGCTGCCTAACCAATCTTGTT
The DNA here is from genome assembly GCA_035222895.1 of Strongylocentrotus droebachiensis. NCBI lineage: Eukaryota > Metazoa > Echinodermata > Echinoidea > Camarodonta > Strongylocentrotidae > Strongylocentrotus > Strongylocentrotus droebachiensis. The sequence continues at coordinate 347,227 of JAVYIG010000842.1, read as the reverse complement.
ATTACAGTCATTTGCCTAAATCACAAACCAGTGATTTATTTGCCAACATTCTATTGCCCATTAATCACTGAAAGTAAGAGAGTGATTTTACAGCATCATGTTCTGATTCCAATGTAAGTGATATAATTCCTATTCATCCATAAGGTCCCTTTTAATTTCATACTCAATACTACCGGTACATGAAATACTCACATCTGTATTTATCTGTTATGCTTCCAGAGCATATGACGGCAATTCCCAACTTGACAGGCAGTACTCGTATGCATCCTGTTCTTTGGCTGAAATAAAAGACACATACATGCAAGGTACCTCATTATAAATGACAATGTCAACTTGCCATTTACAACAGAATTCATTTTAAAAGATGGCTTCGGTCAAATGAATATGGTTGGGAATCGAGATGTTCATACCTTTTTACACAGCAAGGACACATGATTTTGCTATTTTTTGTTGCTGTATGTATATCAGTATAATATGTTATAAGAGGATGACGTGGATCCTAGTCAAATGATTGGTTGAAAGGGTACACATGACCAGGCATTTATTTTGCCTAACGCGTAATTTGGATAATGACCGGTCATTAGTAAAATCATGTTATAAAAGATAATTTTATAAAACAAATACAACATAATCTTATGAAACAAATAATACACATCATTTTGTTCGGGCATTAGTAAAATTACCCACACTCGGTACCTTCAAAACAGTCCAAACACCCTCGACTTCTGCCGAGTGTGGGTAATTTTTACTAATGCCCTCACTGCTGTGTATTATTTGTATACTAATGCATGCAAACTTTCATCTCGGCTTGGCATTGGCAAAATCCTAATGACCTTTATAGCCATACAAGATGTTACATTTAATGACAAATAAGTAAATCGATATTCAGGCTGCCCTTTTTACAAATGGAATATAATCTAAGCCTCCATTTCTTCATTTCATGACAGAGACATACTGCTAAACTCGTTGGGTTAATAACGGTCAAAATACTAATTCTAATCAGGTAGGAATATTGCATAAATAGTCACCAATTCAAATTATCATCATTAATTCCAATCGCTATATCATCATAGGCTAAATAAGGAATATCTTAAGTTCATAGAACTTGATGGCCTCTCACCCCTGTCAAATAACATTTTTCTTTTTATAGGACCCTTTATTGCATCCATTTTAAATGGCTTACACAAATCAAATTAAATTAATCTGCATGAAGATTAGACAGTTTATAGATGTAATAAGATGCTGCTTGTAAGTGTCGGCTTGCATGGTGATGTAGATATACAGTAGGCTTGCGGGTGCACCATGTGAGAGAGAGGGAGGATTGAGGAGTCCTGAAAAGAACTCTCGGTAATCTTTCTTGAGGGTTTGTAGTCCTGAAAAGGACTGTTTGGTATAGTCTTGAAAAAGACTGTTGGTTATCTTTCTTAGCTTATAGTTCTCCCTCTCTCTCTCTCACATGGTGCACCCGCAAGCCTACTGTATATTTATAGATGTTGTTACTTACATATCAAACAGATTAAGGAGCCAGTTGAGAAGCAGGTCACTACATCGATTCACTTTGAGTGTGCTCCTCCCAAGAACCTTGGTCATGTGATACATCTCATTGATGATGTTGTAGAGCTGGACCGCATCCATGACGCTGTCGTTATGGTGACTGTAACCATGGAGCTCAAAAGCCATCCTGACAGTGATGAGGTTCACTACATCCACTGAGAGGAAGGATAAGAGACATTTAACAATTATTGACTGTTAGTGAAAGTACTCTCAAAGTGAATTTCTATTCTTCAATGGATAATTCCTGGACTCTATAATTGTTTTCTCAAAATGTCATTTTAATAATAATAATAATAATATTCCGCTTTTATATAGCGCTTAATACATCAATGATGTCTCTAAGCACTTTACAGACATATTATTACACTGGGCCCCGTTTCACAAAACTTGTGATCAATGACAAATGACAGTTTTTGCTATAAGCTACTGAAATCCTTACTTCTGATTGGTTATCAGCAGAGTTGTCACTGATTTGTGTCATTTGTCATTGAAAAAAGGCTTTGTGAAACGGGTCCCTGGTCATTGGATTCAGGCTTACCCGCACACAATGTATGCACATTCTCCACTTTTGGTGAATACTTTGTTGTTTGGCAGGCTGAAGGACATACATTAAGTATGTTGCACCCTTCTCCTAGACGTTTACATGAATTAATAGATTAGCATTAATGCCTGTACCTTTTTTAAATGTGCTTATTTGATACAAGTAACTGCTTCAAATAGTGTTCTCCATTATTGTTTGTATCATTCAGTCTATCTGACGTTTAATATTACCACTAAAAATGTAATTAAGAATGAAACTATCTAATCAATACGATAACAAATGAGGCATGTATCAACTTCAGACAAAAGAAAGAATAAATTGCTTTCTAATACTTACTGTGCAAGACTTTTTGTAGCATTCTAAGCTTGGCAGCAGTTCTGTAGGCACCAAAGTGTATGTTATCCATTGTACCTAGAAATACACAAAATCAAAACATCAGCTAATTTCAAAACAAAGTTGACACATAACAAAAAATGTTTTAAGATTGACACTAAAATGTCTGAAACTGGATTGTGGAGTGAGAAACCATAAAAAAGCAAGCATATTAGCATTAACAGAAGCATGTGCATGTACATTTGTTACTTACAGGGCAATCTGACCCTTGTAATAATTTCATTTGTATGAAAGTAGAAAAATAAGATACACTGAATGGCGAAAGTTTGAAATAAATCGGAGGAATACTAAGAAAATTAAAAATGTTTAAAATATGGAATCATTAAGTCTAGGCGAATCTCAAATTAGCATTTTGATCAGTGGATTGTGATGTATTCACGGATAGTCATGTACAAAAATATAATTAATTTCTTTTTTTTCCCTCCTAAATGTCTTCTCCCTTAGGGCACTTCTCAATATATATTATGGAAATCATATTATTATAGGTCCTCTAAAGAGAAAAGACCCTCCAAAGTCATAGATTTTCAAAAATTATAATTTTAGTCATTTCCTGTGTTGAAACAAACAGAAAAGTTGTCCGCCACTACATCATAGAGACATTACTGATTCAGCCAATCTGAAGAGCCTATACCTACATGTACTGGTATAGTGAATCAATTTTTTTTTTTTTAATCTCAATTTTTGTTCAGTTTTATTCAAACTTTTACCAGTCTTTTTTCTGCTTTTTCTGCTTTCCACTAGAGAAGTTTGCTGTCAAAGTTGGATTTCCCCTTTAAAGCATTTGTCAATTTATATGATTTCAACCACATAGCAAATTGTATACAACACAACTAGATATAACTAAATATACAGTATTTCACCCTCTTGACTGTCATGGTTTATGTATTAAACTAGAATCACAAATAAATCTATTTCTTGGAGTATAATCAAAATAAAGAAAGATACTTACTCAAACTTGAAACAGCAGACACAAGATCTGGATGGTCCCATTGTGTGACCTCACTGTAATGGCTATTCATATGTGAAAATAACAGACATATCATATACAGAAATAAAAAATGGTTAAAGATAAAGTTGAGTTCTGGTCATGCGATTGCATTGTGAAAGAAAAGGTGTGGAATGGATCAGAAAAGGTTGATCATGTAAAGGGTAAGAATTGGTGTGTACTGCAAAGTTCTGGAGTCATCAAAATCATAATAAATTTGGCCCAGTCTTGGTAAAGTAACAAGCACTGTACACAGAAAGATGTATATGGGACTACGTAAATGGTGTCGGGGCTACTATACCTTGATTTCCCTATCTTTCTATGCTCATTACTCAGCCAGTATACATTTTATTCCAAAATTGTTTGAACATTCAGTGTAAGTTTCGTTTGATTCTGTGAGAATTAATTTTCTTTTTTTACCAGAACTCAAGTTTATCTTTAATGATAGTACCAAGACTCAAGACAAAGGGGTCCGGAAAAGAGTTCCTATATGGTCTGTATGAAGATTTTGGGTGTCTTTTCTCTTGAGCCCCAATAGTACGGATAATGAATGCTTCAAAATGTCATTGAAAAAGACAGGCAATGATTTTTACTAAACTTTGGACTTTGATTCAAATTAAACAATAACAGGAAAGAGTCCCCTTACTGTAGTGGAAAGTATCCCCTTCTAGCAAGTTTTTAAGAAAAGTCACCTTGATAGTTGTTCAATGAAGGAAGGGTGTATATCCCTAAATTCTTGATTTGTATTTAACTGCTAAAATCATTCTGATATATAGATTCAGAACAATGAAATGTCAGCATTATATTGAAAATACATTACAAGTAGTAGTAGTAGTAGTAGTAGTTGTAGAAGTATGTGGTAGTAGTAGTAGTAGTAGTGTAGTCACAGTAGAAGTAGGAGTAGTAGTAGTATGAGTATCAATAGTAGTCTGTGGTAGTAGTAGGAGGAGGGAGAGGGTAGTAGTAGTTTTAGTAGTAGTAGTAGTAGTAGTAGTAGTAGTATAGTAGTGATAGTAGTTGCAGTAGTAGTAGCAGTGGTGTAGTCGTAGTCGTAGTAGTGGGAGAGAGAGGGTAGTAGTATAGTAGTTGCAGTAGTAGTAGGAGTAGTATGTGTAGTAGTAGCAGTAGTTGTATTAGTAGTAGTTGTATCATCATCATATCATGGGTATACTCTTCCATGAAAAAATATACTTACTTGATGTAATAAGGTATTCCATTGCAAGTCTCACTTTTACTCCACTTGTTTTCCATTTTTTGTTCTAATTATCCACATCACCCCAGTCTATCTGTAGTCAATAATATATGGGAAAAAAGAATATACTGGGTTTAAAAAAGGGTACATGTTTAAAGCAGAAATTTACTCAATCTTAATTTACCTTTCATATATTTTTCTAGGGCTGAATTCGTAAACAAATATGATTATACAGTAGGCTTGCGGATGCACCATGTGAGAGAGAGGGAGGATTGAGGAGTCCTGAAAAGGACTCTCAGTAATCTTTCTTGAGGGTGTGTAGTCCTGAAAAGGACTGTTGGTTATCTTTATTAGCTTATAGTTCTAAGGAGAACTATATGACATTATGATTAACAATAGTATATATACCGGTATAAATCAACTTGAGCACTGTTGACAAACTTTCAAATATATCTTTAAAAAGTGGAAAATTTAGTGATTTACCACAGTGAACAACCCTAAAATGCATGAGGCCTAACCTTAAATGATGTGCCTAGTACTACTACTACTGTACTAGTATGAGTGAACTGTAGGATTGATTTTGATTATTGGAATGCCTTGGATCAGTAAAACTACATCAAGTTTTGTTTCCTATCCTATGCATCATATAAATTATAATCAAACCTGTCAGTGTGCAGGAATTGTCAAGGGCTGTCAGACTATTAAACTTAGGATTTAAATTAAAGTGCCTTTATTTTTAACTCACTTCTTTAACTTTACTGGTTACTATCTATCTCAGTACACGGGTATGAACTATGGTTAAACTTAGACAGAAATAGCCGTCTGGTATGGCAAATTTTTAAATAAAAGTGACATTTGTATTGAGGTGGTCAGTCGAGCCAGACGGAGTCTCAGCTGGACCTTTTAAAACATAGACCAGCCATCCTACTCCTAGCGCTGCATTTGAATATTTTAAATTGTGCATTGGATTGGTGTGGTGGAGATCAAAATTAAATTGGCCAGATTTTGGACTAACCGATACGTCGCAATGATTATGGACAAATTTCGACCAGGGTAGTCATTCGTTTACAGTAAGCCTCCCAATTTTCTCGCAATGTTAATTATTTACAGTAAACATAGGCATAATTTTTTCCTTGTAGTTTGTGTATGAAATCTTATCATATGATAAATTATGGCATTTAATTGTGTGTGCATGTGTATTATGAATATTTATGACTAGCGCATGACGTACATGTAGGATGGCTGATCTAAGTTTTTTTTAAGTCACCAGCAGACAGTGGGACAACCGACTCCTACAACATACCTGCCAACATTTGAAATTTAGGAATTAGGAATTTTTAGCACGGTATATATGCTTTCGAAAATAAGAAATCGCACTTCATGACTTGCAGCGGCAGTATAACTGGCAATACGCTGTAAATATGTACCAAAAGCGAATACAAATTTGCTGCTCGATCATGCAGCCATCCAACGCACGAAATACGAGGAAGAAATGGAGAGAATGTCATCACTGGATGAAACCACTCCAGCAAAGCATAGAGTCAATGCTAAAGTAATGGGTATTGACCTCTAGCGCGCGCTGTAGTACGTGCTGAGAGGCAGCAATTGCACATAATGCACACACTGCACACAATTACACACTAATGCACACAATGAATACGAAGTGGCTGACCGGCAAGTTTGACAGTCGACTCATGATTTGAATTTTCAAAGTATTTTTTCTCACATCGGTACGGTAAGTTAAAAAGATTGAAATCATTAATGCTATTTAGGTGTCATCAATTGTCACTTAAGTACCGATTTTGAGTGAACTCCGCTCAGTTGAGTTTTGTACAGTGGTGTTTGAAATGTTGAAAATCAATAGAGGTCGTCTAAACAGTTTTTAATACACAGCCAGGATGCAGCTATGTGTGGGCCTCCTCCTCCGCCGCCGTCGGCGGAGCTCCCTTAGAGTTATGCTTACATTAAACTTAGTATGTGGGACCTTAGGAATATGTTGACGTATCGTTTAGCAGTCCGATTTCATACCAATAACACACGTATACCTGCTGAAAATACCGTATAACATTTAATATAAAAATAAATTGTCTATATGTGAACTAGAAATATCACAATCGTTATTTACCGCTAAATATCAGTGATCCTTGAGCTCTGAGTGGCACAGTTCAAACTTCATTCCGATCCCGCGTCGCTCGTATCTACGATACCGATACCAATTGGGCGTGGCGCCCCCCGGGCCCCCCAACAAAAATGGGAAGAAACTTTGAAGCGCATACGTATAGGAAAAAGTAGCTTCATTAACAACTGTTCGAAATATTCATTCTGTCAAACCTTCAAACTAAATATACGTGTTAGGATATGTCCTATACCCGTTGGTCCTATACCCGTTGGTTCTATACGGTTATAATGAATTCGACTTTCGAACAAAAAAGGCTCGGTATTATTAGTTGTATTTATTTCCGTCATTTAAAAAAATACATCAACATAATTATATAGATATATATTTACAATCATAAAGACACACTTATAAAAAAAGAAAGACGGAGGGATGGCCCTACTCAGCGTTGTTAGCATAACAATGCTGGTTTACAGAGGGGTCCCTAGAGAAATAGAAAACATGAAAATAGTTATTACAAAAGTAAGGAAAACTTACAGCAAAATAAGAACTTACAATAATAATTACAAATTCGAGTAAAACAAGAAACATGAGAGATTTAGTTACGATATTTATACAAGAGAGAAAGCTAGACAAGTAAATTATTTATTTAAAAAAAAAAAAAAAAAAAAAAAAAAAAAAGGATACAGCTACAAGAAGTCTGGAATAGTATTGTTTAAATACTTTTTGAATGTTTGAACAGTTTGAAGTAATTTAGTGGTAGGAGGAAGAGTATTATATTGAATCGAGCTTCTGTATTGGGTAGTTCTGCGACAATATTCAGTTCTAGGTTTAGGGAGAACAAAGTTACCGGAATTGCGGAGGGAATAAATATGAGAAGGGGGTTGAAACATTTCATTCATACTGGGAGATAACATATTATGGACTGATTTATAGACAAATACATTAAGATTTTTCTTACGCCTGGATTCAAGAGATGACCATTTTAAAAGTGAATGAATTTGTGTGTTAGAAATGTGTTCATATGGATTAACTTTCATTATTATTCTGCCCGCGCGATTTTGGAGAGTTTGCAGTTTCTTAATATATTTTTTATCACATGAATCGATTAAAATGTCTGCATAGTCAAAAAGGGGTAAAATAATTGCTTTATATATCAAGTTCAAATTCGTCTCATTAATAAAATAACGTAGTCTAGCCAAATATTTTACTAGGTTTCCAACCCTCTTACATAGTTTATCTATATGGACATCCCACTTAAGTTTGCTGTCGATAATGAACCCGAGATATTTTACACTATCAGTCTGTTGTATTGCAATATTATTTATATATACATTTAATTTATTACATTTACTTAACATGTGTCTAGAGCCTATGAGTAAGGATACAGTCTTATCAAAATTCAGTGTTAACTTATTATTGCACATCCATTTATAAATATATGACAAGTCATGGTTTAGTTTATTTTGAACACTTTCCACATTAAAATCTGAAAAATAAAGAACAGTATCGTCAGCGTAAAGTTGAATGGAACAATAATGTGTATATTGAGTTAAATCGTTAACGAAAATAATGAAAAGCAAAGGCCCCAAAATGGAACCCTGCGGTACACCAAAAGAAATGGGTAAATGAGATGAAAGAGTTGAACCAAAATAAGTGGAAATAAACCTGTTATGTAAATAATCATTAAACCATGGCAAACATTCTTCAGCTATACCAATATTACGTAGCTTTTCGAGGAGCAAGTCAGGATCAACGCAATCGAAAGCTTTTTTTAGATCAATAAATACTGCTCCTGTATATTTTCCCTGATCAACAGCGTTCATCCATCTGTCTGTAATTTTAACCAAAGACGTTATTGTTGAGTGTTTACTCCTAAAGCCAAATTGTTCTGCTGATAAAAGTTTGTTTTCTTCTAAAAAAGAAACTAATTGCCGCTGAACAAATCTTTCCAGCAATTTTGATACCGTAGGTAGTATTGAGATAGGACGAAAGTTATTTGGGGAATTTTTGTTGCCAGATTTATGAATGGGAATGACTTTTGACCTCTTCCATTGATTTGGAAACTTATACTCGAGGAATGATCTATTAATTATGTGAGTAAGATATGGCACAATAATAGGAGCACACATTTTCAAAATTTTGGAAGAAATCCCATCTAAGCCCACAGAAGTATTATCTTTCAATTTCATTAGTTCTTTTCGAACATCATTTTCAGTGACTAAATGAAACGTAAACTTAGCATCATTCTTAACACGAACTTCATCATCATTTATTGAATGTGGAGGATCATGAAAATTAGAGGCTAACTCTGCACCGATAGAAGAAAAAAATAGATTAAACTCATTAGCTCTCATATCAGAATCATTTACATACGCTTCAGTACTATTAGTACGAGATGTTGGCAAAACAGTCTTCAAAACCTTCCAGACCTCAGTAGATCTCCCCATAGCAGAGGACAGTTTATTAACATAATATTGTCTTTTAGTTTTTCTTATTTCAAAAGTTACTTTATTTCTTAACTTACGATAACAATTCATAGCATCGTTATTTTTGCTTTTCCGTACTTTTCTTTTGGCTTTATCACGTTCCTTTATCAAATTCATGATTTCAGAAGTCATCCATGGAGAAATTTTATTTTTGATTCTTCTGGATTTAGAGGGCATAATAGTATTGACAACTTCCATCAAGTAATTCTCCCACAACTGAACTGCTTCATCAATATCTTGAGCTAAGTAAACATTCTCCCAGGGTTGATTATCAAGCTGCTCACAAAAATTTACAATATCAATACCTTTCATTTTTCTATACGTTATAGTACGAGGATCATGGTGAGTACAAGGTAGTCCCCAAACAACATAATTCAGTGAATGGTCACTTAATCCAATATTGATAACACCAGATAACTTAATTTGATCAATCCTGTTAGTAACCATCAGATCTATTAGGCTAGATGAGGTATCAGTAACACGGGTGCTAGTTGTGACATTTATGTTCTCAAGAGAATAAATTTCATGTATTTGGATCAATCTCTTAGTTTCACTATGTAAAGGGGTCTTTAGAATATCACAATTAAAATCGCCCATAATGACCGTACTATGATTAAAACTGTCAATAAAAGACAACAACGATTCATAATGACAAAAAAGCTCAGAGTAACTATTGGGAGGACGATACCAAGTAATAAAGACATAGGGGTGAGAAAATTTATTTCGAACGAGGATTGCTATAGCTTCCAAATTATGTAAAGATTCATGATTTAAAACTTCAAAATCAATGCTATCATGTATATAAACAGCGACACCCCCACCGTGCCGATTTCTGTCTTTCCGAACGATTTTGTAATTATCAATATCTATTTCACTGTTCATAATGGAATCGTCCAACCAAGTTTCATTGAAAGCTGCAATATCAATTGGATATTTGTTGAGTAAGATTCTTAATTCATCAACATTTCGCAATAAACTTCTAACATTTAATTGTACCATTTTCGTACCCTTTGTAAATAACTCTTTGAGCTTAGCTGGAACTAGATTATCATGATTATTATAAAGGCAATCACTAACTACTGGGATTGACTGAACATCAGACAATACGGAATGAATATTACTATCTTTTTCTCCACAGCTATCTTGAGATTGAAAATTAAAAGGCAATTCAGAAAAAATACACTTACTACAAATCCAGTCTTGACTAGAATTGAAAAAATCCAGACCTAAACAAGAACATGAAAGATGAATCCAACTATTACAAACTACACATTTAACAGCATTCTGATTATTTCTGACTGTTTTTGCACAAGAAAGACAAGGATATCTTAGAGGCATAAGAAATCAGTTTCATTGAGTTTTAGGCTACTACATGTATTTCTTTGTTTTGTTTTCCTGTCCCTGTTTCTGTCTCGACTATGACAGAAATGGAGAAGGATGTAGCCATTAAGGGGGCATATTGTCAGGGGGCATGTTATTCTTGTATATTTTTGTATGTTGGAAGCTTGGCGGAAAAAAAAATCAATCAATCAATCAATAACGAGACTATCTAGTGAGGGGATAGTGTCGGTGGGGCGTTTCAGTCTTTACATTTTTGCTTCCACCACACCCCTCCCCTCCCCTCCCTCCCTCCTTCCCTCCCTCCCCCCCCCCCCACTCACTCAATCTCCCTCTCTCTCTCTCTCTCTTTCTCTCTCTCTCTCTCTCTCTCTCTCTCTCTCTCTCTCTCTCTCTCTCTATAATATATAATTGTCTCCAAATGTCCCCATTCGATGAAGTTGCTATAAATATACGCCCTACGCCACTATATATCGACAGAGACTGTGTGGCTGAAGAAAAGAAACCTTTATGGTTGACCACAATGAGAGATATATCTTTATCCGAGATTTACATTTTATCTTATCTCCCCAGGCCCAGTTTATTCATGGTAGAAAAGCTTTCGAATCAAAGTCAAATAACAATATGAAGAGGAACTGAAACTGAGAAACTTGACTGCAATTGAGGTCATTGAATTCACGATAATCAAGCCAGTTACAGAACGACCTGTTTGCCCGTTCATTTTAACTTATCTTTTCCAGTATTTCTTTCACCGTCGATAGTAACGGAGAAATAGAGCAAAATATTAACCAAGGAGGATTGGAAAATCGTCCAATGAGTGTATATTGTAAAGATGAAAAATACAGGGAAGGGGGATTAAAGAGGATGAAAACTTAAACTTGAAAATTTGTATAGCAATATTAATGCATGTAGCAACACCCTGCAACACCCTGCACTCCCTCTTCTCCAACTATTTACGTTTGTATATAATATGGGAATGTTTTTTTTTTCTTCATCTATATGGGGGGGGGGGGGGGTGGTTGTCATAGTCACACAGTCATGTATTGGTTCATTATGTTTGACCCCATCTCCCTTTTTTTATCCACCTGAACCGGCGATTTTATAGAGTTACTTAAATCATTTTCAGGGGTGCACAATAATTGCAACTACATTGTGACTGGTTGAATGTTGCATCCATATTACAGGTGCAAACTGAAACAAAATGTACAAATTTACTTCAAAACCTCACTAAAACGATGAAGACCACGCTCTGCAACATATAGGTGCATGCTGATGGCGTTATACATCACTAAAGGTGCAAGCTTTATCCTGTGATTAATAACCCTACATTTTACAATGATATTTATCAGTTATGGGATTTTCATTAATTTCTGAAACAATGGCAGTTCCAGGACTCCGCATCACCTATAATTGCCTGTCTATCTACCCATGGTCATGATCTGCCTATCGTCCTTTCTAGTCGCCAATGCCATGCTATCACAGGATGTGAGCATGGTGGTATTGGTAGTGTGTACGTGCCTGGATTAGTGACCATGAATTTAACTTTCCTCTTGAAAATTAAAGAATATAGAATGACAGTTGTGGGAAGAGAGATGAGATACAGGGCGAAGTCAAGAATAAAAGACGAAGTGAGAGGGAGTGGGGCTAGGTTAGTTCAGATGATATTATGAAAACTTGAGAATAAGTTTCAGGATGCTGATGATATACCGGCAGGGGCGTACGCAGGGGGGGGTGTTTTGGGGGTTCAAACCCCCCCCTTTGGAATTTTTATGTATGTAAACCCCCCTAAAAAAAAACTAAAACCCCCCCCCCTTTGTTTTTAAAAAAAAAAAAAAAATTATACCCACGGCTAACCTAAATAAGGTGACCTTACCCCCCCCCCCTAACGAAAAAAATGTCAAATTTTGAAATTTCGAGACCAAAAAAAAAAAAAAAAGTGTCCGAATTCACTGAGTCTCATCGCATCCCCACATCATTTGAAAGGGTTCGATCTACAGAGTGTTAAAGTGAGACAAAATGTCCTCCCTATATAAGCTACGATGCCGCTATCCGTGTTACCACCACTATCATCACTACCATCAGGCGCGTACGCGTATGTTTTGTGTATGTTTTTGGGGAAAACTCCCCCCTTGGGGATTTTTTTTAATTATTTTTTTTATTAAAAAAAAAAAATAAAAATAAAAGTATGCCAATGGCTGACCTAAAAAAGGTGATTCTACCCCCCCCCCCCCGACGGACCAAAATGTCAAATTTTCAAATTTCGAGACCAAAAAGAAAAGAAAAAAAGTGTCCTCTTTACCCCCCCCCCCCCCCCCCCCCCCGCTTATTCAGCGGTTGGCTGAGTCGTTGCGAAATTTTTGGGCAGATTTTAAAACCCCCCCTTGAAAAAATCTTGCGTACGCCACTGACTACCACCACCGCCACCACTATCACCACCAAAACCATCGCTAACACCAACACCCCCACTACCACTATCACCACCAACACCATCACTGCCACCGCCATCATGCACCAACACCAACACCATCACCACCACCATCACCAACACCACCAACGTCGCTATCACCACCACCACTATGAAAACCAAAATCAACACCGCTATCACCACCAAAACCATCACTAACACCAACACCCCCACTACCACTATCACCACCAACACCATCACTACCACCGCCATCATGCACCAACACCAACACCAACACCATCACCACCCACCATCACCGTGACTCCACCAACGCCGCTATCACCACCACCACTATCAAAACCAAAATCAACACCGCTATCACCACCACCACTATCAAAACCAAAAACACTACCACCACCACCACCAAAACCAACAACAACACCACCACCAACACTATCACCAACATCACCATCACCACCCACCATCACCATGACTCCACCAACGCCGCCATCACCACCACCACTATCAAAACCAAAATCAACACCGCTATCACCACCACCACTATCAAAACCAAAAACACTACCACCACCACCACCATCACCAACACCACCAACGTCGCTATCACCACCACCACTATGAAAACCAAAATCAACACCGCTATCACCACCAAAACCATCACTAACACCACCACCCCACTACCACTATCACCACCAACACCATCACAACCACCGCCATCGTGCATCAACATCAACACCATCACCACCACCATCACCAACACCACCAACGCCGCTATCACCACCACCACTATCAAAACCAAAAACACTACCACCACCACCACCATCACCAACACCACCAACGTCGCTATCACCACCACCACTATGAAAACCAAAATCAACACCGCTATCACCACCAAAACCATCACTAACACCACCACCCCACTACCACTATCACCACCAACACCATCACAACCACCGCCATCGTGCATCAACACCAACACCATCACCAACACCATCACCAACACCACCAACGCCGCTATCACCACCACCACTATCAAAACCAAAAACTCTACACCACCACCAAAACCAACAACAACACCACCACCAACACTATCACCAACATCATCATCACCACCACCACCACCACCACCACCACCACCACCACCACCACCCCACCACTATCACCAAATAATCATCCAAAATATTGATGATGCATTGTTCTTCTTTTCCAAATATATTTTTCGTTCTCCCATCATGTAACCTCATCGATTTTGTGTCATTCATGTTATTTTCATTCTGATTTTAACGCTTGATGTCATGGTCGTTATTCTGGGGAAACAATAATATTTAAGAAGGAGAAAGAGTCAGAATACAACAACAATTTGACGCGCAATTACCGGGTATATCGTACTTTATTATCCATACATATTATTGAGAATTGTCATTAAAGTTTGCAAAATGTGTGTCCGTTAATTGTTGTATTTTGCTCTCAAAACAAGAACCTGGGAATTCCACGGCAGTTATGATGGTCCAGTCAATATCCCTGGTGTTTGACCGACATTTTGCACTTTGTATCATTACATGTAAAAAAATTACCGAAAAGAGCATACCGCCCCAAAATTCATAACGCCGCGCCGGTTTGCAAAATTAATTAACCTCCCACGTTATTCATTTCTACTAATTTAGATGAATGCCTTGTTCATAAACTAGTTTATCACATTTTGGTCAAGTTTTTTCCTCTTCCCTCGCTTAAATTATGTTGGGACACGTAACCATAGCAACAAAAATACCTCAGTGCAGAGGCACCCCCGCGCATCCCCTCTCCAACTTTATCTTCTTTGTCCTATAACATCTTTTTTTTTTAAATGTCTCAAACGTAAACATATATACGGTAGTTGAATTCTCTTGTCGATAATATGAAAATTGTTATCTACAGCAGACTAATCAGAAACCTTGTCCAGTCCAAATGGTTGCGATAAACAAAGGAAATAGAAACTAACCTGTATAAGCATAGAGCAGGAAATGACCTTCTGAAGTCCCTTTCGAAAGATAAATAGAACTCCTAAAAGCGTCAAATTGTATCGTCGATGTTATTGATATATTTGGATAGGCCTTGTTGTGCTACTTGAGCTGATGAAAGGAAAGTTTTAATCGAGACTGTTTTGATGAGTAATCAAAAGTGTAAACAACAATAAAGAGAAAGAAAGTGAGCATTTTTGCAAGTCTCAAATTTGCTTGTTTTGTTTTTCTTCTGGATTCTGATTTAAAGATTATCATCGAAATAGAGGTGTCGTGGTCTAGTGTATATGACATGGTTCGCGGTTCAAGTCTTACCGCGACACTAATGTCTTTTTGGCAAGACATTGATTTCATTTGCCACTCTCCACCCAAGTGTTAAATTAAGGTATAATGCGAACGCTAATGTGGTTGGATTGGAAAATGTGCGCTTGTAAAATGGCGCCTGGTCGGAATACTGCCCAGAGAGCAGAACGTGTCACTATAATCATGTGCGGATAAGAAAATTGAATTCAATGACCAGGGTAGTAATAATTCCAATGTAAATCGCTTAGATACGCTATAGAAATGATTATAATAATGAGAAGAGAAGACCTCTACTTGGAACAAGTTCACCTTGTTATACAGTAAAAGAACATTCAAAGGATTTTTTTTTTTTAATTAAAGAGAGATGAGGGCTCACGAGAGATTAAGAGTGGTTTAACAAGAAATTCAGATAGAGGGTAGGGATGAAGATAAAAGGGTATATAGAGAGCCCGGAAAGGTGGAAGGTACTTAGAGGGTTAATGACCAAAGATAGAAATAAATGTCATTATCAACAAAAAGTAAGATATTGATGCTTAACTTGATAAAGTGATTAAAATAATTTCAATGTGCCAAAAATTTAATACACCTGTACGGCTATCAAAAAGGGAAGTTATCATTTATTTGTTTTTGGCATGTGGGTTAGGCCCATCGTTGGGCCATTAAACCGGGGTCACTGTCCGAGACAGTATGAAACGTCACGTTGATTGAGGATGCCTCGAACAATTAATTTAGTCTTAAATAACCCTGTACTCTACAAAACTATAATTATAGTTTTGTGGAATAATTTTACAGGGTTAGTCCCGTGACCCCATCCCCCTCAAGAACTTAAATGTATTTGAGAGGGAAATTTGCCTTAGATGAAATATTACATGATAGTTGCAAAAACTAGTCAGATGTGTATGGATAATCGTTTAAAAAAACGTATAAAAAGGGGGGAATAGTGGCAAGCGGAGTAAGATATGCTCATGCAAAATTAAAGCAAATATTAAAAGGGGAGGGGACATTAATTTTGGTCGATGTCACTGCCCTCGCACATAGATGCTCAAGGATCTACCGCCACCAAAATGCATTCAGGCTATACTTGGAATACGAACAATACCGCTCTTCAGTCACCGTGTTTATATAGAAGTGCACTGAGAGCCGATCCTGAAAGAATGACCCAAATTTAACACAGAGGCCTTGGATTCTAACCGCTAAAATAATACCATAATCGATACTTTTCGCAGAAAGGGGACTGGCGCCATCACTTGGCGACGTGGGTTCATGACACGGAATTAGTCTTTGTCGGATACTCTTTTAAATCAATTATGGAATACTTAGAGAAATGGAGAAATGAAGGGGATGAGAAGAAATAGAAGGGGAAGAAGAAAGAGAAAGGGAAGAAGAAGAAAGAAGAAAAACAGCAAAAGTTGTGCATAGATCAAGTCAGGAATAACATCCAAGGTTTCTGTGAAACAGCGAAATTGGATCATAACTGTTTCTTATACAGGTAGTACTAGTAATCTTTAATCTTCCTTGTGCTTCTTTTAAATGCTCTTGGTGATACTTTCTTTTTTATTTTATCATCATGCAACAGATTGAGTTTTATAAAACGTTAGACCTACTCGTTTCTGTGATATTTTTACACTGATTTATCAAAAGAAACTAAGCCTCAATCAAATCATCAAAATCATTTGTTGACATACTCAGGGCATTGGTAATATTCTGTAACAGTCCACAAGAACTGCACTTTTATTTTTACTTCTTGAGTAAAAGTATAAAAACAAGACTAATAGTATTCATAATGCCTGAAAGGGTCACCGTGCCTCGGAAATCACGACTTTTTTTTTTTTATAAATAAATTATTCTATAATGGAGTGTGATATCGAGTCAATACCCTGTTTTGTGGTCACGAATTTGGAAGACTCCGAGAGAACTGAGATTAAATTTCACAATGATATTTGCATTCTATGCAAATGAGGTGAATTTCTGGGAAATATTTGTCGGAACGTGATAAGCGGAGCACAAGGCTTTATGATAGTAAATCGATTTATTTCATGCTTAGTACAATAATTATTGCGACAGAAAATACTCTCGTTGTTTTCTGGCTAAAGGCTAATCTGGATTTCAAATTAATCGTACTAGGGTCACTGACAGCAAGATGAATGGATCCTGTCTCTCTGTATATTCTAGCATTTACCATGTAAAAATGAATCATCGTGTAATTCACTTGATCGTTCTCACTTTCCTCATCCAAAATGAGACGATGATATTCTTCTTTGTGAAATTATGAGTAATTAAAACAAAACAGAAATTAATGTTATGTAAAGTCTTAATAGATAACTAGACGTTGCCAATTATGGTAAATAGCCAATCTGTCAAATATTTTGTAGAAATTATGAAGTATTGGGGGGGGGGGGGGTATACTTAGTACATACCGAAGCGAAGATCTGCAGGTTAAAGGGATCCTTGATTTATCTCATGCTGCAATGATAAGTATAAACCTTTAGATCAGTCAGGAACCCCATGACTTTAACAAGCCGATCGCCTGTCTGATTATCAAGATATTTATGATTGAAAATCGAAATCAAATTTTGCGTTTGCCAAACGGTTTTCATAACACTACGTCTATTGGGGAAAACGAGTATGGTAAAACCGGTCACTCAAAGGTTTTTACTTTTTTGAGGCACTTCATGATCATATTGAAGCGCAATTTTGTTAGGGCTTCAATATAACACCATATCACAGACACTGATAACATGTAGGGCCATGCATCACGATCCCTTTAACATAAACCATTTCTCTGTTTCCTCTAGTTCGCGCATTTTTTTCCTGTCCAGGTACCAGAATGTGTTGTGTATCTAACAGGTTGTTTCCATGGAAACCGAACGTATCGCGTTACAGTTTAGTGCCAGGTCAACCGGTTAGTTCACTTTCATTGCTCTGACCTATTTCATGAGGGGCCAAGGACCAGAGGACCCAGTCTGATCTTAGTACATGCTGCTAGTGCCTGCTACGATGCTGCTCCTATACTCTGATGACTGCTTTAATATACGATTTACAGAATAAATGGACCCCCCACCCCCCCCCCAAAGAAAAAAGAGTGGTCTTCAAAAGACGAAATGTACATGATGAAAAACAGAACAGACGAAATCATACTTGCAGCATGATGGTTTTAGAACGTAAATGAATGCGGGAAACGGACAGACAGAAGGAGTATATAGGAAAATATGAATAGAAGACGTACATGATTGTATATGAGAAATGAGGAGGATTCAGGTTAATGAGGAAATGACTTTGCAGAGATTAACAGAATATATAGGAATTATAGTTAAGTTTTGAAATCCTACAAATACACTTCAGTTGGACACCACTTTATAATAATGACTAATAATAATAATTTATAATACAGAATGATTAGGCCAAAATCAATTTAAAGCAGCAAGGACAAACAGGTCATCATTTTCAAAGCAGAGAATTTGATCGATCCTCAGCTATACAGACAATAATTGAAATTGAATAAACCTGTATTTCATCCTCGGTATTGTCAGTCATGGCAGTAGTGAGATGAATCATCATCATAGGTGATTTTTTTTTCTCCTCCAGAAATGAGAGGGAAAAAACCCAACAAATTTCGTATTGTTGAATTGTCCCAGCGCGAGGTTAACGATTTCAATATCTAGGAAGACTCGAAATTAAAAAAAACCCCATTGTTCCTGTTTGCCTGAAATATGAAGGTTTTGCCATGAACAAGTTGTTTTTGTCAGTGATTGGTGTTCAAACTTTAAAGGGAAGGCAAGATGTGTGTGGTGAGGGGGGGGGGGGGGGGGGTTGACTGAGGTCATAATTCTATTTATATATCCGTGCATCATACATGTTATACTGATTATTGTATTCTTACATCGGCATGTTTTTGAAAATATTTCGTTGTAATATTGTGTCGATGACATTATACACCTGTTGGTTCCTTTGAGCTTTATAATTCTGAATAATGATCTAGTCTGCAAACAGCCTTGTCACTATTATAGCCTATATTGAAGCCATAAGTTGAATAACAATCTCAATAGTGGTTTAGCGTTGTAATGGCAAAGATGATTTTTCAACAGTATTGAAGTTAATAATTATGATAAGTAAAGGCTTGTCAAACTAAGAAATTAATGTTTCACATATTTATGTTTTCTCAAACTTTCAGAGTTTATAGACTATAATATAGCTTGTGCACAATTATTCTTCCGCCAATATGTTTCGTTATAGCTTGAATGCAAATGTGTTTTTGTTTCAATGTTTTTTTTATCAGTATGGTGAATTTCGTGTTAGTGTAACATAGGATTTTAATTGTTTACATAATTATCTTGAACAAAATTCAACAGCCCCGTTTGTCCTCAGTTGGGAGTTGTAGAATGTATACAAGACAGAATACCACCTCAGCTTAATATTCTTATACATTGTAGTTATACAGTATACTTTGTGGTGAGAAAGTAAAAGAAATCACACTGATTAGATTCGGTTTTGTTTTGGATATAAATGTCACTCATCCCTATAAATAGATCACGTGTGATACATTTTACAGATTCCACTGGTTTCCGATTCCACACAAACCGATGTTTTGATGATACGAGTTGAGGTTACATCTTGCATGCATGCAGTAACCAAAAACGCAAAATCATGTTCAAATATTATAAGGCCTCCGCGTTAACTGGTGAAAATATCTCGAATAGGCATAATTTCACTCATTCATGGATAGGAAAAATAAATCTAGAATATTGTACAGACTGTGTATACCACCAGGAAGGATATTCATGAGGAAATAAATGCAGTTTTGTAGGTCCATGATCCAATCGTCCATTTTATTTGTTGTTTGTTACACCCTATAACTAGTGAGAAAAAAGAGCTTGGGGAAGAATGGGAGAAAAATTTCATTTGCAGGGGGAGGGGAGGGGGCAATGAATAATATGAGAGAATAAGAGTCAAAATACTGAGTGGATGTGGTGTTACTATAATGGAATCATGGTTTTAAAAACATGAGAGAATTTTTGTTTTGCACCATCATAATTGTATTGCCATTTGTACTACACTCTTTGATTATTCCCCTTTTCGAAAATCATTGAATTTCATTAGATATTCGATATTCGCAATAATGACTAAGCATCTTTGATGATGATTAATGAATAAACACGTTTTATTTCTATTACTTTCTTTGGGCGTGTCAAATGGATCTGAACACATAATTAAACCATTTTAGAAGGACGTATAATATAATGAAGGATGAAAAACCCCAATACAAGGGGTAGAATAAAAGCCTTGTTTACATCGGGGGTGGGGTTCATTATCATACAATTGGAATCATCTTCCACAATAATGGTCATCTCGAGTTGAATAACAAGACCTTGAGTGTGGTTTAGCGTGAGTATGATGAGTCATCGTGAAACCCCACATCACGGAAAGGGATGCCCTCCCTGTGCTATTAATAAGCACTGACACATCGCCACCATTAGTCATACCATACCAGCCGTGTGAGGCTGTACGGTTGAAAACAACAACAAAATGCATAGCTACACACAGTGGATCGTGTGTATAGTGTATGTGACTGTGTGCGAAGCTAGCTAGCAACGGCATGCACAGGTCCAAAATTTGTCTGGAAAATGTACTATTGTGTGTGTTTGATTGTGTGGCACGCTCTGCACTGCACTGTCTGCGGGCTTAGCATGCTGCAGGCATACAATTCTACATTCCTTCATAGAATGATGCACAATGCTAGAAAACGACTTCCCCCTTTACACGTACACACTGCCAGCTAGCACTCGAGAAAATTATGATGAAATGTACGGATATCCTGAAGACAATTCCAGTATGTTCCATCGGGGTTCCATGCCGTCTTCATGTAGAATACCCAGTACAGGCCATTTCATTCACGAGTTGAGGAATTTATATAAATATGTAATTTAATGTAAATTTAAACAAATGAGGTCTTTTCATAAAGAAATAAAGTAAACGAATATGTCCACCGACAGGTGCACAATCACATATACAACTTTTACATATTTATTTTAAAAAATGAAGTATTATTAGCACAAGGATGGATAAAATGATATTTTGTTAGTGCGGGGTGGTTGCTATATAAGTAGTATATTTATTGTAGCTATAAGCTAAATCTGTAACGAGGTTATTTGTTGTCCATTATAGGCCTATATATTTATAATGAACTATACTATATTTGAATTGGGTCCAAACAAAATACTAAGTAGGCCTCCTACTAAAACAAGATGTTCTTTAGCTCAGTGATCATATATATACATAGGCATGCAAGTCTCTGCAGTATGCGGAACATATTGTCTAGTGGAAACTAGTACACGATGTCACATATTTGAGCACGATTTCTAGTTAATAATTGACAAAATTGTATACGGAATAATAATACCACCACCACCTCCCTAATGATATGCACGCCAGAAGGTACTAAAATTCAGCGACCCGGCTTGCAAGCAAGCTACTAATATTGGATTACACGAGCAGTGTGTGTACATTGTAAGGTCTGTGCAAACTCCGTTTGTGTGTGTCGATCGTGTCAATGTACAATATGATAGTCTATTTGTACAGACCTTTTATGCATTTTCAGTTCAGAATCAACTAGAATAATTTAATATAATTTCTTATTCCGCATATTTACACGGGGTAGCCTGCATGTTCATCTAATAAAGAAATGTATAAAATGATTAATTCATGATACATAGAAATACGTTGGATAGTAACGTAAACGTATGAAACACATTATAAAAAGCATTTCTTTCATTTTCAAAAGGGTTCTGTTCAAATTATTATAAAAATAATGTGACAACTGAAGTTTATTTTTTAGATGTAGTCCAATGAGCAATGAACGTGTTCACCTTTGTGATATGAATTATACGCTCTATGAATGGGTGATGATTTTATCAAGTTGGTAATATGATTTCCCAAGAGACTTATATCAAACTTGTTGTTGTAAGATTCTTGTCATTACTTCCATTTTCAAGATAACATGATTTAAACAAATCTTTAAAAATAAAGGGGGAAATCCCCCCCCCCCCCACACTCAATGTAGATAGTGAAATGTAAACAGGTATGGGAAATTATTCTAAATTATCGAAATGATTTCCGTCTCCTCTAAACTAACTCTACCTCTACCTATATATATTTTTTTTCTATTTAAAAAAAATATGCTTAATTCTATTTCCAAGATAACATGACAAGATAAGATATCACGACTGAAACAATCAAAATAATATATGTGAGCTTAAGAAGAAGTGTAAACGTTAAAAAGAAAAGAGGAAAATCCTCCCCTCCGGCCCCTGTCCTTACTCAAGTAACAAAGTCTAAATACGTAGACTAGCATGTCTGTTCAAATGTGTGCACGCGGGGGAATACCACCTGTCCCTGGGGGAATTGCATTACCCCCTTGAATATCGTGCACTCCTAATTATTTCGAGTGCTTTATGCACGCATAATGCATCGAAAATGTGTATATGTGTGTCTCGTCTTCAATTTTAAACATATCCCACACATATAAATGGGTGCAATATACTGAGAAGCTAAAGACTGCTGAATTTAGGGAGACTACACACCAGCGTATTATAATTGGCATTCTGGTTGTAGTATTCTGCGGTGGTATACTTATGAACTTGAGGTTGGATGAGATGACCCCTGGCATGCCAGCGTGTCAAAGAGTATATTGTGCAGCGCGCGCGAGGCGGTATTGGGGCGGTATGAATGCAAAACGAAAGTACCGCATCCCTCAGATGAAATACTCGATTGTAATAAATAATTATTAGTGGGAAGTACTCATAATAAATTCAAGCGAAACTGAAATGGAAATGAAAAGAATTGGCTTTGGGGCAATGTAGGTGCGGGGTTGTTTGGGCGTATTAGAATAAACGAGTCGAGTGCATAACTTATGACAAGTGCAATTTTCCGCCTCCTCTGTTTTGAAAAGGAAATCTTCTTTGCAGTAAAACATCACGATTTGTTATCTTAAATCATTCCATAATTAGATTTGCAAGAATCATTTAAATGGCATCATCAAACTATCTTTGGAATTATTCTGAAATGAATTGAGGAGTTTGGTTTCAAGCAAATTCATGTACAAACGAGAGAGCTATGACACGATATTTAAGTTTAATGAAATATATATTCTATTGACCCAAACTGGGCGTTTTCCAAGTTTAAAACAGAAGAACAAAACAGGGTGTGGAAAAATAAATGATGTAAAAACTCTTCGATGACACCATTCATCAGTGCGTCTGCATAATCCACCTGCACAGACTAAACTCAAGGTATATCAGTTCAGGCTGCAGCGTGATAGTTCTACCGCGAACTACTGGGAGGGATGACTCATCAATCAAGGGAAAACACCCTCAAATTTTTCCATGCTTCATCACTGGCTGGACTGGGGTTCCCCGGCAGCCAGACAGCTCCTAATGTTCCAGTATTGATCAAGTCAGCTCTATAGCTTATAATCTTTGTTCGGCATGTATGTGGGGGAGTTTAGAGCTTGATCCGAGGGCATCTTATGAATTGATTATGCATAAATTATATGGAGGGAAGGGCCATTCCATCTTGTCTTGAGTACTAGTTATGATTAACCCATTCTGTTCCTCAAATTGACGCCAAAATTGCACATGCAGGAATTAAACTGTTATTTTGCAAAACTTCATTTGAGTGGAAACACGAACACACCTCTTTATTGGAAAGGGCTGGTATAATATTATACGCTATACTTGTATTGCTTCTGTGGAATGGGGTTATGGGTTGTGGTGGAAGGGGGTGGGAGGGGGAGGGGGGGGGTCTTGCACCTTTCCTCGGCTAAAATTACCTACCCGTGTGCCCCTCGAGTCGAGTCAAGAATCGTTACACTTTATTTATTTTTGCTCGTCAAAGGATTTTCCAGATATGCATGCATTCAGTTTTGCTTCTGAATTGTAGCATTTTTTGTTTCAAAACGTTATTTACTTGGACCATGCAGGGAATATTATCACAGCGCCGATTTCAATTCCGTATTTACAGATTAATCATGTTAATGTGATCATTTGGCACGTGATTTCGTTGACTTATAAAGATGATAACTCTATAATAGCAATCATGAAAGTTTACACTTTTGACCTTCCAATTGAGAATCATTCTGTCGAACTCGGGATTTGTGCTTCATCGTGAAAGATCTCGGCATCTCGTTTTGAGATTCACTTAATCAGCAGCTAAAATGTCACGGACAATCTCATGTGACCCCAAAAGAAGATTGATAAGCAGAATCTAGTCGGGGATCAAGTCCGCTAGGAATCTAGGAAATCAGATAGCAAACTCAAACTCGAGAGTCATCGATACAAAATTGAAAATCCTCAGCTCGTATATTATGCTTAGTTAGATTTGCATTATGAAGTTCTGTAATAGTAGAAAGCTTTTTTATTTAATTAAAGCTATGTTGCAGTGAAAGATGTATAGGCGATGTATACTAAAGACTAAATTTACAAGGCTCATTACTCTTAAAGTCCTTCGTTCATAAAGTACAGGCAATAAAACTGACTTGATTTTACGGGTTGCATGACTCCTAATCCCTACATACGGGTCTTCTTTGAAACCAAATATCGATATCCGACACAATGCTTTTTGTTTGTGTTTGCTTTATCTTGCGCAACGTCGCTTTTGAATTGCATAAAAACGTCACAATAGGAATGGAATGCAAAGAATGCAGCAGAGCGGATCACATGATTGTGACATCACAGAAGGAGATTTCGAAATATACCCACACGTGGAAGTAAAGACATTAAATATTTATTGAATCGCTTTGTTTGGAATCAAAGAGTTTAGAATTTGTCTTCGAATAAAAGAGTTCATGTATAGATTCGGCATTACAATGGTGGTGGCACTGCCTTGTACCCGATGGTGATTATCTTAATTTTCCTTTTCCGAGTCAATCTTGAAATGTAATGGGAAACCCCTTATAAATATGGTATTACAAAATAGGGGCTACAAAGTTACCAACACATGTGGACACAAAGCCTAGCCTAATTTACTTGGCTTATTGCAAAACCGTATATAGCCTAAAAAGGGACACGAAATATTTAAACTTGTTGGAAAGGTGTCACATTTATACTCCCAAATAAACATGCACTCCAAGTTTACAATGTGCAAAGATCATTTTGATTAAATTTTATCTTATCCCATACCAAGTGTCAATTTTGTACACCTCATTTTTTTTTCTTGATTTTTATCTTGCAAAATATGTCCAAACAATAATGGAAACAGTATTGGAATAGAAGGTGCTGTATAAATCTGATTAATATCATTGTTTGAAAGGTGTGGAATTTACACTCCGAAACAAATAAATAATTATGCACTCCAATTTTACAAAGGTCAATTTTATTCTTGTTGAATTTCTAGTATTGATATTTTCATTATTATTATTATCATATACTATAATTATTATCATCATCATCATCATTATTGTTTGTAGTGGTAGTATTATCCTTTTCATTATTATTATCATCATTATTCTTAGTTTTAGTATCATGATTATTATCATTATTACTAACATTATTATTATGATTACCTTTTAGACACTGTCAAAAAATCTACATTATTACAGATGAAGGCCACTAATCCCTGGACATACTAATAGATGCGCTTTCAGGATCCTCGATTTTGTGAAGATAAAACAGCTGAAAAGCTGTCTGAATGAAGGTTTTTCAAAGATAAAAGAAAGGAGAGCTAGAGGGAAGCCGGAAGGAGACAGGAAGAGGACGGTGACAGCCCGCCTACCGGCCCGACACCCGACGGGAAACAAGGAGGTACGATGTGCTACATGCTAGTTCAGCCGAAAAACCTATTTGATACACTGCTAATACACGGTTCCTGTTGTTTATTCAAAACCATTTTGCAAGGTTATTACGCCTGTCTATGCATGAAGAGAAAAGTTCATTTTTCCTGAATCAAAGACGGATGCAAATATAATTTGATCGGTTATTCATATGCGTGCAGTTTCATCATGACTAGGCTGTGTACTTTTGCAATTATTTGTATCTGCATGCAGGTAATTTGAATATGATTGACAATGTTCAACAAAATTTGACAAGTGTAAGCTGAAGGTTGAAGAAAACAAAACCTCAGTTATTAGATACATGCTGGAGGTAGTTACTAATTAATCAGCTTTGAAAAGAGAAGAACAAATATGAAAGGAATATTCTGTGAAGAGGAGAATAATAAGAAAAGAATGAAGAAAAACAGGGGAAAACGTAGAAGAGGAAGAAGGAAAAGAGATGAAGAGAAAGAAGGAAAAGAGATGAAGAGAAAGAGAAGGATCATGAAAAAACAAGATCCAAAATAACAACCGCTATCATTTTGATATATGATAAAATATCACCAGTGTTGTGCTGTTTTTCTTAATAAGTGATGCAGACCATATAAACAAGTATTTTATTCTCATAAATTATTTACAATGAATAATGGGAATTTGAATAAACTTTGGATTCTTATCTAATATCTTTCATTATGTTATGAAAAACAAAGGTGTTACCTCTTTTGCAATTTTAAATTCTTTCGATTGCATGTATGATATATTTCTTGTATTGATTAAATTTGATTTGAAATAGCTTTCCACTTCTATTTCATTTATAGGATGGTATTGGTACATGTATTTCTATATTGAACTTGTATTGTTTAGTGCCTGCATTCATGTAATGACTGACAACCAAGTCAAATATTCATGATATTTGTGTGTTCACATTCTATTTCATTTGTTCGAATTATGTAATGTATGTACCGGTAGTTTGAATTCCATTTTTAGTATACTAACACCATGTCGCATAATACGTTGTCAGTCTCTCTTCCTCTCTCAGAATCATACAATACATGTATGTGTACATGACCCATGACACAGCAACAACACTACACTGTATTCTCCCATAAGGCCATAGCCTAGGCCTACATGTACTCACACACTGTACAACCTGCACTCACTCGACATGGCATTGTAATAAATGCCTGTGCACGCAATCTCATACCACAACTACAGTACATGCTATCTCATTTGAATTTGCTCAGACGACAGGGCATGTACTGTGACTCTTATGTTTTCTGTTCTTTTCTGTATGGCATTTTAAGTTTTTAAATTGACAAAATATTTTCATGCCCAGGCTATGTCTGCAGGTATGAAATGTCATGGAAAATTGAATATACAAACATCCACAATCAAGCAATAATAAGAGAAAGAGGCCTACATGTACATATACTAGATGTTATGAATCAAGCAATGGGTCTGTAAGCCTATATCAATTGTGGTTCCGTCATCATCATCATCATTAAACTGCTATTATGTTCTAAGCTCCTACATGCAAAATCTGTATTCGCATCAATCAAGCAGCTTGAATTTTTTTTTTTTTTAAATCATGTCTCACCCTTCATCTTAATTACATATTCTGTTCTCACAGTCACAGCATTTCATACCCATTGCATGTAATCTGTTGTCTATCAGAAGGATATTCACTATGTGTTATTGTTGTAGTTATGTAGTTCTGACTGTAGTATATGAGTTTATGCTCCTCGAACTCTCAACTGAAAAAATATTCAAAACCATCACTCATGCACACACACAAACATGAACCTCACATTCATAGCAGTCGGGAAAACAAATCACATTGGAAAAAGAATGTTGTAATTTTCATTGTTTTTATTATCCAGCAAATTGAGCTGTAGTTTTTTTTTTCTTCAATAATTTGTTTTTTACAATACATGGCATGACAAACTTCATGAAAAAGAAATGACAAATGGCAAATAGGTAAAATATGCACTAGTGTACATGTATTACTTGATGCATCTTTATAAAAACATATAAAATGATTGGAAGAAAAGATCTACTTCAGTGATGAAGGTTTCATACAAATGAAGAATTCCAAAGACAATATCCAGCTTTCAAATTAACCCAATATTCACATACTTTAAAAAAACATAAAATCTATTATTGCAAGTATTTCTTATTGGTACATTTACCGGTAAATTGACATTGTCGTTTCAATGTTATTAAAATAAACCTGTTGTTTCTTATGGTAACTTCTGTACAATAATTGGAGGAAAATGACAACCATGCCATTTAGAAAATGTTTCAGAATTGAAAAACACTAGCATGTGAATATTGGTTAAAAGAAACGCATGTACAAGTTGATAATAAACTTCAGTGCAGCGTTAGTTATTTCGCCTTCATACACGGATTGCTTATAATAAATGAATTACAATCTTTCTGCATGCCTATGTCACAGACTCCTCAGGCAAAATTGTTCCGTCTGAAGTTGTATTGCAAGAATGGGCATTTGTACACAATATAAAAAGAATTTTAAAAAGAGCGAACACCAATCACAGTTGGAGTGATCGCAAACTTTTACTCTTTGAGTTTAACACTGGGTGCGGAAATGTGCTAGTTTTCCAACAGAGTAGAGCTGTTAAAAAAATAAATGGTTGCAAAATACACTGTAATTCATAGCACAGATGAGCTGTAAACTTGCAGCTGCTTCTGATGGTCAGTGATCATGATTCATGAGTCAAACTAAAAAAAAAGAAAAGGCTTATTTCCTTGCACACAATGCTTTTCGTCAAACATGACATACACAATGTACATGTAGCATAAAATAAAATTTGAAAAAACAAGAATTTTGTAACATAAGACCATACCTCTGTTTAGAAAAGATTCTCAAAACCAGTATGCTTCATTGAAAGACATTTTTCATAATAATATTCACATCATAAACCATTCTCATTTTCATTTACAAATTTATAAATTCCTTGAACTTTCCTTCAAACATTTTCTATTTCACAATGCATTCTCTTTCCACCCTTTCATCTGAATAGCATGACCATCTTATAAACTGGACTTCAATGGACTAAGCATGGACGAAAACAATTATAATTTGGGCATTAAAAGTTTATACACTAAATACCGAAGTACTGACTCAAAATTACTGGGCAAGTTAGTAGACAAATCGTCGTTTTGTTTTGATGGGCTTTTTTTCGATAATCTTATTGGGCGGAATAAACAATTTACAATTCTCAATTTCTTCTGCATTATAACTACATACAGATTGAAAAATGCAGATTTATATCAATGCCAAACATTGTCTGTACATCATTGACTAAATGAGATGAAATCAGAAATAGGAATACTACTGGGGATCCTGCCCCAAATTTCTGTCAAACATGCATACAATCATGTCATGATCGAATTCTTGTAATTTTGTATCAGCGCTAGAATTTTGGGAACTGCAAACCAGCACAGTACATACATTTTCTGGGCCATGTTTAAATTATAACAAAACAGAACATGAATGCGTATACAGAGTCAACAATAATGTGTGTGTTACGGGCCTTTGTTACACACGACTCAAGTCAATAGTCCGAAGTGACCATTTTTCAGCAATAAATGTCAATGTTCAAAAAGTCAAATGTGAAGTTATTCCAGTTTAAAATGCCAGTTGTTGTGCCAGCATAACTTGACATCCGCTCTTTACATGTTCCATCACACTCTGTTTCAGTGCACAAACTTGCTCTCGAAGCTTGGTTGCCGTCGTTGACAAGTCTGAGTTTTGTGTTTTCAGGTCATTCACTTTATCCTCTAACCTGGCAATACGCTCAAGCTTGCGCTTGCGGCACTTGCTGGCGGCGATTCGATTCCTGAGCCTTTTCCTCTCAGCCTTGATGCGCTCCTGGTTTTCCATGTCGATGGGGGACATGGGTGGGTTAATTGAAGCGTGGTACACTGGCACAGTCTGGGGCTCTTCGCACGAGGGTTCCTGCTTGATATGGTCAGAATTGGCCCATCCACGTGTGATTGCCATAGAGTCAATTGGCATAGAATTGCGAGATGATAGACCAACGGTTGATCCAGGCAGCGTAGTTGTTGTAGGCATTGCAGGGTTGTACATCGACGTCGCAGGCGTGGTCATACTTGACATCGTAGTCTGAGTGTTGATCATCTGCTGCTGGTAGGTCGTTGTCGGGCCAAGGTCCAGCTGGTCAAGCGACGATTCATCGTCGCTCACCACGGAATCCGAGTCGCCAGAGTCATTCCGTTGATGAAGACTCTGCAGTGCCTCGACGAAACCCTGGGCGAAGGCAGCCTGTTCCTCGGTAACGTTTTTCGGGGAGATAAACTGACCAGGCGTTGGTGTAGTACAGATATTGCCTTGCTGAGAAATAATCATCTTTTCAAGTTCAGGAGAGGCGAGTTTGAGCATTTGAACGTCTGGGGTCGACAGCAGAGCAGCCGTAAGTTTGCGCTTGCCCATTCCGACGTCCAGATCCAGAGTCATGCATTTCTTCTTGCTCAGCCACGGGTTGTGTGAATCTTCGTAGAACTGAGTCTCCATCTTTTTGCGACCGTTTTCGACTGACATACAAACAGTTATGAGGTTTCTCTTTGCTATGAGCTCCAAGTCTGAGTCACAGCTCTCGATGTGATATGGCAAAGAGGGGGTTCCTGTAGTTGGCTAAGTAATGGTTTGGGAGAATTCTCCGTCTCTTCGCAGACTGAAATGATCGTAGTATGAATTTCCGATACCAACGCTGACTCACTATATATACACTGACTAAGGATTCCCAAAATAGACGCAAGAGCAGTGACATCAGTTTCTCGAATAACGATTGGTCGGCGATGATGTAAGCCGTGTGTTTGGCAATGTCATATTGCAATCTGATTGGTCAACCTAGAATGTCAATCAAAGCACATGTATATAGTGCTCTGGAAGTAAACGGTAACCTGCTGAGACGAGTCCACTTTTGTAATAGGGGTAATTTATCAGACTTTAACAAATTAAAATAGACTTTAAAGTTCTAGAAGCTTAGTAATTACTAATTTACAATTACAAATCAAATAAAAGGTATAAATCTGTCCTAATAATATTCAAATAATACTCCAAGTATAACAATGTATAATAACATTATTAAATTTCTAGCTAAGTCATATGGACGCTTCCAATTACACGTCACAATCTTTTTCCGGGTAACAGAACCAACCTCGCCGGAAGAGGTTCTTAATTTCCATAACAAAACGTATTAACCTTGATTTCGCTACGTCACAAACCTCCTTGCCTTATATGGTATTGTTGTGGAAGTGAACGAGATCAATCAGGTGGTAAAGGTGAGACTTTTGAGTAAGTTTATTCTGATAAAATCAAGTTATCATGTCAAGAGGGAATGTTTACTGTGGGTTAATTTTTTGCTAGTGTCTGTGTGTTTCATATTCCCTCGTTAGATGATAAACATGAACCGTACGTTAACCGAGGCGGCTGGTGTCAGCTCCAAGTCCAAACAACGTGTGAATTGCACTGTCAGTACTCGGGACAGTAAAGTGTCACATGTATGTACCGTAGATCTACATCATGCAGTTCGGCATACGTTGTGGAGCGAGCGCAAGCGGAGCAATAAAATGGTCTTGTGTCAATCAGGTTATTTTCAGCCATGGAAATCCTATAAAAACAGTTAAACAATTTATATTAGTATTCATTAGTATCCCCTACCACATGAGAAAATCAAGATCCACCAAAGAAAAAGCCAATTGGTACCACTACCAGGCAGAAGTTTGAGACTCATTCATCATTGAGACTGGGTCAAAGACTAAACTTGGACCTGGCTATAGATCTAAATCTAGACTTATTTATTAGGTCTAGATCTAATCTAACTTTAAACTTAGGTCAGAGATGAAAAATAAATTACAACAAGTTAATTTTTAGACAGCAAGATAACCACACCTAGGTAAAACAAATGTCAAACAACTTCCCCAAGGCCAAGGCATAGAAAAAGAAATGAAAAGACGAGTGTAAAACCAAAAGAAAGAAATGTGAAATTAATTATTTTTTTAAACGCCGGTGAGCTAGGACTAGCCCTCTTTTCACTTAACCGTACAAGGTCAAGTCCACCGACATCGCATTGAAATGTGTGTTAAATTTAATGCACACTTTTCAATGGGTTGTCGGGAAGAATTTATGACAGTTCAAAATTTAAAATTTCATTTTAACATTTCATAGGGTCTAGTCTACTTTTTGTCTGCAGACTTTTCAGCCATCAATGACCTAATAAATTTAAATATTTTTAGATTTTTTATTAGATTTTGTTATAAATTTTGTACTTGTCATGGGCAGTCTTTACACACAAAAATGAAATTGAAATTAATTTTTGATTTTTCTTGGATTGAACTGTCCAATCAGATAGATCTAGACCCTCTAGGCCTATTCTGCTTCTGCAGAAAGTTGCTGTTTAATATAAATTTAATTAATACAAAATTGACAGGGATTTACAGCACCCCTTTTAAAAGGTTAAAAATGACTTCTGTCACTGCATCTCAAATTTTTGTCATCCTGTGTGCAAATAAAAAATATTGAGGACTTTTCTGTTTTGGATTGTTATATTTTTGGTTGTGAAAAATCTTCTGTAAATTTGGTTCAACATCCTCCATTTAAAATACTTTGGAAATAACCCTGGTAAAAAAAACTGAATGCTTTGATATCGTGGCATTTTAAGCAGGTTACTGACTTTGCATGGTGGCAACTTAAGTTTCTCTTTATTCTTTGTCAGTTTAGCGCTGGGGAAGATGTAATTTTAATGGTATGCGGCAAGCAGATCTATACACTAAACAATTGTAATGCTATTTTGGTCTGAAGTAAATCCAAATACCACCTGTGCTTACTTCCTTGTCAGATGGGCTTCCCATCTCTTTGCTCCTTTTTTCCTAAAGGTTAAGACTACATTGTTCTTTAGCAGTTGCTCATCCCTGTTTACACTTGCAAGACATGATTTTCATCCGGTTTTTTCTTAAACACTTTGAAAAAGAAAGTTGTTTGCTGCAAACTCCTGTCTGCTTAGAACCCTATTTATTCAATTGTGGTTAGACTTATAGATCTGTTCTTTTACTCTTTTTGTATTTTTGTATTTTCTTAAACACTTTGAAAAAGAAAGTTGTTTGTTGCAAACTCCTGTCTGCTTAGAACCCTATTTATTCAATTGTGGTTAGACTTATAGATCTGTTCTTTTACTCTTTTTGTATTTTTGTATTTTCTTAAACACTTTGAAAAAGAAAGTTGTTTGTTGCAAACTCCTGTCTGCTTAGAACCCTATTTATTCAATTGTGGTTAGACTTATAGATCTGTTCTTTTACTCTGTTTGGCCGCGTTCATGCTTGATTTTGACGGCCAGAATCAGGCATCTGTTACGTGTTTAGTTTAAAACACGCTTGCGTTCATGCTCACTTTTGTAGAATCACCGAAAAACGGCGATCACGAACGCCGATCGTAAACTCACAAAAAGATGCGTTTACAATTGTAAACGCGTTTAAATGGGGTCAACGCACTGACCTCTAGTGGGTCTACGTAGCATGCACAGTGAAGGTCACACAATGCCACACAAGGAGAATTGCCTGGATGAGCCAGAGAAGTAAGCATGAACAGCTACACCGTGGAACTGCGATCACGATGAGCGTTTACGATGAGCGTTTCAGATCGCTCATTCTACCTTCAAAATCAAGCATGAACGCGCCCTTTGTTGCATGTATGACAAGCAGTTTACGATATTGACAATAGGGGATGGAGGGCTTGTCGATTCAGTGCTATTTTGGGTTGTAATTTTATCATAAGTTGTTTGTTGTTTCTTGGAAGAAGGGGGTTTTGAGTACTAATTGTTTTGATTGAAGTAGATTTGCAAGATAAAGATGGATGAGTCAGTAAGTGGTTTAAAAATAAAAATCTTCCCCAGAACAAAGACAAAAACAAGTATTGTCCAATGAGAATGATGGTGTAGACAGTAAAAACAGGTATTATGAAGAAAAACAACCGGCGATAAAACTTGTTGATGTAAATTTCTGTTAGATTATTATTTTTTACTATAAGATTCTCTGTTAAGAAAGAAAAAAGAAACTATAAATGTTGTCATCTCAAACAAGAGGGAACGGGCAGTCATTCTTGGAGTTGTATACATGTACTTTTAAGTATTCCACTTGGGATTTGGGGGATAGAGGAGGGATCAAGGGTTAGATGCCCTAACAAATTCTGCCAGTAATGGAGCTTTAAAAAAAAAAAATTCTAGTAGTATTACAAAAATTGAATATAATAATTTTTGTCATCGCTGGTGATTATGGAGCTCCACATTGATGACATGAATTTCTGGGGTTCCAGAAGAAGTCCTTCAGGGCCCCATTGCACCGTACTTACCATTGATGCAGAGACGCCAAGTTCAAAGATCAGCAATGCGTGACATTTGCATGATTCGGCGCGCGAGGGTATAACACATGTATAAGGTATAGCGTTTTTTCAAAATCTAGCGCACGCGTTGTGCGTGAGAGCATTTCCAGACCCTCAAAATGCGTAATGTCACGCCTAATGCGTGATACTTGGTAGCTCTGTTGATGGTAACTTTGCCATCAATGGCAACTACCATGGAAACCTTGATTTTGATTGGATGTTGAGCCCTGTTACCATGGTAGTTGCCATTGATGGTAAAGTTACCATCAATGGTAAGTTTTATGCAACGGGCCCAGGTAGTGACATACATGGCTGCTTACGGTACTTGAAAGTCATTTGTGCATTAAGAGCAATCTGGGTGCTAGTCTCCTCTTCTAGACCCTGATATATTAAGGCAATTATAGTAAATTGATGTTTATCCTTTTTGGATGATTGATGTCAAGAATTTGATGACAAGAAAGAAAATCACCCCCATGCCTGGAGAAAATATTGTTATTAAACAGTTGTACAACCATTCTTTTGTTTTAAATAAAAAGTAATAATACAGGACAAATTTCACATACCGGTATGGTAAGGGCCATCTATAGGTATCAAAGATTTCACTGATTAACAGAGTTAATTGAATGCAAGATTTTATCTTGATTTTGATATAGAAAAAACAATAATCATTCTTCTTCTTCTTCTTCTTCTTCTTTGGGTTACATCTGCCACCTTCGGGTTTGAAGATTCTTGCAGATTAGTGACTCAGTGTGTGTGGGTAGCTGAGTACAGGTGCAGCGTGCATACTGGGTACTATTTATAAGGTGCAAGTAAAAGGTCCTGTCCGGTTTAGCTCTGGCCTTCTGTCAGTCTTTGACGGAAGGCTATTGGAGAGGAGGCATTGAATGTGCGGAATGGGAGTAAATATAGAAAAACTAGATTGTTTGCCTTGAAGCTAGACTATGCCACACAGTGCATTAAACATATGCACTCTTAGTAAGGCACATTCACTCTCGAGCTCACCGATCAAAGAACATGTCATTTAAATCATGATTAATTGAACTTCTGCACAAAATCACAGGTCAGCTGTGTTCTTATACATCCAGCTTACATGATTTACCAGCCCCTACTACAGTCAAACCTGCTTTAGTGACCACCTGTCTACAAGGACCACATCCTTCGTTTCCCTTTAAAATGGTTTCTCATTGAAACATGTACTAAAGGAACCTGTCTACAAAGGCCACCTGTCTACAAAGACCACTTTTTGTGTTTCCCTTGGGCAGTCGCTATAGACAGGTTTGACTGTACTACTACCTGTTGAACATGCTGTTCTTACACCTCTTCCTTTCCATGTGTAAACCGCATGGAAGGTGAGACGAAGAATGAGTGATCGATGAGTCCTCGTGGATTGAGGGAAGCATCATACAAACATGACTCAGCTCTAAGAGGCTACCCTGGGAGGGAGAACCCAGTCACCATTCGCTCACCTTGTTCAGTCGCTTCCATCCATGCCGTTTGTGTGAATGTGCTTTGGCAAATTACCTAGATTTGTGTGTGAACTAGGTCCATATATTCTAATACACTGCACTTGACTTTTATAAATCTTCGTTTATTTGAACGTTTTTTCTTCTTTCTGTATCCACATATATACCAATGTTTCTCTTCAGTTTATGAATTATTTACTCTTCATGAAATCTTCTCAATTGCCCCATTCATGATTGGATCTCCTTGGCTTTCTTTAAGCCATTTTATATGTCAGAAAAGTCTCTTGCAAGCTTGTGGTTCATTTCGAGGAGTTTTTGGTTAACATTTTGAATGCATTAGTCCATTTTATCATCTCTATAAACTTTCACCATCGGAAGACTAGCTCACAACTAGCTACCGGTATTGTGCCTCAAAACCTTTGTTCCAAATTATGTGAATAAGCTTATATTTGCACTTCAGTGCTTTTGATAGAATGTGGATTTGAAAATTTCCCCCGGAAACCATGTTTTAGCACTTAGCTGTAGTGCCAGAGGAATTTATAAAGAATCAATCTGGTCTCCTAAATTGGCATGCATACATATTTACCCTTGCCAGCCAGTGAAAGATAACAATTTTAATTGAATTCACTAATCTAGCTTTCACGACTTGGCAAGCATTGTTCACTCTAATAGGTGCACCAACCTCTAAAGCCCCTTGTCCCAAAACAAGCAACAACAAAAAAGGAAGAAGGAAAAACAAAAATTAGAAAACGAAGCTAAATGCTTCATATATATCTTGAACTGAAGTAGCAGACAGATATTGACTCTCCAAGAAAAGTATACAGACTTTAGCATGTATGAATTCTAACAAGTTCATGTGTTGCTAAGGTTTCTCATTTAAAATGTGAAAATAAGCTTCGATTCTGAGAAGGTGGTGCTGATCTTATATTTTCACATTTTCTTTTATCCCAGTTGTCTAGACCTTGCAATTGTGTGCTCTCTTCTTTTGAATTCTGTTGACCTGACATCTGCTCTTGGCTTTATTTCTTCTGATGTGTTGGGTTAGGGTTAGTTACAAGGTTAAATTTCAGATTCTGTTAGTGTAGGAAATTTACTGTGGGACAATTGTTGCAGTTGCAGATGTCAAATAATTCAAATTTTGTGTGCCAAAGTTCACATTATTATTGATTTTATATTTTGCTGCTCTATTAAGAATTCAGTAGGAGCCTGGGAGGCCCTTGTGATTTTTATAAGATAATTTGTAAGATACCTTAAAGCGGGACTGCACTACTTGTAGCTACTTGTGCCCTCTATATAGCAAACAATGCCTAATCGGTGACCATTGGTCCCCCATGATCCTCTTTTTCTGTTGTTCATTGTGAGCTGATTTGATGAGATAACCACCTGTCATGTGACCTTGCAGGGTGGTCCAATCCCTCCTGTACACTAGTACAGATGGACTTTAAATCAAAATTATAGTGAATCTCTCCTAGCAGTGTCTTGTAACTAGTGAATGTGGCGTACCTGAGCTTAGCCAACAAAACATAGTGTGAAACGCTGTTGATCTGTGTCCATGTAGGGTGCTTGAAAGAGGCTGATTCATGCAGGAGTTCTGCAGGAAATCAACACATCCTGTTCATACGAGTAAGGAGAGAAACAATCTATCAGCGCAAGACCCTAATTGTATTCCATTGAACCATATTCTATGAAATTTCAACCTTAGAGAATATGTTCTTCAGGAAAGAAGTGCCTTCTCTTGATATAATTAGAGTTACATGTAGGTGAATGTTGGCTTTGAAATCTGATAATTTAGTGATGGATATCACAAAAAGATTAGGAGCATGCACCTTATTCAAACAGGGATATAGAAAAAAAAATGAACTTGATGTACATGTAGATCTAAATCGGATGGATCAACTTTACCTGTGGAAATTGCTCTGGCAAGCTCAAAAGAACTTTAGAAAAAAAACGAGGCGAGGAAATCTCTAATTTACTGCAGCTAATCGCTTAAATGCTTTTGTATGATTTTTAAAGTCCTTATGATTTATCATTCAAACGGACCTGTGTACTAATTTCATGCATATATTTGTAAAGAAGAGGGTCTCTTGTCAACTAAAAAGCTTGCCAGATGCTTGCCCTACATAGCAACAGTCAATAGAGATGCCATTATACAGAGCAGGTGAATGAATTGATTGGTAATCAGGGATTCAGTAGAAAAACATGCATAAACTGGAATACATATAACTAAACAGGTCTATACAGGTAGGTCATTTTCGTAATGTAATCAAATTTAATGCACAAATCTTTGTTAAGTGCCACGTTACAAATTATTTCATTCACCTGTTTAAGAATAATTGTATTTCAAAAGTCAGAATGTGAATTACATACATTACGTGTTGTTAGGTAGGACACGCCATATTGTTTGTCCTACCTAGCAACAATTAATTACAAAAATGATCCATTGCAAACATATAAATGTATTTGTATGTATGTCATTTTTGTTACATTCAATTTTGTAATGCTTTTTTAAAAGAGTGAACACTCCCCTGGCTCTCGACAGATGGTGTGATCATTCCATTTTCATGACTTGACCTGATAATTTGTTATGATATTGTTTCTGTTAAAGATGCCGTATAAATGTCCTCCATTGCAGGTTGTGAATTTGAATATATAAATGGAACATGAGGTGTGGTTTTGGTTACCGGTATGATAAATTGTTTAGTACAGTTTTGCCCCTTTTTATGGCATTTCTTGAAGTCTGTCATAAACTTTCTAATACACTTTCTTCCTTTTTAATGTATTTGAGGGGGTTTGGTGGGGGGGGGGGGGAGGGGATAGGGGGAGGGGATGAGTAGGGGAGGGGATAGGGGGGGGGGGGTGGAAGGGTGATATCGCTCTTGTCATGACCTAGATGAAGTCGAACTTTTGTGCGTTGCATTGGAAGAGAAAATATAGGAAATGAAGTTTGGAACCTATGGCTGAGTTGGCTACCAGTATGTCAGATACATTTTGTCTGTACGTTTTATCAAACACACAGAATCTTTGTATTGTCTTCAAACTGTGAACTCTTCTTTTTTCTTCCTAGGAATTTATTTCTATCATTGTTGATGAGGAAACTTTGACTGAAAAATTTCACCTGAACTTGATTAGTATACATCCTATGGATGCTCTGCTTTTATTCTCTTTTAGTACATGCTAAATGTTGTTTGCTTCTGTCCTGGTTGCATCCACTCTGCTCCTTCCTGACAGAGATTAGCGTGATGTTGCTAACAAGCGGGCTGGCATCCAGGGAGCGCTGATTAAGGGGTGCGTAGACGTCACCCCGATGCCCCCGTCATTGGACCTGGCATCTCATTGTTAAGGCTGACACGCAACCCTTGTTCGCGTTTGTCTGGCATCGCCACGAGGATTAGCAGGAAATCGCATCAAGCCCCGACCAGAGAGAGACAATTAGCCCCCTTCGTCTCTTTTGTCTTTTTTGTCACTCGATGCAAAATAGGGAAACGCAGGAAGGGGAAGACAAAATCACAACCAGCTTCGGCTGATCATCTTTAACAAATTCAACAGAGTTCCTCTACTTTTAGGCTTCTCCGGTCGCCTGGGATGTTGTCAGTTTAGATTTAAAAATGGCAAAATTAAGAGTTTGAAGACCTGGCCGGTGCTGGTTGCATTATCCTTTTCAGTTTTGCAGGAAGCAATGCACCAGCCCACAAAACTTGTATAAAAAGGTGCATTTTCTTATCTCCATTCATGAAGTTTTGTCATGAAATGCAGTAACTGCCAGGGTTCTTTTTTGTTGTTGGTTAAGTGATGGTCAGTATATTGTTATTAGAGTTGTTGGTATGGTAGTCATTTATAAGCGCTTTGAGAGAGAAAAAGAGAGAGAGAAAGGGAGAGAGAAAGAGAGAGAGAGAGAGAGAGAGAAAGAGAGAAAAAGATAGAGAGAGAGAGAAAGAGAGAGATAGAGAGAGAGAGCAGTAACAAATAGATGCTTTTCTAGCAAAAGTGCAAACAATTTTTTTTTCTTCCAGTCATTTAGAGAATTTGTTGTCATACCCAGCAGGAAAAGGAATGAGAAGTGCTGGTTGTGTGTGATGCCTTGACGGACCACTACCCCAAGTGCTGGAACTTCTTTCTGATTTGAAATTTTTTTGAATTAAACTTGGAGACCTTATATTTCTTTTTCTTTCTTCATTTTTTCATGAAATCATATAATTCTAACCACACCTTTTATCTTTGTCTGAATAGTATTCAACAAGATTCAACATTGCTCTCGAGTCTGAGAGGATCTAAGTACATTCAAATGTAAGGACTTCATGTGCTCCTTCGTTTGTTTGTTTTGTCTGCTTTGTAGTAGTAACCTCGTTCTCTTCCTTCCTGTGCAGATAATCTGATCCTTCCAAAGTTTTGCTTGTAATTCTCCTTGTTTATTTGAAAGAGATGAGCATATAATGTTGGGCTGAAAGAAGTTTTACCACTGACAAAATAGATACAACTTGTCTTCTTGAATAGATTGATAGAAGCATGTAGCCACGATAAGAAGCACAAATACAAAGAGCCAACTCAAGAGGGTGGTTAGAACTCAGAATCTTTGATTGATAATAGCAGATCCCGCTCTTGTGTATTGGTAATTGTGAACCAAAGAACCTATTTGTGATGTTTGTGGAATACTGGAAAGTTATCCTATACTAGACTTGAAAAATATATGGCCTGGTTAAATATTGAAAATATTAAAAATATAAAATACATAGAGAAAAGAGAGTAACAGAATTATGCTACAGCATATGTAAGATTTTTATCAAGCAACTGTACCAAATCCTTCAACCACAAAAATCTGTTCTAAAAACCACAATAAATAAAAACTTGATACTCTTTCACGTCTCGTACAGCTATTCGAACCAAACTTTATTCTGCAAGCTCGCCACAAAACTTGATGCCCCAGCTCGCAGCAGCTTGGCTCCTGCAAGTCTAGCAATCCACGCTCTGATCCTCGTGTGTTTTACATCTGTTTTACGTAACTACCCTTGCTAATCTTCTAACAAATCTCCCTGGATCTCCCACCTGTCGCACTGTAAGGTATACCTGGGGAAAACAGCCCAGACCGGCCCAGCAGGAGATTCAAATGATTATCCTGGTTATTAGCTGACTCATCGGGACTGTGATTCTTCAGACAAGGCGCTGGGGTTTGGTTAGAAAGAGCAGCTGACTCTCAGCTATTGAAGGGTGGCAGGTTCAATCCCCATGCATGTTAAACAATTCAATGCCACCAAAGTGCCAAAATATTTCAATCAATAAACTTTCAAAAGTCAGATCATATATATGTTTATGTTTACTTTTGTTAGGTGTGAAAGATCTTCCATAGGAAGGAGCTTTACAATGCATGTTTGAAAATAAAGAGTATATCATGATGATAATAGTCAGAGGGAGGGAGGGAGAGAGGGAGAGAGAGAGAGAGAGTGAGAGAGAGAGAGAGAGAGAGAGAGAGACTGAGAGAGAGAAGGGGGGGGGGGGGGAATGATTATAGTGTCCTTGTTACATAAGTAATTCCATATTTAAATTCTTAAGGAAATGCACCCAGGAAGGTCACTTACATATCCCAGTCCATTCAAACAGAATATGTTGGTCAACTCATAAATTTTACTCGTTTTTGAATTTCCGTATATCAGGTTACCCCAAACCGGACTCAACAAAAAACGCAAGCATGGCAACAATCACCACAGTCATGGCTAGCTCTGACCAGATGCTGTTCACGTCGCACACAGGGGGGACGACGGGGTCCAGCGGCGCGATGAGGAGGTCATTGACCTCGACTCCCATGACGATGACCACGTCCACATCTAACCTGGATGACACCTCGGAGATGACGGAGGATAGCATCAAGCGTGTCCGGGGTAGCCAGGGAGCAGGAGGAGGGGATGCAGGGAGAAGGCTGGAAATAGATGGTGATGCTGAGTCACAGGTAAAAAGAAATTCAACATTTAACATGTGAATTTATCATTTGTTGAGGGCCGAAAGGGCATTAAAGGCATCGATTAACAATCTTAAATCTGAGATGCATGGCCCTACGTGCTAGTGTCTGTGATATGGTGTAATATTGAAGCCCTAAAAAAATTGTGCTTTAAAATGATCAAGCAGCGCCTCAAAAAAGTAAAAAATCTTTGAGTGACCGGTTTTACCATACTCGTTTTCCCCAATAGACTGCAGTGTTATGAAAACCGTTTGGCAAACGCAAAATTTGGTTTTGATTTCTAATCATAAATATCTTGATAAGGAGACAGGCTTGTAAAAGTCATGGAGTTCCTGACTGACCTAAAGGTTTATAATTATCATTGCAGCATGAGCCATATCCTGGATTTTGTTTCAGAATCTGAGACGAAGTTACCAGATCCCTTATAGTTATAGTTATAAGTTATAGACGTGTACATATATGCAATAGTGTTAATGCCTTTTGGGCTATTAGCGAACGTTACGAGTGGAAAAAAAAAAGGAAAACAACATAAAATTGATACCCCATTTATGGCCGTCCTTTTACCATCCTTGCATGTGTTCCTTGAAATTTAATTTTTACTTACTATTTAGAGAATCAACATTTGTTTCATTGAATGTGATTATGAAAACCTCACTTTCGTTGCTTTTGAGGCAGTCATGTGTAATCATAGGAAGGACTCATAGGAAAGATGAATGGAGATTCTCACAGTCATAAGTTCAAATGGTACTTAATTGACTAGTGACTAGATAAGACACATTTTGTATTTGTCTTTGGCTTGTATTCTGCACGGTCTTTCAATATG
This sequence comes from Strongylocentrotus droebachiensis, assembly GCA_035222895.1. Lineage (NCBI taxonomy): Eukaryota > Metazoa > Echinodermata > Echinoidea > Camarodonta > Strongylocentrotidae > Strongylocentrotus > Strongylocentrotus droebachiensis. Next base: position 304,447 of record JAVYIG010000842.1, on the reverse strand, counting down.
TAAGTAAAGTGTTACTCCATGGTTAGGATGTGACCTTCAGAACATTTCTTCGTTGACCTTTCGCGCTACGTCCACATCTAATCTGGATAATCCACTGCTGGTCTGAGGCTCTGGCATCAGAGCTGGACAGTGCTGAAAGTGGTCAGAGAGGGTCAGAGAAGGCCAGAGATTAAAGAAGAGTTGGGGAAACCTTGGCCCCTCAAGATCAGGGGGAAAATTACAATTAAAGTTTGAGATATAATTAATAGTGACAGGTTCTCAAAAACAAGAACGAAGTCTTGATAGGGCGAATTCTGTAACCAGTAAAAGTAAAGGGAAGAGCGAAAGAAAGAGAGAGAGAGACTTAGAGATAGAGAAAAGTACTTGAAGGTTATGTATGGTAATTGCCCTTTTGAATAATAGAAATATAAGAAAAGTCTTATTGAAACAACCATCATAACTAGCCCCCATCCCCATGAAATGAAAAGAGAGGAAAATTAAAGGTTATGTGTGGTGATTGCCATTTTGAATTCTAAATCAAATTCATTAGATTATGTCTACCTGAATAACTGATAGCTATCTAGACTTCAAATCTCTTTATCTTACTTCTCTCTCTGTCACTTAGAGTGTCTTATCGCTCATACGATCAGAATGATCATTCTCTGATTGAGGAATGAACTGTCAAAGCTACTGTTTGCAATGACTTGAAAGGCAGAAACAGAAGGATTCTGGGGGTAGGGCTATTGTTTCCTCTCTCACTTTCTATATTGCTTCCAATTAATTCCCCCTTCCATGGTGGCCCTGCCTAACTATGGCGTTGGGGGAAGAGAGGAGGTGTGAAGGGAGGGCAAAGGAGGGAGAGAGAGGGGAATTAAATGAAAGACAAAGAGAAATATACATGGAGGAAGGTAGAGTGAAAGAGAGCAAGGGAGAGTGATACAGAGCCAGTATCTGATACAAGCAAACAGTTTTATAGAGACAGAGCCTTTGGAGAGGCAGACACTGAGTGAAACCAGAAATAGAGAGACAAAGAAAGATAGAGAAAAGTTACAGAATAAAAGAGTGGAGAGAAAGATTGAGAGAATGAGAAAGAGAGAGAAGGTGAGACAGAGAGAAAAGTTGAGACAGAGAGAAAAGAGAGAAAGAGAGGGGGGGGATGAGAAAGAGAGAGAAGTTGAGACAGAGAAAAGTTGAGACAGAAAAGAGAGAAAGAGAGGGGGGAGGATGAGAAAGAGAGAGAAGTTGAGACAGAGAAAAGTTGAGACAGAGAAAAGTTGAGACAGAGAGAGAGAGAGAGAGAGAGAGAGGGGGGGGGGGGAGGATGAGAAAGAGAATGTAGGAAAGTCCTACAGAAACTTGTACAGTCATCTTTCCTCCATTTTGAGGTGAAGCAGGTAACAATCGGGCTGGGGAAATGCAGTGAAGTTTTGTGATACTTCGATGTCTGGAGATGGCGAGAGATTAACAGATGACTAACAGGATACATAGAATCTGGATCAAATTTTATGAATGGGAATATAAAGGCAGTGCATTTGTTTTCAAAAGCAATTTGCATGACCCGCTCTCCATTTCTGGTCAATCCTCTGGTAACATCTTTCTGAAGTCTTGAAAAGTGTTATGATACTTTCTTTTTTTATGATGACTTTCGGGTACGGGTCGGACCTTGGCTTCATATAGAAATGGAAGGTATTGTAGAGTTCAGGCAAGTCCATGTTTGGTAATTTCGTGTCTAATATGTTTCAGAGTTTCATGAGATTAACAATTAACAGCCAAATTATTATTTTCCATGAGAGTTAGTTTTATCCTAGCTGAAGTTCGGCAATTAGATTACAATTAAAATATATTCATCGGGTGCATAAAAATGATATTGGTAACATGTCAGACAAAATATCTTGGAATCGGGCCTTTAGCAAGATAAGATTTGCAATAACCAGAAATACATATTTAAATTTGCATTAAGAGATTTTGAACTATTGGTGTGACAGAGTAAAATTGTTTTAAAAGATAAATGCCATTAGGTAAAGAAATTGATGGTGATAATAAAGTAGTGAGGATTCTGAATTTTTTGTACTTGTATTCAAATATTTAGGGTAAATGATGATAGGGTGATCTGTGAAAAAGTGCAGAATTTCCGTAGGGACCTTTGGTACAGAGCCCATCAAAAAAATTCTCTCAACAGGTCGACATCTTTCTGAAGGACACCTTGCGACAGAAACAAGACCTTTGTCAATTTCTTTCGCGGAGTGAAGCCGCAACAATCACTGCCCGGAAGCCATATGTTGTCAATTAGCGCCAGCTGACCTAACTCGCAAGTCCCCGCTGACGGAGTACAGATTCTCCTGCGCGTGTTGTTCCTCCGCTCGGTCCAGGGGTAGCCTCATCAGATCCAATTTCCTCTGTGGCCGTTGAGGTAACAGAGGTACCCCTCCGTCTTTTCATCTGCAGCGTTCCCTGAGAGGAGAGCCATAAAGAGAGGGAGAGAGAGGGAGAGAGGAGGAGAGAAGGGGAGAGAGAGGGAGAGAGAGGGGTAAAGGAGACAAGAATGAGGCGTATTAAGTCCTTCCCCTTCCCCGTAATTTGCCAAGCCACGTCAGACTGAGTCACATCCCGTCCTATTAAACCCCAAACTGGGTCCTCTCCTAAAACAATGCTCACCAATTATCGCCATCCCCCCTCCCTGTAGTTCGGTCGGTAGGCTCTCCTGAATCTGGTCCCAGCTGCTGACTATAGCTAATACCCTTTACAAGTTTGCAAGTGCGACTGCCTCTCTAGAATATACCCGTTTTAATCAGAATGTCCGTAAGAATATTGACCAGAGTAGGAGTGACGCAGATTCTGTTACTTTTAGTCACGTGTATGTACAGGATTAATGAGAATGGTATGATGTAGACTAGTTTTGATTTACTCCCTTGATCCCTTTAAATCACAAAGTTAGTTTCTGAATGTCATATTGTTCACCACTCTGTGTGTAGGTCAACCAAGGATTCTGTAATATTCTTTTTTCTCCCCTGTCGCAGCATTGGCAAGACATTGATCTACATTTGCCACACTTAACCCAGGTGATGTAAATGGGTACCTGGCAGGAATTAATTCCTTGAAATGCTAGAGCGCCGTATGGCAGCCGTGCTAAAGCCAGGGTAATAATTGGGAGCGCCAGGAGTGTCACGTATGACAGACATGAGCGCTATACAAGAACCCACTATTATTATTTATTATTTCTTATTCCTTGATATTGTCATATAGTCATTACGATCAGTATAACAAACCATTGAATTTCTTCTGTCAACAGACATTTTACAGGCATTGGTTATTTCGTAGGTTAGACTAATATCTAGGCCCTGTTGCATATACTTAGCATTGATGGTAAATTTGCCATCAAAGGCAACTACCATGGTAACAGGGCTCAACAGCCAATCAAAATCAAGGTTTCCATGGTAGTTACCATTGATGGCAAAGTTACCATCAATGGTAAGTTTTGTGCAAAGGGGCCCTGATATATCGGATTGTCAAGAAAATTAATACACCATGATAAAGCCAGTTTTCATTGCCAGTTTTCATGTAACAGCTCTCTACTTGACAACTGCACTGAATATACAGGTATATATGAATATATCCAGGCCTCACCATTGGCTGTTATAATGCCTTGACAGGTAGCAATGACACTTTCGGGATGATAAGCTTGAGGTCACTTGAGCAATGCCCTTATCTATCAAGTTTTATTGTTTTTGTGCCCCTCTGACTGGCAGAAGTGGAAAACTAATGATTATCCAAGCCTGCATTTGTACAATTTGAGTAAGGGTTAACCTTGTTTAACTTGTTTTTTAGAAATATAGGACAAACTCTTTCAAGTGGTTATTGTACGACACATGCTTCCTAACCTTAACCAAACTCCTGGCTTAATTAACCCTTAACCTCACACCATACCTAATAAACTGTAAACTGTAGACTGTAACCCTAAACATAACATAAACCCAAGACTCACAGGACAGGTTCAAAGTATTTGACGAGTTACTGCCTGTAATTACAAAGAATTAAATAATTTGTCAGCTGCCCGCAAGAACATGACCAGATGTCTTAATTTATCCCTTTTTTTAGGAAGCGTAATGGCTTCTTCGTAGAGCAGTGGTCTTGTAACTGGGAGGTTCCGGGTACGATACCAAGTCGATGCGCTAGTGCCATTTGGTAAGGCATTAGTCCTACTGGTATTTACCAAGAGAGGACTAAGCAGTCTGTCCCCTGGTTGCTAACTTACAAGCATACACATGCTTTCTTAGCAGTCAGGTAAAAAAAAACAAGCAAACCCAGATCACAACCTTAACCTGAACCCTTGATTTTTGTATGACAAGGAAATCCCAATGAATGTGTTGGATTACCTCACATAGGAATACTCTTTCAAGCAATTGCTCTAAACTACTCCAGGATGGAGTGTAGGTGTGCAATGCAATATAACTTGATCTATTTTCCTTTCCTGTTTTTCTGTATTGGTATCTTTGGAGCAAAGGAAGCTGCCAAATCTACCTGGAAATAATGCGACCTCTGTTATCTCTATGGGGAAATGATCGTTTTGATAGTTAACATGAAAACAAATTAGGTTAGATGTAACTAGTGCCAACTTGGAGAGGTACACTGTGCAACTATTGCTATCTAAAGGGGATATCTGTCTTCCAACATTTGAAAGAGGCAAATGGCTCTGTGGAAAGGGCGATGGTCTACCAGACTTGGTGACCCAGGTGTAAGATTCAGTCATGTACATGTTCATGTATCCTCAGTTAAAGAGTCCCACAGATAGTGACTGAATTGTTTAATGAATATGTTTTTTTCTTTGTAAGTTTTTCTTCATACCATGTTCTGGTAATAAATGGTTGTCCTCATGCTTTTATGACATATTTTCTCCTTAAATGACAGCGTTTATTTAAAAAAATTGTATTATTAAATATTGGCGTCACCGTGCCTGGGAGCCTCCCGGTATAACTGATTGGAGGTTTGGAGGTGGACCACTACACCAGGGATTCCCCTTTACTCTAATAATACGAATAGTGCAGTGGGTTCTTGAACGTGCTGAGGTGGTGAATCTCCTCTATATGGGGCCTCCATTTAACATCCTATCCGAGGGATGGTGTTTTTTTCACTTAACATAGCCTGCGTCTATGAAACAGGGGAGGGGCATGTTAACACACAATGCAGACTTCTGGGTTCTTTGGGTCCACAGGCAGACACTTTACTGACTGAGCCAACTCGCCTCCTTTGGGGATTTAATTACATTTTCTACTGGTTAAGAATCTTTCTAAATGTCGGGTTTCGTAGAGGATATATGTCAAACAAGTCTAGGTCATTATATGTCTTCACATACCATATTAAATTCTGATCATTACATTTCCTCATTGCATAGTAACCACACCACCAACTGGTCACCAGGACATCTTTGAGTCCATCCTTTCCCCCGAAAGTAATCTAGTGGCTACTTCATCCCACTGTGTAATTCAGTCCAAAAGCCTTCCTTCCTCTCCCATTTCTATCGCATCACGAACAAGTTTCGAAAGGACCTAAGATGTCCCTTGCCCAAAGTTGCATCGAGTCTTGCAATATTTCAAACTAACCGATTTGCTATTTCTAATTAATTAAAACCACGTCTTCCTTTTCCTTCTGTTTCCTGTTTTGATTGCAATACTGAATAAAGGATCCATCTAGTGGTGCCAAAATACTTTTGTCCCTTGTCCCAAGTAGCACAAACTTTTGTTATATTTTAAACTGACCGATTTGCTATTTGTACTTTACTGAAAACCACTCCTTCCTTTTCCTTCGGTTTCCCATTTACATTGCAATACTTAGAATAAAGGAGTTATGAAAGAATTTCAAAAGGACCTATGTCCCTTGCCCCAAGTAGCACAAAGTTTTGTAATATTTTAAACTTACTGATTCGCTATTTGTAATTAATGAAAACCACTCCTTTCTTTTCCTTCGGTTTCCCATTTTTATTGCAATACTTAGAATAAAGGGGTTATGAAAGAGTTTCATAAGAACCTATGTCCCTTGCCCAAAGTTGCTTAGTTTTTAATATTTCAAACTGACTAATTTGCCATTTGTAATTTAATCCAAACCACTCCTTCTTCTCTGTTCATTTTTCATTTCCATTGCAATACTGTGAATAAAGGATCCATGTATTAGTGTCAAAGGACCTATGTCTCTTGCCCAAAGTTGCATAGTCTTGTAATATTTCAAACTGACCAATATCATTAATAATTTAATCATAACCCCTCCTTCCTTCTTCCAAATTCCCATTTCTATTGCAATACCTTGAATAACAGATCCATGTAATAGTGCCGAAAGGACTTGTGTTCCTTGTCCAAAGTTGCACCAAGTCTTGCAGTACTGCAACTGTCTGGAGACAGTGGATCTAGATTGATAATTGTTAGGAAACAGCTGAATTGTTTGGCAAGATCTAGACATTCACCCAACCACCCACCCCCTTCACCTGTTGTTAAATTCTTTCATATTGTTCTGCTCTGAATTGAATGAGGATGGCATCTGGTAAAATATAAAAGGGAAATTATTTCTTGCGTAAGTTAATTTTTATAGACTTCAGATGTCAAGGTTATTTCAAATTTGGCTGAGCTTGAAATTACATAATCTAAGATATTTTTCTCATATGAGATTGAGGTCTTTTAAAACTCAATTTTCCTTTTGAGAATTTGAGCCATGCAAATATAATTATAAAACTAATCATGAAAAGTTCATAGACTTTTCAGGTTTTGATCCTCATCTGCTATCACATTCATCAAGTTTCTATCATCCAAGTCATCCAAGACATTTAATTAACGCCTCTCTTCGTCAAGCCACGCTCCAGTGCAACCCATTCCTTTTCTTGCTATCTTCTGGGAGAAACCAGAGGCCTGTAACAAGCCACGAATGGTTCTCCTTTGCGCAGAGGAAGGCGCAAGGTCTCATGGGTAAGGTCGTGTTTATCCAGTAAGCCTCATCAATGTCAAAACACCTTATACAATCCACATCCATGTCTCTCTTCTGTCCTCTCTAATATCCGCACAAACTTCTCACTCTAGTTTCACTCCTGATTGCATTTTCAAATCAATATGAAGGAATTGCTAGAGGAAAAGAAGGAAGAAAAAGGGTTGGAATCGTGTCTCCGATGATTTCATAGTGCTTTGGAGGGTGAGGTATTGATTTTTGCTAAGTAATAACTATGTCTGGGTAAAGTTCACTCAAGTTCAACTGGTTAATAACTTTCATAGAAACTTAAAGAATGTATACTTTGTGGTATATATACACGGTGCACTTACATTGAAGAAGAGAAAAGAGAAACAGTAAAAGAAGAAAGGTGACAGAGAGAAAAGAGAAGGTGGAATAGCTATGAAAAAAAAGGTGTGGAAACAGTTGAGAAATTTCAGAGAGAGAAGAGATATAGATAGAGAAAGAGAAAGAAAGGAAGGAAAGAAAGGAAAAAAAGAGATAGGAGGGAGAGAAATTTAGATAAGATTCATGTGAGGTGTAATGTAAGTTTTTTTTTAAATACCCCTTTACTTTCCTGGGGAGCCACGTCTGAGAGGTGGCAGGGAAAAATTCCTGGGGAAGCAGGGCTTGCCCTTAACTTTTTTTTGAGGTGGCCAGCAGGGCCACTTGGGTAGGAGATCTGGGTGGCCAAATGGATTTTCAGGTGGCCCCACTTTTATGCGTTATTAAATAATGCAAATGTTTAATAAAAAAATGCATAAATTATACGTGTTAAAAGCAGCATGAGCTGCATTTAATAATGAAAGGTGAGTGACTCTTTAGACTCTCATTCCAAATCCTCTCTCTTTGTTTCTATACTTCTGTCTCAACTTCACTTCAATGTTTTTCTCCCTTTCTCCTTGACTATCATGCATCACAAGGACCCCCTCCCCCTTAAGTTAGGATTGTACAGGGCACACAAAGCGCCAAACTTCTGCTTTTCTTTGAGCTCCAAGTTCTGTTGGAAGATATAAAATTGATTGTATATTTACTTGACGTTGTACTTCTATTCTGAACTGAATAAATGGTATTTTTGTAATTTATTATTTTGATATTTTCTGGTTATTCTGGATTGGATAATCAGTCAATAATCATGCAAAAATACATGCAGTTAAAGAGGACCACACACGGAAAGATTAGCACCAAGTCATTCAAAATAATTTAAGTCAGAATTTCTTCTTTTGTTCTTTTTTCTTCAAGACAACATTTTATTGCACTGCATGTTTTCTTAGCATGGACAGTGAAGAACATGCATGTAATTATATATGGGCTACCCGCCCTTGTCGTTAAGTCAAGTCGGTAAATGGCCGGCAGTGTTTGGCCATTGCGTGAACATTTCTGAATATTATTATCAGACGCTCCACAACTTTTTGGTTCATCTTCTGGACCATCTTCTCCGCCTTCGAAGTCCCTGGTAGTGCCTTGAAATCTCGTTCCCATTCTTTTCGGTACGTGTGTTTCCTTTTCTCATTCTCGTACTCTTCCCTTGCTTCCCTTTTTCTTTTGTCCCGATCTTCTTTAGGGTTAGACACATTAAGGAATCGCCACATCTTTAGAAGACTTACTTTTAGATCATTCTGATCGACTTTTGCTCAGGTAGAAAACAAACGCGCACATGTACAAGTTGTACAGCGGATAACGAAGCCTGTACATGTATTAGCACGTGGAGGACCATTTTATTTAAAACTAATATTTGCATCTCGTTCTGTACATTTCAACCAAGTGATTTACTACTGATGATCGATGATAAATTTCATATTATTTATTATTGTATTATTATTCATATTATCTGTTTAGAAATTGGTTGACATTGGGAAGGAAACCAATAAAGAATCAAACCGGCAACTTCTAAAAAGATCCAAATATTATTCTGAAAGTAGGCCAATTGAAATAAATTAATGAATTTTTTTCTCAAGACTCAAACATATATTTTTCTAATTTCTATATAATAGCCGCCTATTTTATAACGGTAGACTTTTGATAAGTATTGTAAGACTATATCTTGAATCTTCTACGTAACAATACCAGAGTATACTATTGCCTTTCCCTGATCTAGTGTTATTAAACAAGGTGGTAGGACCTCCACATCAATTGTTTCAGAAAAAGGAAAGTCACGATAAACAAAACTTTTTTTTTTTACTTGGCCTTATCGGCAATCGTAAAAGTCTTGTAAACAAACTGTCAGAGACGGGTCTGCGTTACCTCGATCCGTCTATCGCTCTCTCTTATGCCTGAATCACATTTCCTATATACGGAGCCCGTACGATGTTTAAAAACAGCCGTTTAAACCAATTTCGTACGAACCACACCGTACGAAATTACTGCTCAAATAATTTACGCGTCAGTGGACAGGGATACCTCGCATACATGTTATGTACAGGACACAAGATCAGATTTTAGCAAATTATTTGCCATTTGTTTTCCATCAAAATTCATGGCCCTGAATTTTTTTTATTATTTAGGCCTTATATATATTTAGTTAAAAAGGTCCATGTAGTGCTACAAATAAAACGTGAACATCCCCCATTTAACTTAAACTAATGAACATCAATGATGATTGCTACCTAGTAATAACAGATCAATTATTCAATCGATAATCACGGAAAATTAACAACAGAACAGCGTACATTATCACCAACAAAGCGTACCGCCGTAGGCCTACGTTAATTGTTATCAAACAAAAAACACGTGAAATTCTCATTTTATGAAGCTCGCACGGCTTCCACACGTACACACTGATTGAGTTACCTTTATTTTCAATCAATATTACCTCCACCAATCATAATGTCAAATACCAGACACACCCATTGTTGTTCCCTCGTTGCTTAGTATAGTCCACAATTAGTCGCAAATACACCAATCACAATGCTGGGATTTGGGAATCCCCAACTTACCCGCCCGAAATCTCATGCGCAGTTTGTAACTGCGCAACAAAGAGTTGAGAAGCGTACTAGCTGTGCTGCAATGCGGATATCGACAGCTGCCCTATACGCGGTAGCATACTATGATAGCGCTACGCCTATGTACCGGCCGGGCCGGGGTGGCGGCGGCGGTGTGTACAGTACCTACGCGACGGCGTGCATCGTTTTTATAAAGTTAGTATGCGAAACGAAACATTTCCTTGTTTGATAGATCGGATTGCGTCGCTTGGAAAAGCTTGGAAAAATAAATGTCGCCTCGGTTTCGGGTAGATCTAAAGGTTAAACAAGTTGTTGATAAATAATTTATATATTACTGTCCAAATATTTGGGTGGCCAGCCGGGCCATCTAGTCGGTGATTTAAGGTGGCCCGACAGCGTTTCAGGTGGCCATTGGCACCGGGCCACCGCTAAATTCGAGCCCTGGGAAGCCCAGAGAATTTCACAGGGGAACTTTTACACCAGCCAAGGTGAAGAACTTCTCCGGTGAAGAGAATTTCTTTTATCTTTACATGGAGGAACATTCAGATATTGCTGCTACTTGTCTGAAGTTTCTGTAAGTTCATTCCATGAATCAGTGAAATTATAAGGTTTGTTAATGATGATGCTTTGAATATAGTAGGTACAATCTACTCATACTTCAATCCATCATCTTAATACGAAATCTAGTCTTTCATCACACAAGCCATCTAAAGCTATCACTTCTTCCTTCAATTAGGAAGTGATAGGAACAATTACACTCTGCAACTAAGATTTTGCCAGAGATATGTGACTCAATTTTGGTAGATTAAGAACAGATTAATGAGAAGAAAGCCAGGAATTTAAGAATGGTTTCAAGGGATTTCTTGGTTTCTTAGTCATACCAGGATCTGGAGACTGAAGAGAGAGTGCACAGAACAGCTACTATACCATTTGCTTTATATAGATTGAAGTGACTCATTAGTTGACTATAGTAACCATTGATATGATGTGCTGTCATAACTAATCTCTTCATTATAAGAATGTTACTCTTTAAATGATATTTTAAATGTATACTAATATGTGTGTGTGTGGGAGGGGGTAGCCACAGCAGGAGAAGAACAGTGCATATCTAGAAGGCTATTATAAAGAACTCTGAAGCTCTAAATGAGTTATTGGCGACAAAACACAAAACGACATAATCATTTGAAAGATCATGACAGGGAAACCTCTCCAAATATATTCAAATTAGTTCAAGGAAATCTCACTTTTACTACAAAGTCAGGGGAAAAAGACTCTTTTAAACCAAAAAGTAGTTTACACTGTACAGGGTTGTGGAAAGGGGTTTCTATAACTGTGACCTGATTTGAGGCACTTCATTTACAGTTGTCACTTTTAATCCAGGTGCAGTTATTGGTTGCCTGGTAGAGAGAAAAGTTTTCATTACTGAGCATATATTGTACATGGATAATTGACCTAAGCAGCTTTGGTTAGTGTTGTCAGAAAAGTACACAATGCTTTGAAACAATTTGCTAATGCTATCAGTGGTCTAATAAAATATCTTCACAGAGACATTTCACTATCTTCATGTGTCAAATGCCATCTTTTGAGACAACTTCAATGACCATGAACATGTACATGTAGATGTGGCCTAGTTCATGTGGAAAACAACTTGACAAACTATACATCAACAAGTTTTGATGAAAGTTTACTAGCCAGGGACCCACTTTACATAAATCCTCATAGAAACAAAAATTAAAATGTGAATGTTTCATGAGATGATAACAACTGTCTCATTCTGTCATCCAATCAACAACTAAATGGATAAAGATAGAAGAACAACAATATGGAAAGAGATAGTGACCCCATCCCCCCCCCCCCTCATCTCGCCCCCTCATCTCACCCCCTCGAAGCAATCAACGAACTTCCTTTCAGCTGCTTCGCTCATCTCTGTTTTCCATATACACTAATTTCCCATTGTTTTCTCCCTATGTTTCCAGTCTCTCTCACCCCCTGACAGCTCTCATTAGAGTGATGTCCATTGTTTTTTTCGCACAGGTTGCTCGTTAAAGAGAGTGTGTCATTGATTTGTCGAAAATCAAAATAAATCATAAAGCGAGAAGGAAAAAAGTGAAATATCTCACCTCGTAGCTTAGTGGACCATCATTTTGAAGGTGGGCGCCTCATATAAAGTAGCTTTGGAAATTTTTTTCTTCAAAATTTCTTAATAGTAATTGTTTTTTATGATTACCAAATCTTCATGGCCTTTGCTTTGACTCTGAGATTTGTTAGCTTATATACCTGAATGATCCTCGTTCTACTTTTGATCAATTAGAACATTTTGCACTTGTTATTCTGATAAGAGTCATGAAATTCATAGGCCAGATGACTTAGGAATGTATGACAACAATTAAACATGTTAATTTGTCCAAGTGTTTCTAAAAAAATACTCACAAAAATTCTCAGAAACTTCAAGGACAATAGTGCTTAATCACATCAATAAAAGTTTACAACTTTACCGAATGCTAAAACTTTTAAAGTCAGAAATATATGCATTTTTATGTTTAGGTTCTATCAGAGGCAATTACAAAATGTAACCATCAACTATGCTGCCTTTAACCTTCACGTTTTGCTTTAGGATCGAGGCATGAAATATGAATGGAAGTTGGCAACATGTCAGGGGGTTGATTAGAATCAGACACACAGTAAGCTGTATGGACCGAGCTCTTACAAAACTTTTCATGAAAAGTCCAAAAGTAATATCTTTTCTTGTCTGAGGTGGTGTTTTGCATTATTTTTAATTTTTTACAAATTACTGCATTGCGAAACATGTAGTACCAATATTACCATTTTGTATGTTTGAAGCCAGAAGGACAATAACTCATAATACCAGAATGTTTATGTACATCACTTAAAACACTAATCAATGTACATGTATTTCCTGTTTCAATTTCACAGTATTCATAGAAATTTAAAGTTGTTTGTTCGCAAGGCCCCCCATAAAAAAAAAACCATAGACCTATAACCTATACATCACATTAAATAAAACAATGTCTTTCCTGTGTCATAATCATAGCATTCATAACAATTAAATTCCAATGTTATAGTATCTACTTATATCACTTAAAACAATTATCAATTAATTTCCTGTTTCAACATCATAGCATTCATAGTAATCTATATTTTAATGTGATTTGTTCCCTGGGGAGAAGCTTTCCCCATGGATATCCTGGCTGATTTCCAGATCGTTGATCCCTGTATCAAACAGCTATCCAGGGGCTACAGAATGTCCCATTGTTTCACAGGAAACGATAATCTGATAATAACTGGGTTCCTATGAATATAATACAATGCAAGTTTGGATATTTCTGTATAATCCATGTGGAACAATCATTGGTGCCCCCTGTGTGTCGAAAGTTGCGAGAAATGTGAATTAGCAGAGTTTTTTTCCCTCAAAGTTGAAAATGTTTGACCCTAGGGCTTTTAATGTCAAGCTGTAATCTATGTATCATCCTTCTTTCAATCTATCTATCTATCTATCTATCTATCTATCTATCTATCTATTTGTCTGACTATCCATTCATCTTTCTGTCTATCTATCAATGAATCTATTTACCTATCTTTCTATCTATCTATCTATTTACATGTCATTCTATCTATCAATCAGTCTATTTAATTTATCTATCTATTCATCTTTCTTTTGATCTATCTATGTTTCTATTTGTATTTCTTTCTACCTATCAATTAATCTACTTACCTATCTTTTTATCTATCTATCTATCTACATGTATCTACCTAATCTATCATACTATCTACCCATCTCCCCATTTTAAATTGATCTACATGTATATTGTTACTAGAATATATATTTATCTGTAGAGATATATATCAGTTTATCTGTCTGTGTTTCTGTCTGTTTGTTCTAATAATTTAAGAATCCTTCACATTAAAGAGATGTAATACAGAAAATAAGGGAAAGGCTTTCTAAGAACCATTAGTATAAACCATGAGTCACAAACTACCGGTATATAAAAAGATAAGTACCTGTTACCGGGGGTAGATATAATTTGTTTCCTTGTATGTTGTGACAATATAAGATGAAATTCCTTTTTAAAAGAGATAAATTACTATAAAATACTGTAATTTGTACATGCATGGGTAAACACACTCAAGGAATGTCTCTGATTAGTGTTTTGATAAAGTAATTGATGTAATCTTGCCTCTTATTTCTTTAACCATGAAAATAGCACAAAAGCCATAATCTTTGATTTGTTTGCCAACATACCTTCTTCATTGAATGTATCTGTGTTTGTGAGATAATTCCATCCAAATTGGTTTGTCCTCCTGTAGATACAATGAAATACATGTACATAAAATGGTTGTGACAATTTAATGCTTGATGTTGCCTTGAAATAGTACAATGTGGGATTATTTGATCAAATAGAGAGAAATGCAAAAGTAAAGGTTTGAATGAATTCAGCATTTGATTTACTTTTTCAAATAAAGTATACATATATAATTTTCTTACAAAGTTGCAATATATATATATATTATTTCTAAATTGCTTTTGGATACCTTTCCTTCTTTCTCCCTTCATATTCTCCCTGTCTAGTTATCATTATTCTCATGTTAAAAGTATTTTTTGTATTTGTCTCAACATTCTACTATAAAAAGACTACACATTATCTACCTATGTGTGTCTCTTTGTGATATGATATTATTGAATAACCAGAATCTTTTAAAAAGCCATGATAACATTTGTATACCTTATTAAATGGATGCATTTTATCTATAAAACAATAAAAGTGAACTAATATGAGTTTACAATTTATTCATTTTCATTTATTCATGATATAAAACATAACATGATTAGCAGCCAATGGCTGAATTGTTCACACTTTACAAGCAAATTTCAAAAATTCATAGAATACAATATTTTAAGTAGTTTATTTCCTTTAAAAGTGTGTTTTCTCTCCTCTCACTTTTGTAAATGCCTCTGAAATGATCGTATGAACATCTCTCTAATTATACATGAGATTAGAAGTATATAATTTGTTGACACTTTTAGGAATCTCATCCATGAAGCAACCTTGTACCCATTTGTAATCAGATCATACATCAGGCATTTGTGTTGATGCGCTCAATGCTCATTGGATTTTGCTTCTGAACTTTTGGTGCTGATTAGTCTCTGTCAAGGAAAAGAAACATTTTTCTTAAACTTCCACTGCACTTACCGTCCCATTGAAATTACTTTTCTTTATTGATTATACAGTACATGGCTTTTTAAAAGCAATCTGACTGTACAAATGTTTCATTTGAAGGAGAAATTGTAGAAGATATTGACCAAGCCCATGTATGTTTGATTTAGGAAAATTTGAAAAGCAGAAAATACGACTCATCTTCTGTTTTGTAGACTAGTTTTGAAGTCTTAGTTCGGAGTGACTTTGTGAGTGCAAGCTTGGTAGATGATGTATGCCCTTGCTTTAAGTCAAGCATGTATCCGTGTGATTGTACTGGAATATCATTCAGGAAGTTAGATAAAGCTTGAATATCCAGCGAGTATAGATATTTGATAGTTTGATATCCACATGTTTGTCTTGTGTCAGGTTTCTGTGGGTATTATCTTTTGGAAGAGATAATGAGAGAGGTTAGTAGAATATCCAATAAGAACATAATGGAATTAGAGAGAGAGAGAGAGAGAGAGGGGGGGGGGGATAGAGGGATAGAGAGAGAGATAGAGCGAGGGAGAGAGAGGGATAGGGGAGAGAGAGAGAGAAGAGGGGAGAAAATATGAAGGAAAAGTAAATATATGCAGAGATGATAGGGGAGAAAGAATGAAAGAAAGAAAGAGAGGGACAAATTTAAGAGAGAGTAAAGAGAGAGCGCGAGAGAGCGCGAGAAAGAAATATGTACAAAGGAAATAAATATTAAGAGTGAATCAAATAAGGAAAAACAGACAGAAAGTGGATGGTTAAATGGAATATCTGATTTACATCAATAAATCAACGTATCTACCTATTCTACTTTGCTATTGTTGCACCTCAACATTGCATAACCGAAACTTAAAACACATCGCCAAATTGCTCATACCCCCCCGCCCAAAGGCGCCCTCCGTGACCCTTGCGTCCGAGCGCCGCCAACGTAACCTCTTCCTCTTATCTCTTCGCATCCGAACGGATAAGTTACACTAAAAATCGCTCCCAAAAGTTGAAGAGTTTTTCCTCTTTTAGTCACTTTTTGGTTCGCATTTTCGCCTTTTATAATATTCTCTACGATTTCCTGTTCGTTAGAGAGTAGTTTCACTCCGTGAATTTATTTATTTATCAGTATTCTAGAACGTTTTCTTGCCGACTACTGTTACGTTTCCGCTTTCGTGTTTGCCTGTCCTCACTCCTCCGAGGCCTCGGGTGCGTGCGGGGGTAGTCGGTGGGGTGTTTTAGTCACTGGTAGTTTATTTAATTCTTGTTGATAATTGCTCGTACCCTTTGTTTAATTTTCTTTCCCGCAGGTTATAATATGTCTCGCAGTTCTTATTTTCTCTTAGCAGGTTTCACG
The DNA here is from genome assembly GCA_035222895.1 of Strongylocentrotus droebachiensis. Taxonomy (NCBI): domain Eukaryota; kingdom Metazoa; phylum Echinodermata; class Echinoidea; order Camarodonta; family Strongylocentrotidae; genus Strongylocentrotus; species Strongylocentrotus droebachiensis. The sequence goes on along the minus strand of JAVYIG010000842.1, from coordinate 288,032 downwards.
AAGAAGAAATCAAGTTCTGTCGCGAGAAAGAAGACGAAGGATTCTATTAATAAGTACGCCCCTCGGGAGCGGTGGTGACACCGCAAACCCCGGGGATGCGAACGTCAGTGGACGTTTATGCGGGCAAGGGAAGCCCAGGAGAATGGTTGAGCAAGGCGATACGTCGCCCCTCAATACGGTTCCCGGAAACCCAGGGTTCTTATCCTGGGTGGAACGGGCCTTAGTTCTGCACCGCCAACAATTGTTCCGTCGGTTCTTTTGTTTGGTCGGTGCACAAATCCATTGACGGGTACGAAGACGAAGGATTCCAGTTATAAGTCTTCGTTAGTTACGCCCCTCGGGAGCGGTGGTGACACCGCAAACCCCGGGGATGCGAACGTCAGTGGACGTTTATGCGGGCAAGGGAAGCCCAGGAGAATGGTTGAGCAAGGCGATACGTCGCCCCTCAATACGGTTCCCGGAAACCCAGGGTTCTTATCCTGGGTGGAACGGGCCTTAGTTCTGCACCGCCAACAATTGTTCCGTCGGTTCTTTTGTTTGGTCGGTGCACAAATCCATCGACGGATATTCGGGTTGCTTCTGTGGATCCGGACTTGAACCGGTCTCCGTTCGGTTCTTCTGTCCCTTTGTCGGATTTGCCGGTTCCGGTTTTCGGTCCGGATACCCGTGCATCCGAGTCGGATCCTGGGGCTTCAACTAACCGCGCCTCTCCGTCGGTGCGTGTTCCGTTTTCCCGATTCGGTTTGCGGGGAACTCCTACCGTCGGACCTTTATCGGATAACCGTCCCGTTTCTTCGGCCTTTTCCGTTACCGCTACGTCTCGTAAGAGGCGGGGTTCCCGGGACGCGGTGGCCGGTTCTTCCTCGGATTTTGTTTATCCTTCGAAGAATCCGCGCTCTGATTTTATGGCACCGTTTGCGGTTCCTCGGGGTCCGCCTTTGGTGGCTACTCTCCCTCCGTCGGTGCCTCCACCCCCGCCGGAATTTTCGGATTGGATGCGGGCTTTTGCTGTCGCTTTTAGATCTTCGGTGCCCGAGTCGGCTCCTCCGGTTCGTCCTACTTCACTTTCGGATCCGATCGCGGTTGATTTATTTTCTGAGTTTTCCGAAGATGCATCGATCTCGCCTGAGCAGTCGCCGGTGCGGGTTTCGAGTTGTCGTATTCAGCCGGGGTCCTCTCTTTTTTGCTTCTCCGCCTCACGCTTCGTTGGGCGCTCCGAGAGGCGGGGATCGTCCCTGTTTATCTGGTCAAGATAGGGGGGGCTCGGTTGATCGTTGGGACACTGGTTCCATCGCTCAGTCGTCTGGTTCAGTTGCGGGGGATGATGCGTCTACTTCCGTTTGTGTCTCTGGCGCGGATTCGTTAGCCTTGTTTCACAAATATGTGCCCGATTCTTGTGTCGTCCCGGAGTTATCGGCGGGGCTTCCTGTCTTCTAAATCGGACTCTTCAGCGTTTCAGGGACTGTTTCTTCCTGTTCTACACAAAGAAGAATTTGTGAATGCCGCAGATTTCTTAAGCGGCAGGTGGACAAGTACGCTTTCGTTCCTCAGAATGCGGATTTGTATTTGTGTCCTAAACGGGTTTCTCCCAAACTTGTGGCGGTGGCCAGTCGTTTGGGGAAGAAGTTTGGGACTCGTGGTCCTTTTGATAAAAGTGACAATTTGTTGTTTGATCTTTTCTCACGGCTTGCGGTGACTTCGCATTCCATCGAGAAGTATCGTCGGGAGGCTGTGCTCACTTATTTGGGCATTCGACCGCATCAAATTCCAGGACTGCTTCCGCAGATTCCAGTGGCCAGCCCCCGCCTTTGTGGAGATAGTTTCACTACTCTACTGCAAGCCGAGATTGATGGTGAGAAGCAGGCTCGAGACCTGTCCGTTGCTTTTCGCGATGTCCAAGAACCGGTTCCTTCCTCCAGACCTCGTAAGAAAAGTTTGAAGATTTCGGGTTCTTTTCGTAAGAACGTCGGCCAGTCTAAGGGCCGCCCTCAGGACTGGTACCCGGCCGAGGAGGAATACCAGGATCGTGGTCGTCCTTCGTCTCGAGTTTCTTCTTACCGTGATTCTTCTATCTTCCCGGACTCCCTTTCGTGGGGTGGGAAGTCATTTTCTAGTGATGGCTTCCCCCGAGTGCTTGGGTCTTAGGTCGGCGGGCGGCTCCAGAGATTTCTCCCGGCGTGGGAGAAGATCACCAGCGACGCATTTGTTCTGTCGGTGGTACGAGAAGGGTTCTTCATAGATTTTGTGGAACCTCTTCCGAATGGCGTCCTCCGGAGCCGCTCTCCGATCATGTCCCCTCTTTTTCAGAGTCACTTTTCCTCCGATTTCGTGTCTCTGTTAGAGAAGGGGGCAATAGAGGAAGTAGACGATCACCCATGTCTTTGTTTGTCGCCGGTGTTCGTGATTCCCAAGTGCTCGGGTTCTTTAAGAATGATTCTCAACATGAAGCGGTTTAACCTTCATTTGGGAAAGGTTCATTTCCGAATGGATCATCTGGCAACCATCCTTTCTTCATTGAATCCCGCAGACGTCGCGGTTTCTTTGGATCTTCGCGACGCTTATTTTCATGTGCCGATACATCCGCGGTCGCGGGATCTTGTGGGGTTTTTGCCTTCCTGGGCAAATTCTACCGTTACAGAGCGCTCCTGTTCGGTTTGCGCCCTGCTCCTCGGATTTTCACGAGAGTCGTGGCGTCAGTCATGCTGTTGGATCATATGCAGATTCTGATCAGCACGACTCAAGATCTCGGATTTCGCATATTTTGGGAGAAATCAGAATTCGTTCCGGCTCGCACGCCGTCTTACCTAGGTGCTCAGCTGGACATTCGTCATCAGCTGGCTCGTCCCAGGCTCGACAGGGTCGAGACGATAGTCAGGACTGCTCGGTCTCTGAGATGTGCACGTCGGGTGAAAGCCGAGTGTTGGCTTCAGTGGCTAGGGTTTCTCTCCAGTCTAGTCGGCATGCTTCCAGATTGTCGACTTTTGATGAGTCCCTTCCAACTCTTTCTGTTGGAGTTTTATCAGCCGAGCGTGAGTTCTTTTATTGTCGTGGATCTCCCTGTTGTCCGGAGTCAAGGGTCTTCTAGGTCCTTGGCTTCATCGTTCCTTCTTCCTTCAGGGCAAACGCTGCCGAGTTCCTCTCCCTTCTGTGACCGTCACCACGGACGCGTCGCTGTTGGTTTGGGGAGGTCATTGCCAGGGGTCAATGATTTCAGGAGACTGGAGTCATCTGGACTTTCTGCTCCACATCAATGTGTTGGAACTCATGGGAGTGTTTGCTTCGCTTCGTCACTTCCGTGCTCGTCTGGTGGGTTGTTCGGTTCTGTTTCTTACGGACAACGTATCGGTGATGGCGTACATCAACAGACAGGGAGGCACTCATTCTGTGGCTCTGAACGAGTTGGCCTCTCGACTCTGGGCGTGGTGCAAGGGGACGAGGGTGTTCCCGATTGCATCACATATCCCGGGCGAAGAGAATATCTTAGCGGACTTTCTCTCCCGAGGCAAGTGCCTTCCCTCAGAGTGGACTCTGCCTCCGACTGTCTTCAGGCAACTGGGGAGAGTGTTCGGTGTTCTAGACATCGATCTCTTCGCAACTTCGCTCAACCATCGTTTTCCTCGATATTCTCGAGAGTCTGGGAACCAGGAGCTTTTGCTCTGGACGCTTTTGCGATCCCGTGGAGGGATGGAGGGCTTACGCCTTTCCCCCGTTCGCGTTGTTTCCCCATGTGCTCTGGAAGATCAGGGAAGATCAAGCGATGATGATTCTCATAGCTCCTTGGTGGCCGGCGAGGTCGTGGTTTCAGGACCTCCTGACCCTCCTGGTGGGGGCTCCGTGGTCGTTGCTGTGTCATCCGGATCTGGTGTCGCAACCTCTGTCTGGTATTCTACACCAGCGACCGGAAATCCTCCGTCTGACCGCTTGGCGGTTATCGGGAAGAGGGCTTGTTCGTCGGGTTTCTCCGAACGTGCTGTACAATTTCTAGTCCAGAGTAGACGAGAGTCGACCAGGACGGTTTACAACTCCTGGTTGGATGCTTTTCACACTTGGTGTGAGGAGGTGGGCGTCGCCCCTAGAGAGGCGTCTTTACCTTCTATTGCTGACTTTCTGAGCTCTTTGTATGACAAGGGGAGAGCTCTGTCAACGATTTGTGGCTATCGGTCTGCTATCTTCGGTTTCTTCTGCTCCTCAGCTAGCGGCTCTTTTGAAGTCTTTCTTCCTTAAGAGGCCCTTCTTCAGACCTCTGACACCAGTGTGGAGTTTATCCAAGGTTTTGGCACTCCCTTCGAACCGCTGTGTTCTGCGACGCTTCTGCTTACTACGGTCAAGACGGTTTTTCTCATGGTAATCACTTCTGGTCAGCGTAGGGGCTCACTTCATACCCTTTTCGGCTGCCCCTGGGCATATCCGCTGGGAAGGACGTGGGGTTCGTTTGATTCCCAAGGCTTCTTTTATTGCTTAGAATCAGTCTGACACGTCGGGTTCAGTGGAAGTGGTGCTTCATCCCTTGTCGGATTTTTCTTCGGTTTTCAGGGACGGACTGTGGTGTCCCTTTCGCGCCCTCAAATGGTATCTTTACAAGACGAAGCCTTTTCGCAAGTCGGATCAGCTCTTTCTGGTTTCTCGAGAGCCACTTTCGGCGGCATCTCGGGATACGATCTCCAGGTGGTTAGTCTTGGCTATCAAGGCTGCGGGTCCTGAGGCCTTGACGCCTGGCAGGGCTCCTCGTGCCCATGATACTCACAGTGTCAGTACGTCTTGGGCTCTTTTCATCGGAGTTTCAGTTCAAGATATCTGTAAAGCAGCTTTTTGGAAGTCTCCAAGTTCTTTTTCTGTTTTTTACCTCAAAGATGTGCCCGCGGGCGAACGAGCCTTTGTGGTCGCTTCTCTGAAGGCGGCTTCGTCGTCTATTTCTCATTTGAATTGATAAGTTTGCTTGGTTTTTACCACCCGGCATTAATCTGTGCTGGTCTTTAGCAAAGTAGAATAGGTAGATACGTTGATTTATTGATGTAAATCATGAAAATCAGTATTGATTTTATTATTTACGATATAAATCTACGTATCTACCTATTTTCCCTCCCTCCATCCCCAGCGCCTTTACCAAGGTGTATCCTAGGGAACTCGTGATAAGAGGAAGAGGTTACGTTGGCGGCGCTCGGACGCAAGGGTCACGGAGGGCGCCTTTGGGCGGGGGGGTATGAGCAATTTGGCGATGTGTTTTAAGTTTCGGTTATGCAATGTTGAGGTGCAACAATAGCAAAGTAGAATAGGTAGATACGTAGATTTATATCGTAAATAATAAAATCAATACTGATTTTCATGGTTCCAGTCATTTCAAAGTTTTAGCAAGTAATAATGGGCCATGACTATGCATAAATGTTTTCTGCAAATTTTGCAAAGTGAAACTTCATTAATCTCTTAGTCAACCCTAAGCACCGACTGGGAAGAGAGATTCTCATGCTTGACTAAAAATCAAGTTGTCCTGGAGCTAGTACAGGGCCGTCCTTTAGCAATTGAAATCAGATGCAGTCCAGCCCTGATCCAGTCTCCCCAGTCCTTAGGCCTGTCTCCATCATCTCGAGATTGCCAAATAGCCCGCTATTTCTGATTTGGGAAATAATCCTGAAGTTACAATCGCGTCTTCATCAGCTCGAGATTCGACCTCGAAACTTGAAACTCGACCTTGAGAAACTAGCTCGAGATATTTTGCTCAGCGTTCGCGCATATTGCGAGTCTCCGGTCTGGTGAAGACGCACCGGACAAATAGTTGGATATTTTGCAAACTATCCCAAGATATCTTCGAATGACATTCCTGACCAAATATCCCGATAATTGCAACTTCGGGCTGATGAAGACGCAAATTAGCTGGATATTTTTAGATCGAGATATTTGGCAATCTCGAGCTAGTGAAGACAGGCCTCTTGTAACACTTTTCCCATGTTCAGACTATCAGAATTAATTCATCGCTCTACAAGAAACATATAGTTATACGACAAGTAATTATGTTTTCTCTAGGCTGAACGTCTTATGAAGAAATCTTGTATAATGAAACGTAGTATAGTGAAAGGCATGTTTGAGAATCATTTTCAATGATAACTCAAAGAAACCGGATCCCGTTCTAGTCGGATTGTCAAACCTGCTTTAGTGACCATCTGTCTACAAAGACCACTTTTTGTGTTTCCCTCTGGGGTCGCAATAGACAGGTTTAACTGTATCATATATGAAAATCATGTAACTGGGCAGGGCTTATTGTGAGCGTGCACTGATGGGCGTTCCTGTCATGTTCTTGTATAGTGTGTATATGCCCGGTTTGCTATAAGATGATTCTTTATGCGATGTTTCTCGGTATGACCTTTTCTATGAATTTCTTCTAGGCCATACAGGCTATGCATGAGGCAGGTATACATAATGTTCAGAATAAAAATAAGAATGAAAAATGGTCCTGCTGGGGTCGTCGAAACATAGACAGGTGAAGAAGAAATAATGAAACAACCTTAGGAGATACAAAATATCACATTTTCAGCTTTATGCCTTTGTCAAATAATGAGAAATTTATTCAAAACCAGAATCAACATGACACACACTAAACATTTGATACATAATGTTGATTGGATAAGAGTCGAGCTGAATCATTTCCACTCGAGCTTTAAGGACACAATACTCTCTTGTGGCCCGACTCTGATGGAGTGAATAAGACAGGGTCCAATCACAGGGCTGCATGCATGCGCTCCAGGAAACCGCAAACATCAAAACATCGCTTGCTTGCGGAGAAGTTTGGAGCAAGGTTTTTGCCCCCTTCCTCCACCGGGAGATAACCCCTGCAAGAATGATTTCTCTTGATTTGACTGCTTACCTTTAGATGTACCCAATGCCCAATATTATGTTGTATAAGGTGACCTAGAATCAATTTAAGCTTGTCTGTTGGTTCATGTCACAATTTGATAAGAAACATGATTTGAGTCTCTTTTCAAAGTACAGACATTCAAAGGTAGCCATCTTTACTGAAGGATACTTCTTAGGAAAACAAGTTTTGTAGACTCTTTGATGTGGAAAGAAAATCACTTGTACTTCATATTCATCTCCTTAAAAATCAAAATAGAAACATATTTTTAACAGGGTTGATGTACATGTATGGTATTAAAGTGTTTGCTGCACAAAATCTTATTTATGTTTTTTGTACAATAATTGAAAATTGTACCAGGAAACTACGTTATATAATGTTCCCTATGCAGGGACCAAAAAGTATGTTTGCCTTAACCTTTTTGATTTTTTGACACAACAGAACAAGGCATATATTTATTCTGTCAGCATATTTGAGGATATAATTATCTAAACAAGGTATTTTTTAACCCCCAGGAATACATTTCTAAACACAAGTTGCAGTTATTTGCAAATCAGTTCGCTTTTTATTTTTTAAAATCCAAGCATGCATCTTTAGATATGCATGAAAAATGGTTTTGTGTTACTTCTCATATTGCAAAGCCATTGTAGTGTGAGGATACACTGGAAGGAAATAGAGGGATTATCCATGCTTTTCAAGGATTTCCCAAAAGGGGTTTCAATTTAGAAAAAAGTGATACAATTGTTTTGGTAATGAATAAGAAGAAATAATTCTTCAACAACAATGTGGGGAATTGAAAGCGGGAATTTGTAATGCTTTTGGATATGGAATTGTTGATTATACTCTTTAAAGATGTGTTGTAACTTTGGATTTAATTCATTACATTTTGTACATTAAATTTACGTATTGCATCGTATTACTGACTGAAATAAATTTTAAAAGAATAAATTAGTTTTGTTTCTTTATCCTTATATTTCTCATCTAAAGTATGAAAGAAAAAACCCACTGATCTAACATGTCGCTGGCAATCCCAGTTTTGAAGGAGATATCTCCCAGCTAGATCAATTTATATTGCTATTAATTGACCCTCTTCCTAAAAATAAAATGTCTTCTAGCTTCTTAATTTTTGGTTGTAAATGAACATTATTTTTTTTTTATTCTTCAGAGAAACATTTGTTGTGTTGTGCCTAGCGCCCTTCTATTGCTAAAATACAATTTCCATATCCACCTGTTGCACTATACATAGTGTAAACGTAGGTCACTTTTGAAAACGTGATAGAAAGTTTCCAGTGACAAAGATTTGGTTACGGTTTGGGGACCCCTTTGCTATGAATAAAGTGCATTCCCAGGAAGTGGAAAGTTCCTCTAGACAAACGTTGTAAAGTGAATAACCTTGGAGTAACGCGCACCTGCGAGCTCGTATTATAGAGTAACGCTCACATGCTCATCAGTCAATTACACACATTAGGAAAGCGTAATGTTAGAGCTTATCTATTAGAAGGCGACTTGTCACGACGACGTGTCATAGACCTTTGACTCATGTAGTGACTTAGAGTTCAAAAGTTCATCCTTGGGCCGTGATTTTGAACCGTGGGATGCGATTGGTCACTTCATAAAAGTCTTTGTATAAAGCAAGGCCTCTGATTGGTTATTGCAATGATGATTGATGATAGAAGTTGAATAATTTAGTGATATTCTTTTAGCCCACAAGAAAAATAATGATCTTTTAGAGATTTTCACTGGTGGAAATTGTTGAATCAGCCAAATAATTTGCAACAATCGAGTTCTCTCACAATTATTTCCTTTACTATAGAAAATAGGACCATGAAAGGTAACGGTCTAATTTCTTAAAAAAAAACTTTCACAAGTTTGAAAGTTACGCCTTCTTTATATGTGAAAGCTTGTGTGTACTTCATAATAACAGGTATACACCAGCCAGTCCGTGACACATCCATTGATTGTGCTTAGTCCTCTCCCTGACACAGCGCCGACGATCACTTCCAAGGGGGTATGTCATGAACGCTTGACTCATGCATTAACTACTTAATCCCCTTGCTCACAGTTAATGACTGTTGAGTCAAAAGTTCATAAGAGTACCTGGAGGTTTTTCCTTTCATTCTGGAGGAGGTAACAGGTATAATGGCTGGCGAATTAAGCTGCTAATTATCTACTCATCCCAAAAGATCATATTTTAAACTTTGCATTCTACCGAGTTATTCAATTAAGATCCACACTCTTGCTGTAAGTAGCAAACTTGAGGCTCAGCTTATACTCCTGCCTGTACGTGAGAAATACTTGCATTAATATGTTTCAACTAGAGCTACAAAGAATTGTATGCATGTTTTTCTGTGAACAAATATCATTGTGATTTAGATTGATTTGGTCCATGTAATTTCTCATATTTTACTAATTTACTTGGTTTATTGGGCACTTTGCAAATAATCCATTTAGTCTCATTAATCAGCAAATGTTGTTGCCTCAAGTGTGGTGATCAATACCAAATTAATTCATCTGAATCATCATGATTATCATTTATCGCCGCCATCATCATCATCATTACCATCACCATCATCATCATCATCATCATCATCATTCTCCTCTTCTTCTTCAAGAATATATATGGTACACTATTTCTTATTTTGTTTTGTAAGTTTCCAGTTGCCATAACAATATAGAATTGCCAGTCCAACCGATCCACAGTTTTGATCTTGACCAAGAATTCACTTGTTGTATCGTAATATTCCCATGTACTTTTTTGGCATAAATATGGCCTATTGCCATCCCTTCTGAATCATGCCATTCTAAATTTCTGAAGACATCAAAGTAGTTGTATCCCGTAGTCATGATTTGCGCAACCTCAGTCATCATTTTTCCTGCCAGAAATTTACTCATCATGTTGTGGTATGGTCATACATTTCAATCTTCGTTGTATGATTCACAGTGCCTCCTCCATCCTTCCATCCATCTATCCCCTTCCATACTGCTAACTCAGGTTTCACCTCCCCCCTTCCCCCCTTCCCCCCTTCCCCAAACTTTGAGAGTTCCGCTTGCCTAGGTGTGGGAGTATCCGCTCAACAGGTCTTGCAGCTAGAGTGTGATGGTGACTAGTAGTCTTCATGTCCATACCTTGAGAGAATAACAAACAAGATTATACTTTCATATTAGAGTAGCTATCGTAGCTTGTCATATAATATGGGACAGAGAGTTGTGACACTCCATGGTCGCCAACGTCTAATGGCACAGAGAGAGAGAGAGAGAGAGAGAGAGAGAGATTGTAGCTTGGAAGCATTTGCTTATTCTTTCATCATCTATTAAGAGGTAAATTGATATTAAGTCCATGCAAAATACTGTGAGATTGATATAGAATTTAAGTAGAACGATTTGATAAGAATTGAGAATTGCTTAATTTTGAAGGTAGAATTACAAAAAATTGAGATAAAAAGAAGCGAAAAGAAAGTAAGTGAAAGAAGAGACAAATAAAACGGCTTAAACAAATTCTAAGGAAAATGTAAAAAGTGAACAACCCCTAAAAAAAAAGTTCTGTTTGGATTGTTTGTCTAATATCATTTTAAGTGAATAAAAAATTAAGGAACTTTAACCACATATAGTAAGCCTTTAATAGACAGAAGTATATCAATTGTCAATAAATATAGTGACAAAAATAGAATAAAAATAGTAAAAATACAGTATAAAACTAATGTAGTTTTTGACAAATTCTGTACCATCTCCGATTTATTTCTTTTTAACAAAGTAAAGACAAATTCACTTGAGGATTACTAAGTTAATACTTTTGGTTAAACTATTGTTTCAGCATGTTAGAATGCTATATTATCATCTTCTTTGCCATTCTTAAGATCTGAAAGTCAGAGGGTTTTAAGGGGTCCTGGGAGTATCTTTGGGGCCATCATAGATTGACAATGATCTTTCCTTATACATGTAGCTCATTCACATAATCTGCTTCAGTTGCTTTTACTTTCTAAACCTGTACAGTGTATACAAATAGGCATGACATTACTCACGATTATAAATCGACTTTGCCTCAGGCCATTATTTAGAAACACACTTGCATGAACTTCTCCATTCAACCAGGCATTTGTGGAGGTTTAGCAGGTGTATAGAGCATGGATAGAAGCTAGATCAATCTTGCACAAGATGCTATTTTTATATCTCCCTAAGATAATCAATTACAAGATCTGTGAGTCTGTTACTTTTATTTGTACAACAAGTCATTGCATGCCTACAGATATCAGTGGTAAAAGCTTTTCAGTGAAATTATTTTTAAAAATTATTTTAAAATTTGTTCGCATGTTGCCAGATCTTTGAAATAAACAAAATGAAATAGTCAAATGAATAACTTATGGAAACTTGTAGATCTAGAATATGCAAAATATTTCCTGTAAATAGAAAAAGTTCACTAAACTACATACATAGAGAGGTGTAAACAAATTACAATAGTAAAGTGCTCACAGAAATGTTCATGACATTCATTAGAAATTGACAGGCCTTCCTCATTTTATCATCGAAACTTTGACTGAAATAGCATATTTCAGATCTGTATTAAGTGTCTGATGACAATGACTACATCAGACTTGAGCTCTAGAATGAATTGAAGGGGTATGATCTGTCATGTTGACGTAGTCAGCAGCTAGCGTTGCCCATGCAGGATGTAGGGATGTTTGAGCCCGATGGCCAGATGATTCACGCACTCATGATGGCTAACTTTGCGTGACCCTAGTAAGAACCCCCTTCCTATACCCACCCCCAAGGTCACCCAGCTATCCTCCTCGGGGAACCGCAAGACAGACATTCTGGCGGAAGATTGATCCCGACAGTTTCTCACAAAGTACAGCAGTTCACAACTAGTCTTGAAGTTCCTGATGTTTTTTCTTAAGAATGTACATGGTATGTTAACTACGCATGATGGTTACGAAATATGCATTCCAGGGACCTACAGATATTCAAGGAACAGCATGTACGTCATTGAGTCTTAACGTCTTTCCCAAACACGCTAGTGCATCCTAAATGACGCAAAACTGTTAATATCTTAATGTAGAGGTGTCGTGGTCGAGTAGATACGTCACTGGACTGTCGATCACAAGGTCTGCGGTACGAGTCCCACCGCGGCACTAATGTCCTTTGACAAGATATTGAGCTACATTTGCCACACTCCACCCAGGTGATGTAAATGGGTACCTGACAGGAATCAATTCCTTGACGTGCTAGAGCACCGAAATGGCAGCACAGCTAAAGCCAGGGTGATAATCTCCAAATTTGTTAAGGCGCCTTGAGCATCCCTTGGGGTGGATATATGCACATTATAAATGTTATTATTATCATTACAGGCATTGGACCACTTCTACCAATAAGCCAATTGAGATAATAGTTAGGAAAGAAGAAAGAAGTGTTTCTATTGTGACAGGTGTCCCAATGTTTAAGAAATACTGATAACGTGGACACAAAAAAAACTTTATATAAAGGAGTCGTTTATAGGCAAGTTCACTCTACATAAAATAGCAAGTGATCTCTTTAATAGTACCGGTAAGCTATTTGTTCGTTCCATACATGTACATCAACCCTGTTAAAAATCTGTTTGTATTTTGATTTTTTTTTAAGGAGATGAATAAGTACAAAAGTAAAAATGTCAAAAGAATATTCAAATATTTGCTTCAACAACTTTCCCTACAAAATTGCAAATGCATAGTGCAGAAATTGAAATAAAGTGTCTCTTTCCTCTTAATTGTTTTCTCGTGAACTTTGCTGACCTTTTAGGAAAGCAGCTCATCCATCCCTTCTCTGAAAATGACCCATTTCCACTCCGCTTTCAAACGGACAGTACCAGATGTTTGACAAGACCACCTTCTTTCTCCCTTACTCCTCGACACGACCTGGCAAGAGGGGTGTAAGATGAGAACCCGAGGAGAAGGTGAAGGGGGAAATGGCTAAATTGATTTACCCTTCCTCTTACAGGCATCTTATTTCATCTTGAAAGATTCACAAAATTGACTCTTTAAAGAAAAGGATAATTTTGGCTGTTTTTGCTTGACTTTGGACTTCCATGTTCCAATTTTTTCAGTTAATTCTTACATCCTTACTCTGGAACGATTTGTCACTAGAAAGTGTGTTGATAAAAATAGGGCCCAAACAATGACAATTCAGTAAACAAGAATGCTTTTGTAGAATCTGTTCTTCCCTTAGATACCAGTGTTTGTTTGGATGGTGAACTTATGATGAACTTTTGGTTAATAGAGAGAACAATCTTTCAAGATAGAATATTAATCAAAATGCCAAGCTGATGTGGCAAAATTAACTATGCCCCATTCTTTTTTTTATGGTATATCTCATGTTTGTCATATTTAATGATTTCTAGAATTGGGGCATTGAAAAATAAATGTTCCTTCATGTGGAGTGAAGGAATTAACTTGTTGAGGCTTTATGCAAAAAGAGTGCCTTTATATGGTTTAACTCTTTCTCTTCAAAACCATTTCAGATGTCCAGGGCTTAATCCTCAACCCTAATGCTATCTTTATAAGATGTGGACTTAGTCATTGGACATCACTTACAAATATGTCTAAATAATATTAAAAAAATGATAATATTGTAATGCCTTTCGTATAAAACTAGACCTTTCACTAATTTCATGCATACTTTTTGAACAAAAGTTTCCCTGACAACTAAACTTTTAAAGAGCTCTGCTTGAGGCTACAACTAATATATGATCTGGTGGTTATTTTACCTGACTGCTAAGAAAGCATAAATGCTTGTAAGTAAGCAACCAGATGGCCAACGGCTTTAGGTCCTCTCCGAGGGACCTGGTAATGAGGATTAATGCCATACCAAAGGGCACTAGCGCATCGACTTGGTTTCGAACCCGGGTCACCGGATTACAAGACCACTGCTCTACTGACTGAGCCTATTAGCATATGAAAAGTGGATTCTATCCATTATTCATAGCAGGCGAATAAAATCACTGGTAACCAAGGGTTTAGCAAGAGAAATATGCAAAAGTCAAAATACATTAGTAGACAGGTGTATAGTGTTCATTTAAGTTGTAAAATGCAATCAAATTTATATTACTTACGAAATAGGTGATTTGAACAAAATAATGCTTAATTTAGGCAGCAGAGGAAACAATCCAAAATGTTTAAGTGTACCTTTAAATGTAATCAGAAATCATGCGTGCATCGGGGATTCCATTTCTTCCCTAGTTATCCATGTTATTATCTATGTTACTGGCCTTGCCTGTGACAGGTACACGTTCGTTTAACCAGAAGTAAAGCTTTACATTTCAACTTCCTGAGGAAATCTGAGTTTAAGAGTGAGGTCGCGTTGGATCAAACCCAAACAAGTTACATGGACATGAGAGTGAACTAACCTGCCTCGATCAGTATCCTTCAATGGGAGATTGCTCTCAATTTGATGATTTTAGTTTATCAATTTAGAGCTACCATACCATGGAGAGAAGGGGGGGGGGGGGTAGGGGGAGTAGACATGAGCATTTTATTTCTGATATTTATGTAGAGCATTGCTAGTCCAGTTTGGAAGGGGTGGAGTGTCAGACTAAATTTGCTGACAAATTAGTCAGAGTTTACAACAAACAAAAGTATGACAGGTCCTCAGATTTCAGGTTTACTGATCAATAGGCTGGAGAATATTGCATATTGCTGGCTACCTGCAAGAAGGTCAATACTGCTATTGACAATACACAGCTCTAACGGTATTCTTGCAGGCAACGGTTGATATGCACCTGTCTTTTTTCTTCTTCTGTAAGGGTATATATAGTACACTTTCTCATGGGGGTACACACTAAAGCCTGCGCTGTGTGTTAACATGCCTCTTCCCTTTTCATAGACGCAGGTTATGTCAAGTGGAAAACACTCCGTCCCTCGGATAGGACGTTAAATGGAGGCCCCGTGTGGAGAAGAGTCACTACCTTTGCACGTTAAGAACCCACTGCACTATTCGTATAAGAGTAGGGGGAAACCCCCTGGTGTAGTACAATAATACTCTGTAAAGAGGTCTGTACTCAAAAGGAAGAAGAAGAAGAAGAGTTGGGCAGAACTGGGCATACAGGTAGCCTGATATACTTGTTGCTCTTGAGGCTCAGACTACTTTCAAGTAAGCCACATGAATCTACACCATGATAGTTCATGTTCGCAGATCCTATTAAACTTATCTGCCATCAACCTCAAAATTGAAAGAGCATGTCCTACATCGATGGTTGTTGCCCTTTGATACTGTATCATCCATCAATTCCCTGACAACCTGTTCAACCTTCACCCCTTATCCCACGAAGAACAGATCCCTCCAGCTCTCTCTCTGAAACGGATGCAGCATCCATCTGTATCAATCCCATGGCTTCTTAGTCTGCACTGTAAATCATGATCAAGGTACCGGCTCTTTGGAGCCATAAGGGCATTATAACTCTAGGCGCGTCTTCATCATCTCGAGATTGCCAAATAGCCCGCTATTTCTGATTTGGGAAATAATCCCGAAGTTACAAATCGCGTCTACATCAGCTCGAGATTGGACCTCCAAACTTGAAACTCGACCTTGAGAAATTAGCTCGAGATATTTTGCTCAGCGTTTACGCATAATGCGAGCCTTCGGTGTGGTGAAGACGCACCAGACAAATAGCTGGATATTTTGCCAAATAGTGGGATATTTTGCAAACTATCCCAAGATATCTTGGGATGACAATCCCGACCAAATATCCCGCCGCTAATCTCAACTTCGGGCTGATGGAGATGCAAATTAGCTGGATAGTTTGCGATCGTGATAGTTCAAATAGCTGGATATTTGGCAATCTCGAGCTAGTGAAGACAGGCCTTCTGTGTACCATTAAGCACATGAGTTAACCTAATGCCCTTCTGGCTCTCAATAGATGATACACAGTATAGGCCTCAAGGATACATCGTTTCACTGGCTTCGTTCTCTGACTTTGTTGGAAGCAGTAAACAAGCTTGTGAATCACTCAGTCAAGCCCGGATCATCTCCCTATCTCAGCTTTCCATTTTAACTTACTTGCTTCTCGAGTGTCTTTGCGACAACGTGATCTTGGATTTCGGCTTCAGGAAGATTTCTGTTAGGAGAGAAGGTCAAAGTTGTTTTGAAAATTGAATGAAGAAGAGTCAAGAACCTCACAACAACGTTGCCATGGATGGTTGTCTCTTTAAGGATTAAGTCAGTGGTAGAGCAGAATTCTTGCTAGAAGGCTCTGGGTTCAAAGCCAAGTTGATGCTTTATTGCCCTTGTTAAAGCAGGAGTCCTTGCTCAATAATCCTCATTGCCTTTATTAAAATCATGTAATATGAACACATCATCATCAAGTTCTTGATTGAATATTAGTTAAATCAGTAGCATGGAATTATCTGCACATTTTCTAAGGGAATTTCTTTTTTTTAAAGCTTAGTGTAGGGGAAAAAATTTTAAGCCTGTACTTCTGGTAAACCTTGTGTTCAGTGTTGGATTGGATTGGAAACATGAATAAATATTTTTTGTTCTGGTAGAATTTCTACAAAATGAATATAGAATTCATAGACAAACTTATTTCATATTGAATAATCATTCTGATTATAGGAATATGAAGAAGAAAACAGGAAAATCTGTGTGCTGTCCTCGGGTAGCTCCAAAGGTTATTTGAAGGAAACTTCTATCATTTTAGTGTAGTATAAATCCATGATGTTGATTAACACTGCTAATTGCCCTGAAGGAAATAGTCTATTAACTTAATGTACTTGCCAGTACAATATTACAAATTTTGTAGGTCAGGCGGCGAAATGTTTTTGAAGCATTTGTCACGTTCTCTGGGTTAATCATTCCAGAAAACTTCACCTCCGGTAATCAAGGCAAGTAAACATATTCCATTTCAATCATGTTGCAATCTTGTCTCCTACAAGTCATGTAGCTGGTATGTCCACAAGCATGCTCTCTTCCGGAAGCGGGATGCCTTCACGAGGGAAGACCTTTCCCTTGGTCGTCTGATTACTCTCGGCTTCCGTCAAGTCAGTACTCAGCTATGCTGTCCACCTCTTACCTGCCCCACTTCATGAATGACTTCATTACCAGTAGACAAGTACATGAAGTTAATGGTAGATGGATGAAAGAGCAATAGCTGCATTTGAGATGTCTTGGGGCAATCAAGGAGTGGGTGTAGAGTTCAAGGGTAAAGGGGGTGGTAGGAAGGGGAAGGAGCATGGGGAGGTAGAGGAGGGAGTGTGAGAGAGGGGGAGAGAGGAGGAGGGAGGAGAGAGAGGGGAGGGGGGGAGAGAGGGGAGGGGGGAGGAGAGAGGGGGAGGAGTAGGGAGAGTAGAGAGGGGAGGGGGAGAAGGAATGGGAGGGGAGGAGGGAGGGAGGGGAGAGGAGGAGATAGAGGGGGAGGAGGGAAGGGAAGAAGAGGCAGGGAGTGGAGGGTATGGAGCGGGTACAGTAGTACTTTTCGAAAGGGGATGGTAGAGCTTACAAGATGGAGAGTTTAGACGACTGATGGTCCTCAAACAATTTGTTCCCGTCCTCATTTATGAACTATATAGATTTCTGGTGAGGGGGACGCAAAGTCATGTGACCCCTTTTCATGTCACTTTTTTGGTATCTTATTCCATAAATCCACATGTATTTCTTTGTTTTTGTTCTCCTTCTTTATTCTTTTTTTGTTTTCTTTGACATCCTTTCTTTTATCATTTTCTCTTCCACTTTTCCATATGATATATTTTTGTTTATACTCTCATATTTTTCTTTATCATCCTCATTGTATTTTTATTTTTCTCCTATTACCTATATTCCCTTTATGTACACTAGCACTGCTTCATCTTGTTTACAGACCAGACATTATTTCAGCAGAGAACTATCTTTTATTATTGACAGTGTTTTAAAACTTTGTTAATACATAAAAGCCTGCATCTTTCTTATATGTAGTGTGTCAAGCATGATTGCTTAATACAAAAATCTGTAAATCATATTTATTCTTATGTCTTCAAAGAAGTCTGAAAAGTCTTTCAAGTCCAAAAAGTCTTTCAAGTCCAAAAAGTACAAACTTCAATAGTACACATTCCACTTTCATTATCTAAAGACCCGGAGGGTTCTGACTTGTCAGAGAGAGAGTGATGCAGCCAGCCCTTCACTTGCTTTCATCCCCCTGGGACTGGGTGACTCACGCTCACACACACACACACATACACACTCCTCCTCGTTGTCGTGACTCATCAACCCACAACCTCTGGCGGCCTGACAAAACACACAACAAATTATTAAGTACTCGTCCTTCAAGCAGTAGATCAAGCAGGACCCTTTTGTTGTTTTCTCCAGGATTGAAAAACCAAGTACCTGGGAAGAAATTAAAAAAGCCTCTTGACTCCTAGCTGTTTTTTAAGGCTTTCTCGCTTCTATTCTGTTGTGTCTTTTAAAAGCTTTTTAATTGTAATCAGTACTTTGGAACTGTAGTGGTGAAAAAATATGAACCTTCTCTCTTTCCAATTGTTCTGTTTTTTTTTTCTTCAAAGCTCATATCTGTTTTTTACATAATGTTTATTTATGGTTATTACTTTCTCATTTCTCTGCATTTAACTTGTCCCTTTCTTCTTTACTTATCTAACTTGACTATTTCCTTCTACCATTCATTTTTCTTTACATTTTGCCAGGAGGGCATTGAGTCTGTGTTAAAGGTATAAGTTGACACCTTTCTTGCTCTCTATTCAACCCTCTCACCTGTTGCCAATAATACCTATTTTATTTAATAAGATTGATTAAGATTGATTAGTTTCCTTCACAATGTATGTGGGAGAATTTGAGAAGTGTAAAACATTCAGGAAATGTCATTTCTCTTACTGAATCTCAAAAAGATAAGAAATGTTTATCTGAAAAGAAGACAAGAAGAAGCCTCCAAATGAAAACTAGTTTGACACCATGAACTTTTATTCTTCAATTTTCAATGATGAAAGAAAATCAAGACCGCAAATTATTTGTGATGATAGAAAAATCTTTGTATTTAGTTTCATTAATTAATTGGTCATTCGCCTTTTTCCATTAAAAAATTAATTTAATGCAACCGCAGTGGTACAAGAATGATTTCTTTCTTCTTTTTTTATTATTATTATTATTATTATTATTATTTTTTTTTTTAAAGTAGAGGGGGTGCATTGATTTGGATTTGGAGGCACTCATCTCCTATCTTACCATCTTCCTTCCCCAGCCTCCAGGCAACTCCCCCTATATGGGACTGACCCTTCCCCCTAGAGGGGTATCAATGTGCTCCCAGGAGGGGTAAGGCCTTGGGAGGGGGGTAGAAAACTAGAACAGAGGAAGACTGTGGATTATGAAACCCATTTTTATGTAGAAGATTGTTATCTACCAGAAGAATACATTTCAGAAAATCTGATGTGTTGCTGTAACTCTAAACTATTTGATGTTATTGGAAGATTATGAAACAATACCATACATGTATACTGCTGGTAAAAGATTTGTGTTGTTCAAGAATACTCTCAATACTGTAATACTAAGCTAAATGTTGGCAAGAATATTCTATGAAATGTTTTAAACAGTCAATTTTCAATAGTTTTCTGACTAATCCCCAATAATTATGCCTTCGACTAGTGCAGAATACACATGTGATGTAGTTTTCAAGGGTATTAAAATAGTGTATATGTGTATGTCTTTCATTGTAAAAATTGAGTGTATGTGTTTTTTCCTTGCTTGTGTGTACAAAACCCTGACAAGCAAGGGTCAAAATAGAGTCTGCGCGTGCAGACTATCATTGAGTGACTTTCATCCAATCAGATGACTGCATTATCTGCCCATTCTGTTAGCAGAGTGAAGCACTGCAGCATGTGGTGTAGATTGTACTGATATGACCTAAAGGAGATCTTACCTATGAAAGGTGGGGGCAGTGGGGAATAAAAGATCAAAAGACACCTTTACCTCTTCATACTAGATAACACTTAGAAAATGGATGACAAGTCATAATATCTTTTTGAAGGACACTGTCTTTAAGGTCATTCCTGATTTTCAGATCCATTGGATGGAGTCATTAATGTAGTAAATATAATCAATGATGGATATGATGGACATGTACATGTATGGCACCGAGGGTTTAGCTGAGGTGTTTTTTAAATGGGGACGGTTTTTTTAATACGAGATCAAAACACACCTTACCTGGCTATAGTAAATGGCTGGTGGACTGGATCATAGGCATAATGTTCTATGAAGGACATTGTGTTTTTCAGGTCAATCATGATTTCATGGCACAGGGTAGTGCCATTCAAGGAATTATGTTGATGGGACTAACCTTGATATTTATTAATTTGTTAGTTCCTTTTACCAGAAGTGTGACTGAGTGTTTTTAATTTTAGTATTTACATCAATAAATCAACGTATCTACCTATTCTACTTTGCTATTGTTGCACCTCAACATTGCATAACCGAAACTTAAAACACATCGCCAAATTGCTCATACCCCCCCGCCCAAAGGCGCCCTCCGTGACCCCTGCGTCCGAGCGCCGCCAACGTAACCTCTTCCTCTTATCTCTTCGCATCCGAACGGATAAGTTACACTAAAAATCGCTCCCAAAAGTTGAAGAGTTTTTCCTCTTTAGTCACTTTTTGGTTCGCATTTTCGCCTTTTATAATATTCTCTACGATTTCCTGTTCGTTAGAGAGTAGTTTCACTCCGTGAATTTATTTATTTATCAGTATTCTAGAACGTTTTCTTGCCGACTACTGTTACGTTTCCGCTTTCGCGTTTGCCTGTCCTCACTCCTCCGAGGCCTCGGGTGCGTGCGGGGGTAGTCGGTGGGGTGTTTTAGTCACTGGTAGTTTATTTAATTCTTGTTGATAATTGCTCGTACCCTTTGTTTAATTTTCTTTCCCGCAGGTTATAATATGTCTCGCAGTTCTTATTTTCTCTTAGCAGGTTTCACGAAGAAGAAATCAAGTTCTGTCGCGAGAAAGAAGACGAAGGATTCTATTAATAAGTCTTCGTTAGTTACGCCCCTCGGGAGCGGTGGTGTCACCGCAAACCCCGGGGATGCGAATGTCAGTGGACGTTTATGCGGGCAAGGGAAGCCCAGGAGAATGGTTGAGCAAGGCGATACGTCGCCCCTCAATACGGTTCCCGGAAACCCAGAGGTTCTTACCCTGGGTGGAACGGGACTTAGTTCTGCACCGCCAACAATTGTTCCGTCGGTTCTTTTGTTTGGTCGGTGCACAAATCCATTGACGGGTACGAAGACGAAGGATTCTAGTAATAAGTCTTCGTTAGTTACGCCCCTCGGGAGCGGTGGTGACACCGCAAACCCCGGGGATGCGAACGTCAGTGGACGTTTATGCGGGCAAGGGAAGCCCAGGAGAATGGTTGAGCAAGGCGATACGTCGCCCCTCAATACGGTTCCCGGAAACCCAGAGGTTCTTACCCTGGGTGGAACGGGCCTTAGTTCTGCACCGCCAACAATTGTTCCGTCGGTTCTTTTGTTTGGTCGGTGCACAAATCCATCGACGGATATTCGGGTTGCTTCTGTGGATCCGGACTTGAACCGGTCACCGTTCGGTTCTTCTGTCCCTTTGTCGGATTTGCCGGTTCCGGATTTCGGTCCGGATACCCGTGCATCCGAGTCGGATCCTGGGGCTTCAACTAACCGCGCCTCTCCGTCGGTGCGTGTTCCGTTTTCCCGATTCGGTTTGCGGGGAGCTCCTACCGTCGGGCCTTTATCGGATAACCGTCCCGTTTCGTCGGCCTTTTCCGTTACCGCTACGTCTCGTAAGAGGCGGGGTTCCCGGGACGCGGTGGCCGGTTCTTCCTCGGATTTTGTTTATCCTTCGAAGAATCCGCGCTCTGATTTTATGGCACCGTTTGCGGCTCCTCGGGGTCCGCCTTTGGTGGCTACTCTCCCTCCGTCGGTGCCTCCACCCCCGCCAGAATTTTCGGATTGGATGCGGGCTTTTGCTGACGCTTTTCGATCTTCGGTGCCCGAGTCGGCTCCTCCGGTTCGTCCTACTTCACTTTCGGATCCGATCGCGGTTGATTTATTTTCGGAGTTTTCCGAAGATGCATCGATCTCGCCTGAGCAGTCGCCGGTGCGGGTTTCGAGTTGTCGTATTCAGCCGGGGTCCTCTCTTTTTTGCTTCTCCGCCTCACGCTTCGTTGGGCGCTCCGAGAGGCGGGGATCGTCCCTGTTTATCTGGTCAAGATAGGGGGGGCTCGGTTGATCGTTGGGACACTGGTTCCATCGCTCAGTCGTCTGGTTCAGTTGCGGGGGATGATGCGTCTACTTCCGTTTGTGTCTCTGGCGCGGATTCGTTAGCCTTGTTTCACAAATATGTGCCCGATTCTTGTGTCGTCCCGGAGTTATCGGCGGGGCTTCCTGTCTTCTAAATCGGACTCTTCAGCGTTTCAGGGACTGTTTCTTCCTGTTCTACACAAAGAAGAATTTGTGAATGCCGCAGAAGACTTGTCGTCATCGACGGGATTTCTTAAGCGGCAGGTGGACAAGTACGCTTTCGTTCCTCAGGATGCGGATTTGTATTTGTGTCCTAAACGGGTTTCTCCCAAACTTGTGGCGGTGGCCAGTCGTTTGGGGAAGAAGTTTGGGACTCGTGGTCCTTTTGATAAAAGTGACAATTTGTTGTTTGATCTTTTCTCACGGCTTGCGGTGACTTCGCATTCCATCGAGAAGTATCGTCGGGAGGCTGTGCTCACTTATTTGGGCATTCGACCGCATCAAATTCCAGGACTGCTTCCGCAGATTCCAGTGGCCAGCCCCCGCCTTTGTGGAGATAGTTTCACTACTCTACTGCAAGCCGAGATTGATGGTGAGAAGCAGGCTCGAGACCTGTCCGTTGCTTTTCGCGATGTCCAAGAACCGGTTCCTTCCTCCAGACCTCGTAAGAAAAGTTTGAAGATTTCGGGTTCTTTTTGTAAGAACGTCGGCCAGTCTAAGGGCCGCCCTCAGGACTGGTACCCGGCCGAGGAGGAATACCAGGATCGTGGTCGTCCTTCGTCTCGAGTTTCTTCTTACCGTGATTCTTCTATCTTCCCGGACTCCCTTTCGTGGTGGTGGGAAGTCATTCTCTAGATGATGGCTTCCCCCGAGTGCTTGGGTCTTAGGTCGGCGGGCGGCTCCGGAGATTTCTCCCGGCGTGGGAGAAGATCACCAGCGACGCATTTGTTCTGTCGGTGGTACGAGAAGGGTTCTTCATAGATTTTGTGGAACCTCTTCCGAATGGCGTCCTCCGGAGCCGCTCTCCGATCATGTCCCCTCTTTTTCAGAGTCACATTTCCTCCGATTTCGTGTCTCTGTTAGAGAAGGGGGCAATAGAGGAAGTAGACGATCACCCGTGTCTTTGTTTGTCGCCGGTGTTCGTAATTCCCAAGTGCTCGGGTTCTTTAAGAATGATTCTCAACATGAAGCGGTTTAACCTTCATTTGGGAAAGGTTCATTTCCGAATGGATCATCTGGCAACCATCCTTTCTTCATTGAATCCCGCAGACGTCGCGGTTTCTTTGGATCTTCGCGACGCTTATTTTCATGTGCCGATACATCCGCGGTCGCGGGATCTTGTGGGGTTTTTGCCTTCCTGGGCAAATTCTACCGTTACAGAGCGCTCCTGTTCGGTTTGCGCCCTGCTCCTCGGATTTTCACGAGAGTCGTGGCGTCAGTCATGCTGTTGGATCATATGCAGATTCTGATCAGCACGACTCAAGATCTTGGATTTCTCATATTTTGGGAGAAATCAGAATTCGTTCCGGCTCGCACGCCGTCTTACCTAGGTGCTCAGCTGGACATTCGTCATCAGCTGGCTCGTCCCAGGCTCGACAGGGTCGAGACGATAGTCAGGACTGCTCGGTCTCTGAGATGTGCACGTCGGGTGAAAGCCGAGTGTTGGCTTCAGTGGCTAGGGTTTCTCTCCAGTCTAGTCGGCATGCTTCCAGATTGTCGACTATTGATGAGTCCCTTCCAACTCTTTCTGTTGGAGTTTTATCAGCCGAGCGTGAGTTCTTTTATTGTCGTGGATCTCCCTGTTGTCCGGAGTCAAGGGTCTTCTAGGTCCTTGGCTTCGTCGTTCCTTCTTCCTTCAGGGCAAACGCTGCCGAGTTCCTCTCCCTTCTGTGACCGTCACCACGGACGCGTCGCTGTTGGTTTGGGGAGGTCATTGCCAGGGGTCAATGATTTCAGGAGACTGGAGTCATCTGGACTTTCTGCTCCACATCAATGTGTTGGAACTCATGGGAGTGTTTGCTTCGCTTCGTCACTTCCGTGCTCGTCTGGTGGGTCGTTCGGTTCTGTTTCTTACGGACAACGTATCGGTGATGGCGTACATCAACAGACAGGGAGGCACTCATTCTGTGGCTCTGAACGAGTTGGCCTCTCAACTCTGGGCGTGGTGCAAGGGGGCGAGGGTGTTCCCGATTGCATCACATATCCCGGGCGAAGAGAATATCTTAGCGGACTTTCGCTCCAGAGGCAAGTGCCTTCCCTCAGAGTGGACTCTGCCTCCGACTGTCTTCAGGCAACTGGGGAGAGTGTTCGGTGTTCTCGACATCGTTCTCTTCGCAACTTCGCTCAACCATCGTTTTCCTCGATATTCTCGAGAGTCTGGGAACCAGGAGCTTTTGCTCTGGACGCTTTTGCGATCCCGTGGAGGGATGGAGGGCTTACGCCTTTCCCCCGTTAGCGTTGTTTCCCCATGTGCTCTGGAAGATCAGGGAAGATCAAGCGATGATGATTCTCATAGCTCCTTGGTGGCCGGCGAGGTCGTGGTTTCAGGACCTCCTGACCCTCCTGGTGGGGGCTCCGTGGTCGTTGCCGTGTCATCCGGATCTGGTGTCGCAACCTCTGTCTGGTATTCTACACCAGCGGCCGGAAATCCTCCGTCTGACCGCTTGGCGGTTATCGGGAAGAGGGCTCGTTCGTCAGGTTTCTCCGAACGTGCTGTACAATTTCTAGTCCAGAGTAGACGAGAGTCGACCAGGACGGTTTACAACTCCTGGTTGGATGCTTTTCACACTTGGTGTGAGGAGGTGGGCGTCGCCCCTAGAGAGGCGTCTTTACCTTCTATTGCTGACTTTCTGATCTCTTTGTATGACAAGGGGAGAGCTCTGTCAACGATTTGTGGCTATCGGTCTGCTATCTTCGGTTTCTTCTGCTCCTCAGCTAGCGGCTCTTTTGAAGTCTTTCTTCCTTAAGAGGCCCTTCTTCAGACCTCTGACACCAGTGTGGAGTTTATCCAAGGTTTTGGCACTCCCTTCGAACCGCTGTGTTCTGCGACGCTTCTGCTTACTACGGTCAAGACGGTTTTTCTCATGGTAATCACTTCTGGTCAGCGTAGGAGCTCACTTCATACCCTTTCAGCTGCCCCTGGGCATATCCGCTGGGAAGGACGTGGGGTTCGTTTGATTCCCAAGGCTTCTTTTATTGCTTAGAATCAGTCTGACACGTCGGGTTCAGTGGAAGTGGTGCTTCATCCCTTGTCGGATTTTTCTTCGGTCTTCAGGGACGGACTGTGGTGTCCCGTTCGCGCCCTCAAATGGTATCTTTACAAGACGAAGCCTTTTCGCAAGTCGGATCAGCTCTTTCTGGTTTCTCGAGAGCCACTTTCGGCGGCATCTCGGGATACGATCTCCAGGTGGTTAGTCTTGGCTATCAAGGCTGCGGGCCCTGAGGCCTTGACGCCTGGCAGGGCTCCTCGTGCCCATGATACTCACAGTGTCAGTACGTCTTGGGCTCTTTTCATCGGAGTTTCAGTTCAAGATATCTGTAAAGCAGCTTTTTGGAAGTCTCCAAGTTCTTTTTCTGCTTTTTACCTCAAAGATGTGCCCGCGGGCGAACGAGCCTTTGTGGTCGCTTCTCTGAAGGCGGCTTCGTCGTCTATTTCTCATTGAATTGATAAGTTTGCTTGGTTTTTACCACCCGGCATTAATCTGTGCTGGTCTTTAGCAAAGTAGAATAGGTAGATACGTTGATTTATTGATGTAAATCATGAAAATCAGTATTGATTTTATTATTTACGATATAAATCTATGTATCTACCTATTTTCCCTCCCTCCATCCCCAGCGCCTTTACCAAGGTGTATCCTAGGGAACTCGTGATAAGAGGAAGAGGTTACGTTGGCGGCGCTCGGACGCAGGGGTCACGGAGGGCGCCTTTGGGCGGGGGGGTATGAGCAATTTGGCGATGTGTTTTAAGTTTCGGTTATGCAATGTTGAGGTGCAACAATAGCAAAGTAGAATAGGTAGATACGTAGATTTATATCGTAAATAATAAAATCAATACTGATTTTCATGATTAGGGCCATTTACACTTGCAACCAAACTTGCCTAAAGATGCCAAACCTGGGCCTGACGGCGATCTTTCTGTCCAGTTTGCTAGGCAACTACGCCAAACCGCCAAAGATGCCCATCCAGAAACATTCCAAGCCGGAGTGTGAAATTTTAAAATAGTATCTCACTCAAAATAAGTAATTTGTCTTGAAACTAGACTAGGTAGGGTAGGTCAATAGAAAGCACTTATAATGAGAAGAGAAGCACAGAAGATCTTTGTATCGATATAACTTATCTAGATAAAAAAATATTCAAGACCTAGCCAAAAAGTTTTAAAGATGAAACAAAAGAAAGTTCAAAGACAGTTCTTACGGCAGTTCTGAATATTGAACAAGGAAGTTCTAAACACTGAGGAAGAAAGCAAATTTGAGAGACCGACCGAGCAAGAAGCGGGATGTTTGGGATCAAAGTCAATCATCCCCATCATTCTTTCTTCCTTCCCCGCCCTTAGGCAGACCCCCTTTTCATTCTGTTTATATAGTGGAGCTGATGACCACCCCCCTAGAGGGGTACGCCACCGGTCCCTTGGGGTCACTTCCTGCACCCCTTTCAAGAGGCCTGTCGTCACTATCTCGAGATTGCCAAATATCCAGCAATTTGAACTATCCCGATCGCAAACTTTCCAGCAAGTTTGCGTCTTCATCAGACCGAAGTAGCAATTATCGGGATATTTGGTCGGGATTATCATCCCAAGATATCTTGGGATAGTTTGCAAAATATCCCACTATTTGGCAAAATATCCAGCTATTCGTCCTGTGCGTCTTCACCAGACCCAAGACTCGCACTATGCTCTCATGCTGAGCAAAATATCTCAAGCTAATTTCTCAAGGTCGAGTTTCAAGTTTCGAGGTCGAATCTCGAGCTGATGAAGACGCAATTTGTAACTTCGGGATTATTTCCAAATCAGAAATAGCGGGCTATTTGGCAATCTCGAGATGATGAAGATGCGCCTAAGGATCACAATGGTTGGGACAAGAGATGCTGAGGCAGTCTACAGGTAGACTTCAATTTGGGTAGGAGGAAGCCGGCGGTATTACTTGATTGAGAACAGGATCAGAGATTAAAATCATGGAGGTGGGCTAGTATTTATAGCATGAAATGTTGCAAATTCAGGAGCGTTGATGCGATGATTGAGCCATGATATAGGCAAATTTTATTACTTCAAGATGTCTTTCTTTGCTTTATCTTTGTTTTATCTTATTATGACAAGACCTTTAAGAATAAGGAAGCCTTTAATTTCTTTGTGTGGGTGTACTTTCTTTTTGAAGGTACTCTCTTGAAGAGGGCACTTGGATGGATAATACTTATCGTGTTATTATGAGCAAGAGGCTTTGAGAACAAACTCTTTGATATTGAGTATCTCATTGAATTGATTTTCTGTTTATCATAAAAGCATAGACCTGTGAAATTAAATGCCTGCAATATAGTTAAGGTGTCAAAACCTGCACAAATGATAGAAGTAGAAGCTAGAGAAAATGAACTTATATTTACCCCCTTTCAAAGTTCAAATTTTCATTAAGGGAATAGTCTGGGCAAAGGTCTACTTTATCGTGCTGTAAAAGGGGGATATTTATCATTATAAAGTTGACTCAAAAGAAAGTTACTGTATATTTGACTGAGAATGAATTGTCAAATCATCTTGTTGAGACCATCTTGAACTAGAAATGCAATCGTGTCACAACGATGTGCGTGCAATGACGCCGTGTTTCTACGTGTCGAACGAAAGAGCTTCTCTCGGACTATCCAGAGCAATTTGTACGAAGTCTTTAGCTTCTGTAATATTGGAGACAGGTAGGGCGAAAGAAAGGCCTCAATAGTGACCTTCATGGGATGGTAGTGACTATGCCTACGAAGTTTGAAAGAAATTGGGATAGGGGAAAGAACCTAGAAAGGGCTCGCAAGCACTGCGTGCAAAAACAAATGGGATTAGTTGCATGTTCGTCAAATCAATCAAGATCGTTCTAGGGGTCAAAAGCGTGAACCCGATTTGCCCCATAGACAATGCGTGTAATGCATGGGCGGAAAACGTACAGGATCTGTATTATGACCGGAGTTAAATTGTTTTTTCTCTCTCTCTTTATGTCTCTTTATGGGCCGTATATGGTATCATTGGAAAGAGAATTTCATGGTTGTTATTGTAAACTACTCTCTTTTTTTTCTATGATAATCCTATCGAAACATGTGATGTAAAATAGATTTAAAGGACAAAATGGCGTCTTAAATGGCCCCCTTGACTACTTTCAAAAATCCGGCCACGAGGTGCCCTGCGTATTGCATCTCGGAATGTCATTGCAAATTTTCAACGAATAAAAAGGATGTTTAGGGGGCGAAAAGTAGTCTGAAAAAATGACGTCATCGCCGATAAGTGTTATAATCGGGCGGAATTCGTATAGTGACCCTTGTTCAAATTCGATTTACTCACAATTTTCTGTGTAAACATATACCATACTTGGTATCATTCGAAAGGGCACTTCATTGCAGTTAGTTTGACACCATTGTCATCTGTGCGCAATGTACTGCACGCATTAAACGCGCTATTACGTAATGCATAGTAAATTAGTCATTTTGGGCGATAAATCTGCGCTGACGTCATTGAAATTTACCAAACTTGGCGGACACTTGTCACGTATATTGATACATGTGTATGCTAAGTTTCATTGTTGTAGGTATAATGATCGAAATTTTAGAGCAAGTTGAAGTTGTTTCGGAATTTTCTTGACAATGGCGAATTTGGAGGGCAATTTTCTCAAATTTGGTCAGTGATAGGGTATATAATTTTGTATATGGCTGGAAAGGGCATATCTTCAAGTATCTAAATCCAAAAAAGGGTACGGGTCTGCCAAGCCATAATGGAGATACGGCCACAGAAAGAAAGTCAATTCCCAGAACTTTAGAGGGCGCTATTTATGTTTTGCAAAGTCATTGGAGCGTGAAATTTGGCATGGCTATGTGCAATTGTGAGATGAAGATACTGTGAGATTTAAATACAAAACGGAATTTATATGAGAAAGTTATGGCAGTTTTAGATTATTTAGGGGTCCATTTTTCAAGAATTTGAGAGATTTTTGACGGAGTCGGTTTTAGATTTGAATTTCGAGTATGAAGATGGCATTTTGAAGGTCAAGTCATGTGTCGCAGATCAAAGAACATCTCTCAGACTATCTAGAGGAATTTGTTAGAAGTTTGTAGGATGAAGGATAGTGGAGACAGGAAGAAAGAAAGAAAGGCCTTAAAATGGACCAGAAACGGACAAAATGGCGCCTGGACGGTTATGCATGAGTGATTTCGAGAATCGAAGAATGTAGTGACCTTGATGAGATGTTAGAGACTATGCCTATGAAATTTGAAAGGAAAAGGACATGAGGAAAGCACCTAACTAGGAATAACAAGCACTACGTGCAAAACGAATGGGATTCCGGACGACAAGAAGAAGAGGAGGAAGTAAGAATACTAGAAATGCAATCGTGTCACAACGATGTGCGTGCAATGACGCCATGTTTCTACGTGTCAAACGAAGGAGCTACTCTCGGACTATCCAGAGCAATATGTAAGAAGTCTGTAGCTTCTGTGATAGTGGAGATAGTTAGGGCGAAAGAAAGGTCACCAAAACGGCCCGAAATGGAAAAAATGGTGCCTGGACGGTCACGCATGAAGGTTTCCGGAGAACGAAGAATTTAGTGACCTTGAAGGAATGCTAGAGACTACGCCTACGCATTTGAAGGGAATTGGAGTAGAGGAAGGGATCTAGAAAGGGCTCGCAAGCACTGCGTGCAAAACCAATAGGACTTGGTGCATGATGAACGTGTTGCGACGCGTGCTTTGGCACGAACGGCCGCCCATACTAACACAACCGAATATTACAGTCTTAAAAAATGACGTCATGGCCGAAACGTGTTATAATAGGGCGGAAACTCGGCGGAATTCGTATAGTGACCCTTGTTCAAATGCGATTTACTCACAATTTTCTGCGTGAACATATACCATACTTGGTATCATTCGAAAGGGCACTTCAGTGCGGTCAGTTTGAAACCATTGTCATCTGCGCAAAACGTACTGCACGCATCAAACGCGCTATTACGTAAAGCATAGTAAATTCATCATTTTGGGCGATAACTTGGCAAAGAGGGCACTACAATTTACTAAACTTAGCAGACAGTTGTCACGTATATGGATACATGTGTTTGCCAAGTTTCATTGATGTAGGTATAAAGATCGCCGGTTTAGAGCAAGTTGAAGTTATTTCTCAGTTTTCTTCAAAATGGCGAATTTGGAGGGCAATTTTCTCAAATTTGGTCAGTGATAGGGTATATAATTTTGTATATGGCTGGAAAGGGCATGTCTTCAAGTATCTAAATCCAAAAAAGGGTACGGGTTTGCCAAGCCATTATGGAGATACGGCTACAGAGAGAAACCCACTTCCCAGAACTTTAGAGGGCGCTATTTATGTTGTGCAAAGCCATTGGAGCGTGAAATTTGGCATGGCTATGTGCAATTATGAGATAAAGATACTGTGAGATTTAAACACAAAACAGAATTTATATGAGAAAGTTATGGCAGTTTTAGATTATTTAGGGGTCAAATTTTCGAGAATTTGATGGAGTCGGTTTCAGATTTGAATTTTGAGTACGAAGATGGCATTTTGAAGGTCAGGTTATACGTCGCAGATGAAAGAACATCTCTTAGACTATCTAGAGGAATTTGTTAGAAGGTTGTAGGATCTAGGATAGTTGAGATAGGAAGGAAGAAAGAAAGGCCTTAAAATGGACCAGAAATTGACAAAATGGCGCCTGGACGGTTATGCATGAGTGATTTCAAGAATCGAAAAATGTAGTGACCTTGATAAGATGTTAGAGACTATGCCTATGAAATTTGAAAGGAAAAGGACATGAGGAAAGCACCTAACTAGGAATAACAAGCACTACGTGCAAAATGAATGGGATTCCGGACGACAAGAAGAACTAAGAATATTAATAAGAAGAATGTGAACGAAAACAAGGCAATGACGAAGGTCGTCATTGCAATTAATAAGAAGAATGTGAACGAAAACAAGGCAATGACGAAGGTTCGTCATTGCAATAATGACTTTGTAGGAGGCCATTGAACCTCCTACATGTACATCAAATGATGATTTGCATTAACTGAAATGAACGTTCATGGCCCCCCTATCCGACAACCTAGATTGCTGACCCAGAAACAATTCATATTCAATCATTCCATTTAATTAGGGGCATAGTAAAAATGTGTTCAGTGGGAGGGGGTCAACACTCTGTGGAGAGGGGAAATGGCACTGGATTTTAAAAAAATGTAAGTGCATGAACATCATCTAGTGTTCTGTGAGGGAGCTTAGCAACTGAGCAAAATCTAAATGGCAATTTGAAAAAAATATTATAACTTGTCATTATGATGCATAAATTGCTACTGGGCATTGAGTAATCATTTTGTGTTTATTTCATGTTTGTCAACTTTTGTGTGTGTGTGGGGGAGGGGGGGGGGGGACTCCTAGGAGTATGAGAAATTGGCGCAGGGTAAGTGCCCTGGGGGCCCCTGTGGCTATACTGATGCCTTTAATCTACATTGAACATTTAGAGACCGTTTCCATTGCTGCATAACCCTTCCAGTGAAGATTAGAGATAATTTAAAGTTAGGCCAAAATATTTTATTCAGTTGAAAGCCAATAGCTCCACTGCAAGCAATGGCAACAGCCCTATTATGATAACCTAAATGTTGACCCAGAAACTATTTGTATTCAATCATCCCATTTGATCTATAGAGAACAAACATAGATTATTCTTACTGCTTGCTGTGATATACATGTTGGAAAATGTTTTTGGTTTCAACTGTGTACATATGTTTTGACCACAGAGCGCATCTGTCCATAAATCTGAAATGGGTTCAGTTAAAGGTAATACAAAGTTTTGGGAAATTTTGAAAATTGGGTGAATAGTGAATCTTTACAATTTTGATATATTTAGATGCCCCTGTGGATGTATTATAAGCACTAAAAAAATTAACCCCTAAAACACTTCTGTTTTCGAGAAAAATTGAATATAAACATTTACCGGTGCTCCCGGTAAATTTTGATAAATTTCAAATGGTGACTACGGCCGTACAATGGTAGCTGCGACCATGAAAATCTCGGAATATGTAGTTGTGATATATAATTTCCAAACGGGAATAGCTAATCGGTCGATTTTAGTCAAGAAACATTATTTCATAGCTAAACTAATATCTTGACCTTGAGAGGGAGCTATACAACATAAAGGGTTTATTATTTATAATTTCATAACTTTAGACTCGATTTCAACCGGGACAACGTTCAATGAATATTGTAGGAACGCATATGCTTCCGATATGTTAATTTAAACCAAATTCATGACCCCATACCGAAACTTTGTAATACCTTTAAGCAATTCACTTTCTGATTCTTGAGATGCTCCAAACAGAGAAATTTAAAAATAAAAGTATGAACTTTAGTCCAATCCACATCTCTTGAAAGTCTCATGAAATTTTGTTTGTAATATACCTTTGAGAATGTATGTGATGGTAGAGACAAGTTGTTATTTCAATGTTCATGTGCAATAGTACAACCCAAAGTTCCCCCATTGAAAATAAAAAGCTGTAAAATGCAAATTATTCTCCTTATGCACCTTTGCATAAAATTTGGTGTGTGTATATTGAATAGGGGTTTGCCCTGCAGTTAAGTAATGCTGTCAAAGACTGGGGGTATGAAGTTGGGAACAGGAACAGCATCAGATGCATTTGCATATAATATGGTGTGTGTATATTGAATAGGGGTTTGCCTTGCTGCTAAGTAATGTTGTCAAAGACTGGGGGTGTGAAGTTGGGAATGAGAACAGCCTCATATTGGAGTTAGCCATCTGTCTGACACCATTACTTACTGCGATTGACCTGTTAATTACCCCTTAATTAACAGTCTGATAAGAGAACTGCTTCATACACACAGGGCATGTATTGCTAGACTGACTGATCATGTGATTTTAACTTTGTATCTTAGGTAACAATGAGAGCTCCTTTTTCAGGTGTGATTGTGTTCAAATAATTGCAATTATAAAATGAGAAGAAGATAGAGAGAGAGAGAGAGAGAGAGAGATTGATGGTAGAGTGAGATATAAACATTTACTGGTTATAAAAGATAGAGAGGGATAGAGAAATGAGGAAAAGGGCAGAGAGAGAGAGAGAGAGAGGGGGGGGGGGGGAGGACCTGAAGAGAGATATGAAGAGAGAGCATGAACAAAAAACAAGAAGAGTGATAAAAGAAGAGAGAGAGAAATAGGGAAAGAGAAAGAGGAGTACTGAAAACGATAGAGAGGGGAAGAGGGATGTAATAAATTGAAGACAAAATGTGAGAGGGGCAGAGTCATGTAGATAGGTTAGGAAATCGACTAAAAAGTAAAATTACAGATAAAGGGGCATGAAGAAAAAGAAATAGGAGATAATGGGAATTTGGTGGCACAGAGAGAAAGATAGAAAGAAGGAGAGAGATAGAGAGAGAGAGGGGAGGAAGAGAGAGAGAGAGAGAGAGAGAGAGAGAGAGAGACGGAAAGAGAGAGAGATATATATAGAGAGAGAGAGAGAGAGAAATAGAGAGAAAGAGAGAGAGAGAGAATACATTTACATCTACATTAGATGAAGAATTCTGCAGAAATGGAATCAAAATGCAATCCGTCATGCTGTGCACACTGATGACTCTAGCTCTAACCCGCTATTAAATGAATCCATGCATCATGGAGCATTGTAAGTGAAGACATGAAAAGGTTTCTCCAGATGTCACTTTATCCCTTTCTTGTTTTGCCATGGAGGTGAACGTTCGAGACATCCTACTCTTTTCTCGGAAACCGGTCCATGATTCATACCTTCTCCCCCAAGCCGTCACTGATGAACATTGTTCCCACATCTCAATGATGTTTACAATCGCAGATACATTAGGCTGTGTTCATACTTACCGTACTCTAACCACTTCAGTGGTTACAGTGGTGATTTTGAAAATGAGGTCTGAGATTCCAAACCAGAAGTTGTTAATCTTAGGCATTTTATGGACATCGAATATCTTACCCACAAATACATGTAGCCTTGCCTAAATAATACAGAACTTTCAGTCATTTATGAATATCATGTTTTGTGGGGTTTTTTGGTAGACATTTAATCTAAATACTGTGTATGTGTGAATGAAATCTTGTTGTGGGTGATAAACATTTAAAATAAGGATAAACGTTTAAGAAAAGGCACATTGTTAGTGATTTCCAGATTCTGTACAAATTTAGGTAAGGGTTAATTACTTCTGGTATTAAATGGGATAGTATCACACTTTTAAATTTGAATGAGGCGTCTGTAGAAAATGTGACTTTTTTTTTCCCCTCACAATTTCTAGCTTTAAACATCTAAAGTTTGTGAGTGTTAATAAGGCATATGTAGAAAAAGTGATTTAAATGATTGCCCAATATAGCAACAATACTAGTTTTGATATGTTGGACAAGCTGTTGGCAGTCTTTTAGAGGAAAATGTGATTTTATCCAAATGTGTACATCTTGATATAAAATCCTTTATAACTATAAAATGAGGCAATGGTAGGAGATGCCTCTTTGTTTATGTGAATGAGGTGTCTGTCAGAAATACTTGAAGTGAATTTGAAATGAATTTTTAAAGCTAGTGCATCAAACATTTAAGTATGAGTTAGCCATCTGTTGAAGATATGAAGTCATCATCATTGTTATTTCATGGCTGTCAACATCAACTATGGAGTTGAAGACTAATCAAATCCTTTCTAAGATACGCAAATCCTCTCCCCATCTGCTCTTCACCCTGACTGTAATATATAATACAAACGGTGCTTATAAAGCGCTTAACACCAAAGACTCTAAGCGCTATAACAAACAAAATACAATGATATATGATTTCATATTAAACAAAAAAAAAAGAAAATGCAACTAAACCTACAAATTACAATACATATGAAATATACATCAATGTGAACAGAGTAAGTTAATCATAAAAAGCAATTTTTGATAAATGTGTCTTAAGATAAGTTTTGAATTGGTTAACAGCTTGACAGTTTATGACATTTAAAGGTAGTTTGTTCAAAAGTTCAGTTTGTAAAACACTTGCATAGTTGTAAGTAACTTGGAAGACTTTCTAAGTGTGAATGCACCCTCCTTAATGTAACGCTCTTGACATTTAATCTGTCTGATTGATCCTAACCAGGTGTGTGAACCCCAATGCTATGTCGTATCATGAGGCTGTGCCAGAGGTAGCACAATATAATCTCCAAAATATGGTTGGCTGCCAATCTCTTTAGCTACTTGTACTCGATTGAGAGCCAGAACGCCATTGGTTGCATGTAAATGTATGTGAGTTAATGCCCCTCTGACTGTAAGCAGATTGTTTAATCACAGACAAAGTCCTGTTTAACCTTTCAATCTCTTTAGCTACTTGTACTCGATTGAGAGCCAGAACGCCATTGGTTGCATGTAAATGTATGTGAGTTAATGCCTCTCTGACTGTAAGCAGATTGTTTAATCACAGACAAAGTCCTGTTTAACCTTTCAATCTCTTTAGCTACTTGTACTCGATTGAGAGCCAGAACGCCATTGGTTGCATGTAAATGTATGTGAGTTAATGCCCCTCTGACTGTAAGCAAATTGTTTAATCACAGACAAAGTCCTGTTTAACCTTTCAATCTCTTTAGCTACTTGTACTCGATTGAGAGCCAGAACGCCATTGGTTGCATGTAAATGTATGTGAGTTAATGCCCCTCTGACTGTAAGCAAATTGTTTAATCACAGACAAAGTCCTGTTTAACCTTTCAATCTCTTTAGCTACTTGTTCTCGATTGAGAGCCAGAACGCCATTGGTTGCATGTAAATGTATGTGAGTTAATGCCCCTCTGACTGTAAGCAAATTGTTTAATCACTGACAAAGTCCTGTTTAACCTTTCAATCTCTTTAGCTACTTGTACTCGATTGAGAGCCAGAACGCCATTGGTTGTATGTAAATGTATGTGAGTTAATGCCCCTCTGACTGTAAGCAGATTGTTTAATCACTGACAAAGTCCTGTTTAACCTTTCAATCTCTTTAGCTACTTGTACTCGATTGAGAGCCAGAACGCCATTGATTGTATGTAAATGTATGTGAGTTAATGCCCCTCTGACTGTAAGCAGATTGTTTAATCACTGACAAAGTCCTGTTTAACCTTTCAATCTCTTTAGCTACTTGTACTCGATTGAGAGCCAGAACGCCATTGATTGTATGTAAATGTATGTGAGTTAATGCCCCTCTGACTGTAAGCAGATTGTTTAATCACTGACAAAGTCCTGTTTAACCTTTCAATCTCTTTAGCTACTTGTACTCGATTGAGAGCCAGAACGCCATTGGTTGCATGTAAATGTATGTGAGTTAATGCCTCTCTGACTGTAAGCAGATTGTTTAATCACAGACAAAGTCCTGTTTAACCTTTCAATCTCTTTAGCTACTTGTACTCGATTGAGAGCCAGAACGCCATTGGTTGCATGTAAATGTATGTGAGTTAATGCCTCTCTGACTGTAAGCAGATTGTTTAATCACAGACAAAGTCCTGTTTAACCTTTCAATCTCTGTAGCTACTTGTTCTCGATTGAGAGCCAGAACGCCATTGGTTGCATGTAAATGTATGTGAGTTAATGCCCCTCTGACTGTAAGCAAATTGTTTAATCACTGACAAAGTCCTGTTTAACCTTTCAATCTCTTTAGCTACTTGTACTCGATTGAGAGCCAGAACGCCATTGGTTGTATGTAAATGTATGTGAGTTTATGTCCCTCTGACTGTAAGCAAATTGTTTAATCACAGACAAAGTCCTGTTTAACCTTTCAATCTCTTTAGCTACTTGTACTCGATTGAGAGCCAGAACGCCATTGGTTGCATGTAAATGTATGTGAGTTAATGCCTCTCTGACTGTAAGCAGATTGTTTAATCACAGACAAAGTCCTGTTTAACCTGCCAATCTCTTTAGCTCCTTGTACTCGATTGAGAGCCAGAACGCCATTGGTTGCATGTAAATGTATGTGAGTTTATGTCCCTCTGACTGTAAGCAAATTGTTTAATCACAGACAAAGTCCTGTTTAACCTTTCAATCTCTTTAGCTACTTGTTCTCGATTGAGAGCCAGAACGCCATTGGTTGCATGTAAATGTATGTGAGTTAATGCCCCTCTGACTGTAAGCAAATTGTTTAATCACTGACAAAGTCCTGTTTAACCTTTCAATCTCTTTAGCTACTTGTACTCGATTGAGAGCCAGAACGCCATTGGTTGTATGTAAATGTATGTGAGTTAATGCCCCTCTGACTGTAAGCAGATTGTTTAATCACTGACAAAGTCCTGTTTAACCTTTCAATCTCTTTAGCTACTTGTACTCGATTGAGAGCCAGAACGCCATTGATTGTATGTAAATGTATGTGAGTTAATGCCCCTCTGACTGTAAGCAAATTGTTTAATCACAGACAAAGTCCTGTTTAACCTTTCAATCTCTTTAGCTACTTGTTCTCGATTGAGAGCCAGAACGCCATTGGTTGCATGTAAATGTATGTGAGTTAATGCCCCTCTGACTGTAAGCAAATTGTTTAATCACTGACAAAGTCCTGTTTAACCTTTCAATCTCTTTAGCTACTTGTACTCGATTGAGAGCCAGAACGCCATTGGTTGTATGTAAATGTATGTGAGTTAATGCCCCTCTGACTGTAAGCAGATTGTTTAATCACTGACAAAGTCCTGTTTAACCTTTCAATCTCTTTAGCTACTTGTACTCGATTGAGAGCCAGAACGCCATTGATTGTATGTAAATGTATGTGAGTTAATGCCCCTCTGACTGTAAGCAGATTGTTTAATCACTGACAAAGTCCTGTTTAACCTTTCAATCTCTTTAGCTACTTGTACTCGATTGAGAGCCAGAACGCCATTGGTTGTATGTAAATGTATGTGAGTTAATGCCCCTCTGACTGTAAGCAGATTGTTTAATCACTGACAAAGTCCTGTTTAACCTTTCAATCTCTTTAGCTACTTGTACTCGATTGAGAGCCAGAACGCCATTGATTGTATGTAAATGTATGTGAGTTAATGCCCCTCTGACTGTAAGCAGATTGTTTAATCACTGACAAAGTCCTGTTTAACCTTTCAATCTCTGTAGCTACTTGTACTCGATTGAGAGCCAGAACGCCATTGATTGTATGTAAATGTATGTGAGTTAATGCCCCTCTGACTGTAAGCAGATTGTTTAATCACTGACAAAGTCCTGTTTAACCTTTCAATCTCTCTAGCTACTTGTACTCAGTTGAGAGCCAGAACGCCATTGGTTGTATGTAAATGTATGTGAGTTAATGCCCCTCTGACTGTAAGCAGATTGTTTAATCACTGACAAAGTCCTGTTTAACCTTTCAATCTCTTTAGCTACTTGTACTCGATTGAGAGCCAGAACGCCATTGGTTGCATGTAAATGTATGTGAGTTAAGGCCATTGATTGTATGTAAATGTATGTGAGTTTATGTCCCTCTGACTGTAAAGCAGATTGTTTAATCACAGACAAAGTCCTGTTTAACCTTTCAATCTCTTTAGCTCCTTGTACTCGATTGGGAGCCAGAAGGCCATTGGTTGCATGTAAATGTATGTGAGTTAATGTCCCTCTGACTGTAAAGCAGATTGTTTAATCACAGACAAAGTCCTGTTTAACCTTTCAATCTCTTTAGCTACTTGTACTCGATTGAGAGCCAGAACGCCATTGGTTGCATGTAAATGTATGTGAGTTAATGCCCCTCTGACTGTAAGCAGATGGTTTAATCACAGACAAAGTCCTGTTAAAGCAATCCAACCTCTTAATGTTGATGTATGATTTGTTGTTGTGAGCAAGAAGAGCATTAACATTATAAAAGTATATGAGTTAGTGCTCTTCTGGCTGATACTGATAGCAGAGGATTAAATCACAGAAAAAGTCATATTAAACCATTTCAACCTCTTCATGTTGATGTATGTTTTTTTGTTGTTGTGAGCAAGAAGAGCATTACCATTATAAAAGTATATGAGTTGGAGCTGTTCTGGCTCATCACAGAGGATTTAATCACAGAAAAAGTCCTATTAACCATTTCTTCAAGTAGATGTACATGTATGTATGTTTCATTCTTGTGAGCAAGAAGTGCATTAACATTACGAAAAGTATATGAGTTAGTGCTGTTCTGGCTCATAGCAGAGGATTTAATCACTAACAGGGTCTTGTCAACCCTTTCAATCTACACGTACCTGTAGATGCATGGTGTATCAGTTGAGAGCCAGAAGGGTGCTAGTGCTATGCTATAAGCAGATAGTTCAATCATAGACAAAGTCCTGTTCAACCTTTCAATCTCTTTAAGTAGATGTACATTTGTTTGATCATAGACAAAGTCCTATTAAACCTTTCAAACTCTTTATTTAGATTTATGTAGATTTGTGTTTTGGTGCTGTGAGCAAGAAGGGCATTAATTAGCATTACGAAATGTATATGAGTTAGTGCTGTTCTGGCTCATAGCAGAGGATTTAATCACTAACAGGGTCTTGTCAACCCTTTTGATCTACACGTACCTGTAGATGCATGGTGTATCAGTTGAGAGTCAGAAGGGTGCTAGTGCTATGCTCTCACGAGATAGTTCAATCATAAAAAGGTCTTATGAACCCTTTCAAAACTACACTTAAAGATGGTGTATCCCTTCTCTAGGCATCGAGGATAAAAGTTGTATTTAAACACAGTGGTAAGGCACATGAGAGAAATAATGTTTAAGAACTCCCCTCAGGGAATGGGATCTGAATTTGTTTAAATATTTTTGTTAAAAACATTATTTTATGAAAAAATGCATGCAATTAGATTTTGTTTTGAATAGTCATGCAATGGTCGCTTAAAAATAAGTTGTCCACATTCATCAAAAATTTACTAACATGTTTAGATAACTTCAGTTCTGTCACCTGGCATCATTTATACTTCTGTATACATGTATAATATATAATGATTAAACAAAAACACTTTGAATGGACTGTAAATGTTTCATTTCTATATTAAGACTATTAAACAAAAACGTCTTTACTCTTTATTCCTTTGATCTCTTAGATCTACCTGAGTGTAATGTGGCATGATGGGACGTTGGGCGTGGCTTACTACAGCTCGGAGACGGCTGAGATCTATATCATGAATGATACCATGGAAACAAACAACTATTCACTGCTGAAGAAAGGTGTGTATACAGTACAACCATCATATTTGTTTTTCAAGGGCTATTTAAACTAGATAAAGCTATTGTATCTAGGCATTAGAGCCCATTGACGGAAATTAGTCTCTCCTTGAATTATGTGTTGTACTTATCCCTAAGGTAACATCTTTCTTTTGTTCATTGATGTATAATAATCATGGAATTAATGTCATATTTCTCCTCTTTAAATAAAGTTATCATGTTGATTTTGTTTTTCACACATTTTCTAGTACCTACGGTATCCTCTTCAAAAGATTCAGTACCTTACCACTTTTTGAATCCAATAATGTGCACTTTTACATTTGACTTTTCTTTTTATCAGTTTTCTGAAAAGCTATGAACATGCCATGTAATGTTAATAACATTAGTGATTTTAATATTCCTTTCGCTGTCTCTAACAAATTTTAAATTATATTTTTTTTTGCTAAGAGGGCAAACTTCATGAGTTCTGGAATCTAGGTTAAAATGGACATCTTGCAAATGTTTGTGTGATGCCTTTTTTGTACAAGGTATAAACATGTTGAATTAGGCAAACACACCTGGGTGTAATTCAATTAGTTCATCCCTTTGTCTCGAGGAAAAGCCTCCATTATGTCTTCTTCCTCTCTTCAAACACAAGCTG
This sequence comes from Strongylocentrotus droebachiensis, assembly GCA_035222895.1. Lineage (NCBI taxonomy): Eukaryota > Metazoa > Echinodermata > Echinoidea > Camarodonta > Strongylocentrotidae > Strongylocentrotus > Strongylocentrotus droebachiensis. The sequence goes on along the minus strand of JAVYIG010000842.1, from coordinate 247,009 downwards.
CTGTGATGAGGATGTCCTCTCAGAATGTCTTGAGGTTTCTTCGAACCTTAAAGAGAAGATTAGGTTCTGCTAAAAGATGACAAACAAATTGCGTGCTTTCTCATTCTATTTTCATCAGTTTGGGAGAGTAACATCTACTGAAAATGTTCACTGAAAAAGATTGGTCTTCAAATACCCTCATATTACAAATTTGATGAGAAATAGCAGAAAAGTTTAGATCAAACTTTCATGCCACATTTGTTTGTAGTCCCATATCCCCATTTCTGTGTAGTTCATGTGATTCTCGACTAGATTGATTCAATTTAATTTCATTCCAATCATTCCAGAACCTCACAGTATTCATCAATCCTTATGTACAACAAAACCAAACTTTTCCAATTGCTTCCAGACACTTTTTTTCATGATGTAATCAATAACCAGACCTCAACTTTAACCTCAAGCCTTCATGGTCTGTTGGAGTGTGTTTTGTAAACACATAAATGATGTTTATGTGGGAACAGTGTAATTAAGAGTTATTGATTGGACATCCAGTCTCATGATTTCATTTTTGTGAAGAACCAAACACCAGACAGAGTCGAAAGGAATGTGGTATGAGAAGTAGAGATGCAAGGGCAGCAATAGAGATGGGAAAAGAAGGAAAAGTTGAGGATAGGGGAGTGAGGAGTAAAAAAATATGAATTCCAAAGAAATATAGGAGCAAGAGGGAAAATAGGCAGAAAGATGAAGGTGTAAAAGCAATGTAAGTTATATATTTTATTAATTTATTAAAAAATATTTATAGTGGATACAGAAGATCAGAATGTTACTGTTTTCCATCTTGGTCCTGATATTAAAAAACATTACAGTATTAACTTCTTCTTCTTCTGTTTTGGCTTAAACCTTTTCCTTAGAGTAGCTATTACCTAGAATATTTTTTTTTAATCGTACAATTTTTCATATAAGTATTTATTTTCTTCATAACTTCGCCTATATCATTAGTAGTTTGTATAATGTGTAATGCTTGATATCGATACATTATGATAGTGTTACTATTCGCGCTACCCTCCGTCTATCATCTTACTATCCCTACTTGAATCTTCTTCTTCTTCTTTCTCCTTCTCTTCTACGTTTTCTCTTCTCCTTCCTCTTCATCCTCTTCTTAATCTTACCATCCTCTTTTCTTTGCTTTCTTTACTCTACACCATCATCATGTTCTTCTTCACTTCTCTTTATCTCCTTTATATATCAAATGAGTTAGGGAGATCAAATAATAAGAAATAAGTATTTTAAAGTTATTTTTATTTTTTTAACAATCTACTCATTCAAGTTTAGTTCATTAATTTGAGGTTATTTTATATGAATGTTTTTATATACTGTAATTTACATTTGTAAAACATTGCCCAATTCGGCCTTGTAGGCCGCGATGCATTGTTGCTCTTTTATTCTCAATAAAACCATTATCTATCTATCTATCTATCTATCTTATTGGCGATAATAAGTCAGTTGTGACTATTGTCGCCAAAATACTCTACGTCACATGATTATATCTCTCATTTTTTTTTAATTATTATTATATTTTTCATTTTTTTAATTTCGTTTTCTATTTTTCTATTTAACAATTATGAAATGGTAAAAAGTATTTACTGTCAATATTATAACAAGGAAAATGAACAAAATAATAAAAATGAAGACAATGTATGGTGAAATAAATAAATCCAGAACATAAATCATAAACATAGAATAAAAACATTAGTTCTATAGATAAAAATGCTCAGAAATTTGACACTTGTACATGTACATGTACATGTACATGTAAAAGTCTGATGTGTCCGAACAAGCCAAATGATAGGGTACATGCCTAAGGACACTTTGCGGCTTTGTTATGAAGGTATTGTGGCATTCAGTCTTAATTAAAACTACCCTTTTTTGTCAGCTAAAAGAGCATGCGCCAGGAATTCAACAATTACAGGACAAACATAAGAGGGGGAAAAGAACCTTTAAAGAGTGCAGATGACACCTATTATTCCATCTCCTTGTTACATACTAATTGGAAAGGGGGAAACGTATTGACAGTTTGATCCTGTATGGGGTAAAAAGGTATTTCCTGCGTTTTGGAGATTAAGTGTCCTGATAGTGAAACCATTTGTTTGGTGAGAGTTTGTTAAAATCTGTACTTTACAAAGTGTCTGTGTTTTGTTTTGTATGCCTCCATCTACCAAAGGTGGTGCTGGAGGCATTTATGTTGTCAAGTTGTCCTTCCGACCGTCCATACGTTCGCTTTCTCGTTAACGCTATATCTCAAGAACCTCATGAGGTATGAACTTCAAACTTGGTGACAGTATGTATCACCATAGAAATACGATCTGATTATATTTTGGAGTAAGTAGTTCAAAATTCAAAGGTCATTGAGGTCGATATAAGAAATTACAGGTATAAGCCTCGTTATTGCAATGTCTCAAGAACTAAATTTTGAAACTAAAAATAAGCACCTCTGAAATATTGTGTACAAGGTGTTGTTGGTTTGTGAAGTAGTTGTAACCAACTCGTAAACTAAGCATGATATTTGACTCTGTCCCTCCTCTAAATATTAAGTTAATCTTACATTATACAAAAATACCAAAGTAAACCAGTCTGTAAAGAGCTATTAACTCTGTGTAAGAATATAGAGCTAATACCCTCCGGCTCATAAAGACCTTAAGACTTTAAGACCTTTCTCCTCGTCAATTAAATCTCATCTCGTCGATTACATCTCACCAAATACATGTCATTCCTCCTACCACCAAGGACCTCCCCGGCAGTGCAAGCATGCGCAACATCTAGATGATATCATTCCTATTCCCAGCACAAGATGTAATGTAGTAAGATGAGACTGTCTGTTGAGAGCCAGAAGGGCGTTAACTCAGCAAATGAAATAATGGTATCTTACACAGTAGGCCTGTTTCCACTATCTCAAGATTGCCGTATATCCAGCTATTTGAACTATCCCGATCGTAAACTATCTAGCTAATTTTCGTCTTCATCAGACCGAAGTAGCAATTAACGGGATATTTGGTCGGGATTGTCATCCCAAGATATCTTGGGATAGTTTGCAAAATATCCCATGATTTGGCAAAATATCCAGCTATTTGTCCTGTGCGTCTTCACCAGACCGAAGACTCGCACTATGCGCTAACGCTGAGCAAAATATCTCGAGCTGATGAGGACGCGATTTGTAACTTCGGGATTATTTCCCAAATCAGAAATAGCGGCCTTTTTGGCAATTTCGAGACGATGAAAACGCGCCTAGTGTATCTTAGCTCTCAGCATATGTGATATAGATACACCCTGCTTTAGAATATCTTGGAAGTATTGAGGATGGTCCATATGTCACGTTGTTAATTGATTTGTCAATTACACTGTAGAACATTATCCTCTTTGAAGTTTTGCCCGCTGCCGTCTCAGAACCGATCAATTCGTCTCTCAGGAATTCCTTCCCTAATAATGCACAGCTCCATCTGCCAGTGGAGGCTTGTTCACACATCCTATCATTGATACCACTACTTCTTTTCATTTGAACACTGTGGAAGGGTGTGTTCATACATCCTATCATTGATACCACTACTTCTTTTCATTTGAACACTGTGGAAGGGTGTGTTCATACATCCTATGATTGATACCACTACTTCTTTTCATTTGAACACTGTGGAAGGGTGTGTTCATACATCCTATCATTGATACCACTACTTCTTTTCATTTGATCTCTGTGGAAGGGTGTGTTCATATGTGTGCTGTCCTAAAATGCTCATCATCTGTAACCAATCGTGTGTACTGTGTAGTCAACACACCCCATTTTCTTTTAAAGCTTCAGGTTTCATCAGAGGAGAAAGATCAGATTCTTGCAATTATCCCTCGAACAATTGTCGTAACTTAATGAATGATTTAATTTTTTTACATATTTTCATATGTCAATTATTTCCCCTACCAATTATTTTCTTTTTGATTACCATGTAATTTTATCCATACACCAAAGATTACTGGTATTCTAATAACTTTAATCAGAAGTTTGTAATCAAAATATGTTATTTTCTTGGATTATCAGTGAATTTACACCAACGTTTCTATTTAATATGCTACTCCCCCAAATCTTGTTTGTGTCTTTAAACTTTTGATTTATGTGAAGCTGTTAAATCAAAGTTCAAATGAGTAAGATAAAGAAATTAATGCAATCCCATCAACACTGACGTACACCTCACGTGTAGATACTTTATCAAAGAATAGAACGTGAATGTCGCAATCGATAATTATCTACTAGTATAACCAGCACTTGTGACATACATCCTTTTAAAGAGAAGGTTGAGTTCTGGGAAGAGGTGACAAATAATTTGTGAGCGTTATCATTGTTATTATGCAAGTGTGGAAGAACATCAGATAAAACATGTTCCCTGAAAAGCATGGCTCTTCAAATGCCTTCATATGCTAAATATGTCATGTAACATCGTAAAAATCGGGATGGATTTTTACGCCACGTGTTCGTGTAGTCCCATATACATCTTTCTGTGTACAGTATTTGTAACTTTACCAAGACTTGGCCAAATTTCTTATCATTTTGATGATTCCAGAACCTTGCAATACACACAAATACTTATATGCTAGATGATCAACATTTTCTGATCGATTCCACATCGTTCCTTTAACAATGCAATCGCATGACCAGAACTCAACTTCATCTTTAACTTTATACTTCCTTTTATATACTCCATTACTTTTGTCCACCCCACTTCACAGCTTCCTTTTAGAAGTGGGAAGTAATTCATCATTGCTGAATCTCCAAATATGGAAACATTTATTGTCAATTAAACCATTTATTGTTCCCTTCCAGGTTGTGATGGAAATTACTTATTCTTTAATGTCATACGTTAAGATTAGGTGAATTGCTGTTTGGTCCAAAGTGAGTTCTTCTGCTACCCAATTAGTCTATTCCCATATGCTCTACACCCAGCCCATCTACTATTCAGATGGTCTAAAAATTATTTTGGCTGCTTATCATTTGGTCTAATGAACATTTAGGCTAACAGCCATTGGGTCTAATTTTCATTTGGTCTAATCTCCAATAAGTCTACGACTAATTCGGTCTATTGTCCATTTAGTCTAATAACCATTTAGTCTAATTCCCAGTTTGTCTATTTGCCCATTTCATTTACTATCCATAAAGTCTGGTAATCATTTGATTATAATTATTTATGATTAAGTGATTATTACACCGTTTTTGAGAGTAGAATGGCTGGGTGTAGACCATATTGACCAGTTGGGTAGTAAAAAATCTGGTTGTGGACCTAATGGTAATAAACCAACAATTATACATTACCCAGCCTTTATAAATAGTTCATCATATTTCAGGTAATAGCCTCTGTTAGTGAATACAAGTTAAGTTTGTGCAGGAAAATAATTATTGAGCAAATTTGTAGACATTTTATAATCCTGTTAATTTATTTGTAAATGTAGAGACATGAAGTGTTTGGTTATTATAATAGTGCTCATTTCAAGTAAATTGTACAACTGTTTAAACAGGAATTTATTTAATTTTTATTCTCATCCTTTTAAATGTTATTTTCCCTTTGTACAATATCGTCAGTCTGAAGCTAGAAGGGTGGCAACTCACATATACTTTCACATAATTATTGCCCGGCTGGCTCTTTAAAAACAGACGATATAAACTCTCAGGAGGCATTATGTTTTCGGGTTGTCCGTTCGTCCTGTTCTCGCGATCACGTTGTCTCAAAAACCGATTGATGGATTCCTGCCAAACTTGGGTCATGTATCTTGCAGAGCCAATGAACTGATTAGATTTTAGGGTCATGAGGTCAAAGGGTCATAAAAGTATATGAAAAATAGCTTGTAATTACAATATTTACTGAGCCATCATTATGACATGTGATACCACTGGTATACATAGCTATATTGTTGGTTGATCACTAAAAAACAATTTACTATGTTAGATACATCAAGTACTACAAGTACTTCCATGCCTCGTGCAAGATTAAAAACTTTCCTTTGAATGGTAATTATTCATGATTGATTTTATCATGTGGAAATTCAAGTGTTATGCAAAGAAAATGAAACAACGGAAAAGAGCAATTGAAATCAGTAAAATCACAACTTTCTCACATGTATGGAAAACCATGAAAATCAGTATTGATTTTATTATTTACGATATAAATCTACGTATCTACCTATTCTACTTTGCTATTGTTGCACCTCAACATTGCATAACCGAAACTTAAAACACATCGCCAAATTGCTCATACCCCCCCGCCCAAAGGCGCCCTCCGTGACCCTTGCGTCCGAGCGCCGCCAACGTAACCTCTTCCTCTTATCACGAGTTCCCTAGGACACACCTTGGTAAAGGCGCTGGGGATGGAGGGAGGGAAAATAGGTAGATACGTAGATTTATATCGTAAATAATAAAATCAATACTGATTTTCATGATTTACATCAATAAATCAACGTATCTACCTATTCTACTTTGCTAAAGACCAGCACAGATTAAAGCCGGGTGGTAAAAACCAAGCAAACATATCAACTTGATGAGAAATAGACGACGAAGCCGACTTCAGAGAAGCCACCGCAAAAGCTCGTTCGCCCGCGGGCACATCTTTGAGGCAAAAAACAGTAAAAGAACTTGGAGACTTCCAAAAAGCTGCTTTACAGATATCTCGAACTGAAACTCCGATGAAAAGAGCCCAAGACGAACTGACACTGTGAGTATCATGGGCACGAGGAGTCCTGCCAGGCGTCAAGGCCTCAGGGCCCGCCGCCTTGATAGCCAAGACTAACCACCTGGAGATCTTATCCCGAGATGCCGCCGAAAGTGGCTCTCGAGAAACCAGAAAGAGCTGATCCGACTTGCGAAAAGGCTTCGTCTTGTAAAGATACCATTTGAGGGCGCGAACGGGACACCACAGTCCGTCCCCGAAGACCGAAGAAAAATCCGACAAGGGATGAAGCACCACTTCCACTGAACCCGACGTGTCAGACTGATTCTAAGCAATAAAAGAAGCCTTGGGAATCAAACGAACCCCACGTCCTTCCCAGCGGATATGCCCAGGGGTAACTGAAAGGGTATGAAGTGAGCTCCTACGCTGACCAGAAGTGATTGCCATGAGAAAAACCGTCTTGACCGTAGTAAGCAGAAGCGTCGCAGAACACAGCGGTTCGAAGGGAGGGCCAAAACCTTGGGTAAACTCCACACTGGCGTCAGAGGTCTGAAGAAGGGTCTCTTAAGGAAGAAAGACTTCAAAAGAGCCGCTAGCTGAGGAGCAGAAGAAACCGAAGATAGCAGACCGATAGCCACAAATCGTTGACAGAGCTCTCCCCTTGCCATACAAAGAGATCAGAAAGTCAGCAATAGAAGGTAAAGACGCCTCTCTAGGGGCGACGCCCACCTCCTCACACCAAGTGTGAAAAACATCCAACCATGAGCTGAAAACCGTCCTGGTCGACTCACGTCTACTCTGGACTAGAAATTGTGCAGCACGTTCGGAGAAACCTGACGAACGAGCCCTCTTCCCGATAACCGCCAAGCGGTCAGACGGAGGATTTCCGGCCGCTGGTGTAGAAAACCAGACAGAGGTTGCGACACCAGATCCGGATGACACGGCAACGACCACGGAGTCCCCACCAGGAGGGTCAGGAGGTCCTGAAACCATGACCTCGCCGGCCACCAAGGAGCTATGAGAATCATCATCGCTTGATCTTCCCTGATCTTCCAGAGCACATGGGGAAACAACGCGAACGGGGGAAAGGCGTAAGCCCTCCATCCCTCTACGGGATCGCGAAAGCGTCCAGAGCAAAAGCTCCTGGTTCCCGGACTCTCGAGAAAATCGAGGAAAACGATGGTTGAGCGAAGTTGCGAAGAGATCGATGTCGAGAACACCGAACACTCTCCTCAGTTGCCTGAAGACAGTCGGAGTCAGAGTCCACTCCGAGGGAAGGCACTTGCCTCTGGAGAGAAAGTCCGCTAAGATATTCTCTTCGCCCGGGATATGTGATGCAATCGGGAACACCCTCGCCCCCTTGCACCACGCCCAGAGTCGAGAGGCCAACTCGTTCAGAGCCACAGAAAGAGTGCCTCCTTGTCTGTTGATGTACACCATCACCGATACGTTGTCCGTAAGAATCAGAACCGAACGACCCACCCGACGAGCACGGAAGTGACGAAGCGAAGCAAACACTCCCATGAGTTCCAACACATTGATGTGGGGCAGAAATTCCAGATGACTCCAGTCTCCTGAAATCATTGACCCCTGGCAATGACCTCCCCAAACCAACAGCGACGCGTCCGTGGTGACGGTCACGGAAGGGAGAGGAACTCGGAAGCGTTCGCCCTGAAGGAAGAAGGAACGACGAAGCCAAGGACCTAGAAGACCCTTGATTCTGGACAACAGGGGGATCCATGACAAAAGAGAACTCACGCTCGGCTGATAAAACTCCAACAGAAAGAGTTGGAAGGGACTCATCAATAGTCGACAATCTGGAAGCATGTCGACTAGACTGGAGAGAAACCCTAGCCACTGAAGCCAACGCTCGGCTTTCACCCGACGTGCACATCTCAGAGACCGAGCAGTCCTGACTATCGTCTCGACCCTGTCGAGACTGGGACGAGCCAGCTGATGACGAATGTCCAGCTGAGCACCTAGGTAAGACGGCGTGCGAGTCGGAACGAATTCTGATTTCTCCCAATTTATGAGAAATCCGATATCTTGAGTCGTACTGATCAGAATCTGCATATGATCCAACAGCCTGACTGACGCCACGACTCTCGTGAAAATCCGAGGAGCAGGGCGCAAACCGAACAGGAGCGCTCTGTAACGGTAGAATTTGCCCCGGCACATGAAAATAAGCGTCGCGAAGATCCAAAGAAACCGCGACGTCTGCGGGATTCAATGAAGAAAGGATGGTTGCCAGATGATCCATTCGGAAAAGAACCTTTCCCAAATGAAGGTTAAACCGCTTCATGTTGAGAATCATTCTCAAAGAACCCGAGCACTTGGGAATTACGAACACCGGCGACAATTCTCGTACCACCGACAGAACAAATGCGTCGCTGGTGATCTTCTCCCACGCCGGGAGAAATCTCCGGAGCCGCCCGCCGACCTAAGACCCAAGCACTCGGGGGAAGCCATCTCTAGAGAATGACTTCCCACCACCACGAAAGGGAGTCCGGGAAGATAGAAGAATCACGGTAAGAAGAACCTCGAGACGAAGGACGACCACGATCCTGGTATTCCTCCTCGGCCGGGTACCAGTCCTGAGGGCGGCCCTTAGACTGGACGACGTTCTTACGAAAAGAACCCGAAAACTTCAACTTTTCTTACGAGGTCTGGAGGAAGGAACCGGCTCTTGGACATCGCGAAAAGCAACGGACAGGTCTCGAGCCTGCTTCTCACCATCAATCTCGGCTTGCAGTAGAGTAGTGAAACTATCTCCACAAAGGTGGGGGCTGGCCACTGGAATCTGCGGAAGCAGTCCTGGAATTCGATGCGGTCGAATGCCCAAATAAGTGAGCACAGCCTCCCGACGATACTTCTCGATGGAATGCGAAGTCACCGCAAGCCGTGAGAAAAGATCAAACAACAAAATGTCACTTTTATCAAAAGGACCACGAGTCCCAAACTTCTTCCCCAAACGACTGGCCACCGCCACAAGTTTGGGAGAAACCCGTTTAGGACACAAAAACAAAACCGCATCCTGAGGAACGAAAGCGTACTTGTCCACCTGCCGCTTAAGAAATCCCGTCGATGACGACAAGTCTTCTGCGGCATTCACAAATTCTTCTTTGTGTAGATCAGGAAGAAACAGTCCCTGAACCGCTGAAGAGTCCGAATTAGAAGACAGGAAGCCCCGCCGCCCCGACGATAACACCGGGACGACACAAGAATCGGGCACATATTTGTGAAACAAGGCTAACGAATCCGCCGCCAGAGACACAAACGGAGTAGACGCATCATCCCCCGCAACTGAACCAGACGACTGAGCGATGGAACCAGTGTCCCAACGATCAACCGAGCCCCCCCTATCTTGACCAGATAAACAGGGACGATCCCCGCCTCTCAGAGCGCCCAACGAAGCGTGAGGCGGAGAAGCAAAAAGAGAGGACCCCGGCCGAATATGACAACTCGAAACCCGCACCGGCGACTGCTCAGGCGAGATCGATGCATCTTCGGAAAACTCCGAAAATAAATCAACCGCGATCGGATCCGAAAGTGAAGTAGGACGAACCGGAGGAGCCGACTCGGGCACCGAAGATCGAAAAGCGTCAGCAAAAGCCCGCATCCAATCCGAAAATTCCGGCGGGGGTGGAGGCACCGACGGAGGGAGAGTAGCCAACAAAGGCGGACCCCGAGGAGCCGCAAACGGTTCCGTAAAATCAGAGCGCGGATTCTTCGAAGGATAAACAAAATCCGAGGAAGAACCGGCCACAGCGTCCCGGGAACCCCGCCTCTTACGAGACGTAGCGGTAACGTAAAAGGCCGAAGGAACGGGACGGTTATCCGATAAAAGCCCGACGGTAGGAGCTCCCCGCAAACCGAAACGGGAAAACAGAACACGCACCGACGGAGAGGCGCGGTTAGTTGAAGCCCCAGGATCCGACTCGGCTGCACGGGTACCCGGACCGAAATCCGAAACCGGCAAATCCGACAAAGGGATAGAAGAACCGATCGGTGACCGGTTCAAGTCGGGATCCACGGAAGCAACCCGAATATCCGTCGATGGCTTTGTGCACCGACCAAACAAAAGACCTGACGGAACAATTGTTGGCGGTGCAGAACTAAGGCCCGTTCCACCCAGAGTTAATACCTCTGGGTTTCCGGGAACCGTCTCGAGAGGAGATAAAATCGCCCCCTCGACCATTCTCATAGGCTTGCCTTGCCCGCAAAAATGTCTGCTGACATTTGCATCCCCGGGGTTTGCGGTGTCACCACCGCTCCCGAGGGGCGTAACTAACGAAGACTTATTAGTAGAATCCTTCGTCTTCGTATCCTTCGATGGATTTGTGCACCGACCAAACAAAAGACCTGACGGAACAATTGTTGGCGGTGCAGAACTAAGGCCCGTTCCACCCAGAGTTAATACCTCTGGGTTTCCGGGAACCGTCCCGAGAGGAGATAAAATCGCCCCCTCGACCATTCTCATAGGCTTCCCTTGCCCGCATAAACGTCCACTGACGTTCGCATCCCCGGGGTTTGCGGTGTCACCACCGCTCCCGAGGGGCGTAACTAACGAAGACTTATTAATAGAATCCGTCGTCTTCGTTCTCGCGACAGAACTTGATTTCTTCTTCGTGAAACCTGCTAAGAGAAAATAAGAACTGCGAGACATATTATAACCTGCGGGAAAGAAAATTAAACAAAGGGTACGAGCAATTATCAACAAGAATTAAATAAACTACCAGTGACTAAAACACCCCACCGACTACCCCCGCACGCACCCGAGGCCTCGGAGGAGTGAGGACAGGCAAACGCGAAAGCGGAAACGTAACAGTAGTCGGCAAGAAAACGTTCTAGAATACTGATAAATAAATAAATTCACGGAGTGAAACTACTCTCTAACGAACAGGAAATCGTAGAGAATATTATAAAAGGCGAAAATGCGAACCAAAAAGTGACTAAAGAGGAAAAACTCTTCAACTTTTGGGAGCGATTTTTAGTGTAACTTATCCGTTCGGATGCGAAGAGATAAGAGGAAGAGGTTACGTTGGCGGCGCTCGGACGCAAGGGTCACGGAGGGCGCCTTTGGGCGGGGGGGTATGAGCAATTTGGCGATGTGTTTTAAGTTTCGGTTATGCAATGTTGAGGTGCAACAATAGCAAAGTAGAATAGGTAGATACGTTGATTTATTGATGTAAATCATGTGATGTGATGAAGTGAAATAAACTTCAACTTTTATTTTACATGATTGGTTTAAAAAAAGTTCTTAAATTATATCCTTTGTTCTATAATTACTCTTTCAAGGGCTAACTCTTATTAAAGAACATCAAAAACATTGAGTGGAAAAGGAATGAACAGATTGAAAGAAAGGAAAACAAAAAGCCTAAGAAAAATAGAAAGAAAAAAGAAATGAACCTGCCCACCCCCCTCCAAAAACAGGTTAATTGCTAGTCTAATAGTTATGTGATGAAATACAGTGGTTGATTCAGAGGATGTTCAGACTTGTGCAGTGTGCGCCCCTCTCATCTCCCACCTCCCACCCCCAATCTCCTATTGAAATATATCATGTTTAATCCTTTTTTATTTGATTAAAGTAGTCCAACCTCTGTATACAAACTTGCTGTAAAATCTAATATGAAAACTCCCCTTCAAGTATAAAATAAATAACGTCCAATATGTCTGAGACACTCCCAAGGTACTTAAATACTCATCAAAACTCATCTAAACTTTCATTTGTATTGAATTTCATTCTTATGCTCCTTCCATTTCCTTGTACTAATTTTCGCTTTGAATGTTCTTGGGAGTGTCTTGGCTGATCTATTGTTTCTAAGCACTTAAGTGAATGAGATAATGAAAAGAGAATACTGCTTGTTTTCATCTTTCACATTGTCAAATAAGGAAATAAATCCTCTTACAGAGTGTTAACCAAATATGAAAGCATTGAAATATGAGCGAATGGTTTATTCAAAAATATCCATTTTAACTTGAGTAGCAAGTTAAATTCTATAATAAATAGAAAATAAATAGAAAATTCTATGTATCAGTTAATCATTTTATAAACATTTTCAAGTTCTACATGTTTTTGGATACAGGATAAGGAACTTTATACCCCAACCCACCTACTCTGAGAGTTCCATCAAGTTTATAGGTGGGATGGTCTTGTGATGTGAAATTTGTTTGTATACAATTTATTAAAAAATTTGATTAAAACAGTGTTCCATGCATGATATTCAGCTTCTAAATAGAATAGTCCATTTTGACTAATTCAAGCTTTTTTATGTCTAGTAAAAGCTTACCGGAAAACGATTTTAAATTTTTGTGGCAAACTGTCAACTCCACTGATGAATTGAGCCACTATCATACCAGATGAATTATGCTTGTACAAGATGTAGGGAAATGCCTTTAAAATTTATGTGTTCATTCATGTTCATTAATGTAATTGTTTTAACACAGCTAATTAAGAATATGTGCAAATGGTAGATACTTCCTTGAAATCGATCTACATCTTTACTCTCCTTATAAGGAAACAATCTAGTATCACATGCCCAAAAAGGAAGTACATTTTATTCAAAATATAGAATCTAAATGCATTTGTATAGAAAATGATGCAAGGGAGAAGAGGAGGGAGATAGAGGGGAGAGAGAAGGAGAGAGAGAAAGATACAGGGAGATATGAGGATTAATGGAAAGAACAAGAGAGAAAGAAAGAGAAATAGATAAATAGGTCTAGAGAAGAGAGAGAGAGAGAGATAAAGGAAGATAGGATAGATCAAAAGACATATAAAGAAAAGAGAAATAGATAAATAGGTCTAAAGAAGAAAGAGAGAGAGAGTAAGGTAAAGAGAGATAGGAAAGAAAGACAGAGAAAGAAAGATAAATTTATGATTATGTGTAGAGAAGAGAAGAGACAGGGAGAGATAAAGAAAGATAAGACAGATTGAAAGATAGAAAGAAAGACAGAGACAGAAAGAAAGAGAAGTATATCTACTGTACAGGAGAGAGAGAGAGAGAGAGAGAGAGAGAGAGGAAATGGTTTTTCTTTACAAAAGAGATCCATCATTGTATTATTTCAATTCCACAACCAGGAGGAGTGGAAAATGAGAGGAAGAGGTTATGATAGCCCTTATTTATCAATTATCTTCCTACGCTTGTTTCATATTGATATCATTAAGCACTCGTGATCCTCCTCGCAAGTATCCTACCTTGTGGAGGTATACCTACCAAACAAGGATAACCAGGTTGGATAAGTAGCATCATTGACATGAAGTGTATCCTGAATATGCAATTTATCCTTGTCCATTCATTATATCCTCTTCAAGGATCTCACGTGTCCCTGTTTAAGAAAATATTTGTATTATAAGAGTGTGTGTGTGTTCTTCAGAATTTAATTACTGCCCAACCTTTCACAATTGTCTGGAAATGTTTATTGAGGAAACAAATAGAGGGGCGTCCTCATCCCCACAGAGTGAATTGCAAGTGGGATAAATTTCTACCTTTCTCTTTGGACTTCCTTGATTCTGAGAGATTCCGTTGTTAAGTGCTCTTCTCATTTGTGAGTCATCAAGTTGATATACATTTTCTTCCAAACAAGGACATTGTTTTGATTAATCATGCATATATTTAGGTGCAGTTGTGATTTGATTAACAAAACAGATGAATATTTCAGCCTGGAAGAAACTGTCTGCTGTTGATAAGAAGGTGTTAACGCTATTCAAGAATGGCATACATCCTCATGTTCGGTAATTTTCTATATTAAGTACTTATTGGGAGTGTCGTGGTCGAGTGGTTTAAGGCGCTTGACTGGAGATGCGAAGGTCAAGGGTTTGAATCCCGACACGGCACTAATATCCTTTGGCAAGATATTAACCTGCACTTGCTACTCTCCACCCAGGTGTTAAATTGGTACCCGGTAGGATGCGACCATCATTACTGGTCAAACAGTTTTTGAGCGTCAAGTAACGCCTGGCTGGAATGCTCCCCAGGGAGTGGAGATTGTGCACACAGTGTGTGCGGGCAAGCACTGAATCCAATGACCGGGGTAATAGTATATTTGTAAAGCGCTTAGAGACATTGTATTAAGCGCTGTATAAAAGCTAAATATTATTATTGTCTGTTGAACCATTTTGACCCGATTCACACTTACAAGTTCTATGATTGAGTTAGATCTAGCGTATCAATCACAGCTACCATGGAGAGAAATATTACTGTTTCATTATTTCATTGAAATAAATATTATGAATGATCCAGTTTGATTGTAAGGAGTGAAAATATGATGCGTTACTATTACCAGTGATCACCAAGTAATGTTGAGGTTTATATAGATATTAGAAATGTGTAAACCTAAACTTATTATTTATAATACACAATTTCTGATACTCTTTTTTGATATTTTCATTTTGTTTAAATATTTGTTAGTAGATATTTAAATTTATTCTATATCTGTTTGTCAATGTTATTGTGTTCATTTCACTTGTTTTTTTACAATACGCACAGACACGCTAAAAAGCAGTTGTTTTGACTCATTGTGATTTTTACTCTGAATAAATAAATACAATACAATACAGTAATTTCTGGAAATGTCTCCAAACACAATAGTATATCTGCATACGACTGTACCAACATTATTGATTCAAGAGGATTTGAACTCTTGAAAACTAGGAAATAGACATGTTAATAGTATTACAGCAATCACATGCTTTTATCAATTGATGAAATCCTTTTGCTGTCTGTAATAACATTATTTTTCTAAGAACAATAGAACCTTTCAAAACAATATTGTATATCTTTGTGCCAGTATATTTTTCAGTGTGACATTGTATTACAAGAGCTGTAAAATGAAAGCATTAATATAATTGCAATCCCTGCCAAGGTCCAAATGGCTTCTATTTTTAGGTCTTCGGTGTTTGAAGAAATATGCAATAATTACGATTTATCATAATTATACACATGTATGCCTATTGCCTAGTCAGGAAATTAGAGGAAGCAATTCAGAAAAATGGGTAAAATAAATTAATGGATAATATGAAAGAGATAGAAAGGGGGGAGGGGGAGCTCGAGGAAAGAGAAAAAGAGTATTATAGCTATTACAGTTACATAAGAAACTTACTTGTCATGTCGTAAAGTAAGTAAATGTGATTACCGGTACATTTAATAGAAAATTTGATAACAGAATAATCCATGTTAGCTGACAAAGCTTTCCGACTCTATAATTCTTTCCTCTCTCTCTCTCTCTCTCTCTCTCTCGTTATCTCTCTCTTTCTTTCTCTATCTCTATCTCACCATCTCTCTCTCTTCCTCTCTCTCTCTCTCTCTCTCTCTCTCTCTCCCTCTCTCTCTCCATCTCTCTCTATCTCCTCTCTGTTTGAGTTTGTCAGCTATCTCAATCCTCTTTCTTTTTATTTCTCTCTGAATCCATGTCTCCTTTGTCTCTCTCTTTCTCTCTCTCTCTCTCTCTCTCTCTCTCTCTCTCTCTCTCTCTCTCTCTCTCTCTCTCCTTGAATCTCTTTCACTTTCCATTTATATATTATTATATCTCCCATCCATTTCTCAATTGCTTAATTTCTCTTTGGTTACCGGTACTTTTTCTCTCTCCAACCTATCTTCCATACCCCACCACCAGTCTGCCATCAGCTGCAGCCGTGCTGCGTCATAGCGAGCTCTAAGGCCGACGAGAGACTCCTCCTCATGCTGCGGGATCTCGGTGAGTAATCCCCTACTTAGCTAATCCAGCAGATTATCCAGGTAATCTCAATGTTTCTTAACACTTGCATTGTTGTGAGTAGGGAGATGATGCAGAGACTGTCGACAGCAACGCTGTGACAGCGAGGCTTCAGACCTCAAGAGAATTGATACACAGCCTTAATGATAATGATGATAACATTTCTTATAATAACGACGAATTATGCTTTCATAGCACTTAATTCACCAGTCTGTCTATGTGCGTTTAATAAATGAAAGTGAAGAAATGAGAAAAAGATTATGCAGACATTTATAATGTGCAACATATCCATCCTGGGCGTTTACTATAAACAGAAAAAATCTAATGATACACAATTATTGACAGACCTCAAAAAATGTAAACTATTAAAGTATAGGATGTTGGTGAGGTTTAATGCTATATGTATGACATGATTGATAATGCTACACAATCTTATCTTGTATGTTCAACGCTTTATTGATAAAATTGAAAGCTTGTTTATGATAAGATTTGTTTTTTAACTTGATACATTAAAAATCATTATCTGTCCTACGTTTGATAATAGTGAACACTTTACAATCATACAATATTCACATGTATAATATCATTTTTGAGAACCAAAAAGATGCTAACTATATATGTTAAACACCCTTCTGGCTCTGGGCTGATAATATGGAATATTGTTCAATGCTTTTTTTCCTACAAAACGATAGTTTATTAATCACTTCTTCACCCTTTTTGAACTGGTTTAAAGAAAAGGACCAAATAAAATTACCGTAATTTAAGTGTCGTTAAATAGTTGAATAAATCTTAATCCCCTCTACAACTGGATGCCTAGTGGATACTAGGACTAAGATTAATTTACTCAATAATTTCTCCGTCATGAAAATGATTATCGTTTTAAAATCTATCAGAAATTTAAAAAAAGTCTTTTAAAGACCGTCACCACTACTGGGCAAGAAGGGATAAAACCACACAGCGAGCCATCGAGGTCACTGTGACAGGTGGCTATCTCATTAACTCAGCTCTCATTTAACATAAGAAAAAGAGGATCATGGGGGACCAACAGGCACCGATTGGGGAAGTTTTCTATATAGAGGGAGCAAGTAGCTACACGTATGGCAGTGTGCCTTTAAAGCAATGAATTTGGCAGTGGCAGGTTCATTATAAACAAGCCCTCTTTGTATGGCTCATGAGGACATCTTCAAGTTCAAGTTCAAGTTCGTTTATTTACACTCATCATTAAAAATACAAGAACATATACAATTAAATACGGAATAATCACACATAAAATATCATACATCCAACAACAACAACAAAAACATAATGGGAGTGAAGGGAGGAGCTAAAAAAGGAATATGGTCCTTTTGCTAGAGCCCATCCTCATATATAATATAAATAAAAGGCAAATTAAATGTGATTATTTTTCTCATGAATTGTAGAGTAATCCCTAATCATTCAGTGGAATGTATCATAAGGCTTCCCTGCCTAAATGATCCACTTGTGACTAACCATGAATAAGCTTAGCTTCGATCTACATTCCTCCACAAAGCGAGGAGAGACATAGAACATATCCTGATTCCAATCCTGAGACGTCCTATGAATAGAAAGGTGACTGAATAGAAGGATTAGCGTAAAAATATAAGAGATATGACTTCCATATCCCCTTTCTTCTAGAAGTCTAGTTAACTGGGGCCCTGATTCATATTTATGAAACTGTGTCAAAGATGAAACCCGTGGAATCCTCTAGAATGTAGGAGACATTGTTGAGGGATGTCTTTGACTCGAATCTTGCCTCACTCTATTTTGTTGTCTTTGTCATAAGCTGTGTGGTTCATCTGAAACTTGGGTTGACATATGATAACTGTGTCAAGATTACTTAATAGTCCCAAAGATTAAAACCCATAGAATCCTCTAGAATGACTGTAGGAGACATTGTTTAGTGATGTTTTGACTCAGTCAGGCCTCGATCACTCTGTTGTGTTGTTTTTGTCATAAGCTGTGTGGTTTATTGACATCTGTAACCAGAGTTGACATACATATCTGGGAATGTGTCTGTTTATACTCATCTTTATGAAAACCGTGTCAACATTACTTGCTAGTCCCAAAGACGAAAAGCCATAGAATCCTCTAGAATGACTGTAGTAGACATTGTTTAGTGATGTCTTTGACTCGGAGTCTTACCTCACTCTATTTTGTTGTTTATGTCATTATAAGCTGTGTGGTTCATTGACATCTGAAACAAGGGTTGACATACATATCTGTGAATGTGTCCTTTTACACCTAACTACATGTTTGTCCTCTCTAACAGGCAAATGTACAATGATCATCAGCTCGCAAAGAACAGTATCTTTCCAGGAAGCTGGGCATGTTTTCATTTCCTCATCCATGGTTGACATAGATCGGTGAATGTGTCCTGGGGGGGTGTTTCACAAAGATCCTAAGTTGAAATTATCTCTAAGTTGGACTTAAAAATTATGGAAAGCCGTTAACATCTATACAAATATTTTGTAAAAGTTATTTTAAAAGCCATTAAATGTTGATTCAAATCATTCTTGTTTTCTATTATCAAGGAGATTTCATGTTCTTGATGTGAAATTTATATAAAGTTGAAAATGCTTGAAGTTTTGCTTTTGAATATATTTTATTTTAAGTCTACGAATGGCTCTCCATAAATGTTAAGTCTAACTTAGAGTTAAGTTCAACTTAAAATCTTTGTGAAACACCCCCCTGCATCTAGTTTAACTCTTACCTCTGCAACGTTTCATTTCATTTCATTTCATTTCGTTTATTTCCATTTCCAACAAAATAAATAAAGTACATGGGATTGCATTGTACTTAAAGCTTATCTGCTATGGTTTACAGGAGGGATTGGACCGCCCCTACATGGTCACTGGACAGGTGGTTAATATCTCATCAACTCAGCTCTCAGTTAACATAAGAAAAAGAGGATCATGGGGGACCAATGGTCACCGATTAAGCATTGTTTGTTATATAGAGGGTGCAAGTAGCTACAAGTAGTGCAGTGGGCCTTTAATAAAACAATGAAACTTAACAATATATTTGTAATTGGTCCACAGTGTACAACAGGCATATGATTTGATGCCAGTCTGGCCCCAAACAAACGATAGTATTCTTTCGCAGTTGTCTCTGTGATAGAATATGAATCAGGAACGAGAATGTAAATTATCAAAGACATATCAATTTACAAAGAAATTCATTTCATCACATTTGACAAGGTGTTACCAGTTTGAAAATTGTGATCTCAGCTCCCTAACAAGTTAATTCAGCCGTGATTTTTGTTTTGTGTACTGCAGGTGGAGTTGACTCATGCTTTGGTGCTAGTGAGGCCTTGCCTGAGGATAGTGGCCACGGACAAATTGACATACAGCTCCTCCCAAGCTTAGATTTCTGTAAGTATCTAAAAGTGTTGTAAAGTTGAAAGAAGTCATGGTTATGAAATACTAGCACTTTTTATACAGCAATTATACTAATTAAAAGCAAACTTATTGACTGGATAACTTACTGGCCTGCTAACCAACAACTCTAGTAAAACAATAATTAACTAACTAATGCATTATCTCATGAATTAAACAGATAATCAGTAAATTATCAAGCTGATTGAGTTTTATAAGAAGCAAGAAGTATTACTGAGTAGGTTTGATTTATATTTCTCTGCCAATACCATTAACAATTGTGACTTCCTTGAAAGGTAGTTATGATTATTTACCAAACTTGATTGTAGAAAGATAAAGGATTTCATATTAGTTTTCTAAATACTAATTTGGTTTCCTAAGACATTACAAAAATGAAAGGCTATGTGGTTTTTGTTACATATTTTCAAAACTAATTTTTATGCGCATTGATAATACACTGAAAGCTGCTATTAGTGAATATCATTGGTTGCCTCGGGAAATCTGTTTCAGGGACAGAGAAGATGCAACCCAAAAAAAAACTTTCATACAGCTGCGAAGATAACCCATTCTAAACCCTTCTCACCACGACTGTTTGGAATTACATGCCAACTCAAGCCTTTGGTTCCCAACCTTCCTTGCGGATTGTACAGCATTACCCATCGGTTGCCATCTCCCTTGCCTTGTTATGTCTGCCTAGTGCTAATACACTCTATTACTCCTATCTATTACTATCTTCCCAAATGTAAGCGTGGAGATTTGCCCCTAAATTGCAGTGTCTGGGTGGGAATTATTGCCTAATGTTGTTGCAGATTGTGGACCATTTGTCCAGTACTGTGGCAAGATGGAGTAGTAATTGAGCTACTGGTGTGAAATGGGGGTCTTGTTGGTTTCCTAGATTTAGAAGGAGGTGGAAGATTCTTTTTATTTATAATATTTTATGAGAGCGATAGTTTTATGGAATGTTGATTTGAAGAATGCTTTTGTACGGGTAATCTTTCTTTGAGGGCTGAGAGTCGGTGTGTTTGTAGAATGTTTTTCCACTACTTCTTCCCTACTATTTTTTATTTTATGAAGTCAGACCCTTTGAAATATTGCTGCACTTGCCAAATTTAGAAAGTTAGAATAAATAGCCATTTCTCTTTTTTGTTGATATATCTAAATGAAGTTGAAGCTGATAGTGGAGGATTTATTGGAATTTACTACTGACATGTTTGTATTATCAGCATGGCTTGTGTACTCATTATGTTTATTCTAATCTAGCAAATTTAATCCATTCAAAATTCATTCTTTAATGTCGTATTTGCAGGAGATTTAAAGTGCTTGGTATTAGGAGACTACATTAGAGTGGGATCTGGAAGGCAAGATTAAATTATTAGACAGACAGATATCGTTTAATGTCCTTGTTGAGGAAAGCATCTGGGCCAAAATTTAACTGATAACATGTGTTAATCCTCATGCCCTTCAAGTGGGGGGAAGGAGGGGGGGGGGAGGGGGTGGGGGGCAGAGGGATGTCATTAATGTAGCATGTAATATGAGTTGGCATGTTTTATGTGATGAAGGAGGGGGTTTTGACATTTAGAGAATTAAGGAGAAAGGGACAGAGACAGAAACAGATAGACATAGAGATTCTATGAAAATGTCTAAATCCTTCAGTTCTTTAAGAAGTGGGGGTTGCGGATATCAGTAAGGTGACATGTAAAGTACATGTGGTTAAGCTTGTTTAGTTCATTTAATTGCGAGGAGAGTTATGTAGAGATACAAAGGGGGTCGAGGGAAAGAGACACAGAAGCAAAACGGAAGATGGACAAACTGACTGACAGGAAAATGTGCATGTGAATAGAATGCCAAGAAATGCAGTGAAAATACATAATATTTGATAGAAAATGAAAAAGGAATATCAAACAGCGCTCAATAGATTTAAAAGACAGGATGACAGAAAGAAAGAGATACAGAGGTTGAAACACTATGAATTCAGAGAAGGAAAGAGAGAGAAAGGGGGAGGAAGGAAGCAAAGAGGGGTGAGAGAGTAGAGAGAGAGAGAGAGAGAGAGAGAGAGAGAGAGTACAGAGAGAGACAGAAAGAGATACAGAGGTTGAAACAATATGAATTCAGAGAAGGAAAGATAGAGAAAGGGGGAGAGAGAGAAAGAGAGCAGAGAGAGAGAGAGAGAGAGAGAGAGAGAGGCCAAAAGAGAGAAGGGGAGGGAGAGAGAAAGTGGGACGGAGAGCAGAGGAAAAGGAGGCTTGGGAGGAGAGGAGGGAGAGATAGAGAGAAAGACATAGAGAGAGAGAGAGAGAGTAGCAACAAGTCGGGCATGCACACTACTCCCAAAAAACTGGTCAAACACCAACAGCTTTTTATGGGTTTGTGTTAATGGCAGTCCTAAAAATCAAGGATGGTGTTTTGGGGATGTGTAAATGGGCTTAATGTCTCATCCACCTTGTACTTTGCTGCTTTGATGTTATTCTTGGTTATTTCTATATCTTTGTGTGATGAAACTGACACCTGTACATTTATTACAAAAAGTTACATTGACGAGCCTGTCTTCCTCACCGGAAGAGTTGAAAATTATGCAAACATGTCTCCACTTCCGAGCAAATGCATTTACACCCACTATCAACACCACAAAACAAATATATCCACACCGGAACTGAAACAATAGGTCCTGAAACTATTTTTTGTATAGATACTCCATTTATGAAAATAAATACAGACGGCGATGAAAATGGGTCAGTAATTATTGAGGATGTGAATAAATTAGGTTATTGAAATGTTTGTTGTTGTAATGTTATAAGGGAAGTTTCCAAAACCTTTTTGTTAACATTGCTTCATGATATCCTATCATTTTATGCATGAAGAATTTTTTGAATTATTTTTTGCTAAAGGTGAAGGACTTTTAGTGTTTAGTTTGATTTCACTATGTTATGAAGCTTTTTGAATTATGAACATTTCAATTTGCCTCAACAGATCTCTTCCCCCTATATATATATATATATATATATGTATCTGTTTCTCTCTCTCTCTCTTTCTTTGTATACTTAAATAAAGTAGTAAGTTGTTGTCTGTGCATGATAATTCTAAATTCATTACATATACTAATAGGCTGGAGAACAGTGCCTTGTATTCGCTAAAAAAAAATTGCTATATTATTCCATTATTTCAATACACTTATATATATATATTTTTTTTTTAATTGATACGACAGAGGGGGTATTGTTGAGAGAAGAGAGAAGAAAGAAAGACAGAAAATTGTCTATCCTATCCTACCATTAAATAGAAGATTCGCCAAGAAAAACTTACGGTAACATTTTAAATTTTGTATTTAACTATGTACAATTTTACCATCTGTATTTTTGAGTAGAGTGAACATGTTAGGTATGGTGGCTATGGCCCATGTCTTTGTCTCTCTCTCTTTTGGTTAAATAGAAATGTTAACAATGAATATGTGTATTTATAGCCAGTTATCTGTTCATCTGTTTAATGTTATATTGACTATATATGTGAGGGAATGAGAAATAGCTCTTTCTTTATAATGCAAATTAGTCAGGGGTAAAAGGAATGTATCTAACTAAAGAGGAGTGATATGCCCCAGTGAACATACACTCACTGCATGCAGGTAAAAGCTCATACATGCAGTGAGCAGAGATTAGACTGGTTGTAGCTGTGCCTACATGCAGCTGTAAGTGATGTCTCATCCTGATATTCTTGATGTCTATAGTTGGTTTTGGACACCTTAATATGTGAGTAAAGTATATAATTAACTCTCTGATGTTAAGATTTGCTGAGGAGCTTAATTGGATAGATTATGATTTGTGTGAAGAAGAGGGAGATTTAACTTTATTTACATGAAGGATGCATGCTGGTAGTAATTGAGTTATGCCTATTAATGCTAGAAAGGCGTGGTAGAACATTGCTTTTTGGTAAGCCTTGTACTGTGATTAGTTGGAGTAAATGTTTCTATATTGCTTAAAGGTAATACAAAGTTTTGGTATGGGGTCATGAATTTGGTTAAAATGAACATATTGGAAGCATATACGATCTTACAATATTCAGTGAACGTTGTCGCGGTCGAAATTGACTCTAAAGTTATGAAATTGTAAATAATAAACACTTTATGTTGAATAGCTCCCTCTCAAGGTCAAGATATTAATTAAGCAATAAAACAATGTTTATTGACTATAATTGACTGATTAGCTATTCTCGTTCGGAAATTATATACCACAACTACATACTCTGAGATTTTCATGGTCGCAGCTACCATTGTACGGCCGTAGGAGCTATTTTAAATTTATCAAAATTTACCGGGAGCACCGGTAAATCTTTATATTCAATTTTTCTCGAAAGCAGAAGTGTGTTAGGGGCTAAAATTTCTTGTGGTTTTAATACATCCTCAGGGGCATCCAAATATATTAAAATTGTAAAGAATCACTATCCACCCATTTTTCAAAATTTCCCAAAACTTTGTAATACCTTTAAGGCTGATAGAAGGATTATGATGGCTCACTAATTGGAGAATTGTGTTATATATATATGTGAAAGTAATAAATAGGGAGTGGCCTTCAATGCCGATCTATTTACTACATGAATTTCATAGGCTGAGGTAAACTCAATATATATACAATGTACATGTATGAACTAAAATGCATACACTGTATAATATGGAAGATGGTCTGGAAAGCAGATGTAGCAAGTAATTATTTGTGATCATAATGATGCAATACTTACTGTAGTTTTTGTGTTTTTTAAATTTTCTACAGCAACTGAAGTAACTTCGTGCAGTCAAGGGTCTTCTACCCTCTTTTGTTAGTTGAACAGCATGAAATAAAGAATGGCCTCATACCCAAAAGAATGGCCTCATACCCAATAGAACCGCAACAACTGCTTCGTCTGATTTTATGACTTCGAGTCGATACCCTCACATATACATACACTGTATGTATACATATTATGGTCAGTTTTATCTTATTTGAAAGAAGATATCAACTGTATCTGAATAGCCTATTATCTATCTCTTTAGAGTGAGTGAAAACAGAGAGCAGAAACATGTTAATAAGCTATTATCTCTTGTCAATCTATCCTCATTGACATCCTATACAATCCCATCGTATTGGGTGATGCCGTTGTCAATCACTTAGAGGCTTTAATGAGATGTTATCTGTAATTGTTATCTGTGATTGTTTGTGTTTGATGGTTATCAAGAGGATAGTATAACTGAACACCCCCACAAAACAAACAATGCAACCACAACAAGTTTGGGTTGTATGATTGGGGGTTCACACAAGAGGAAAATCATTTTTGATATTTAATCAGAATCACATATTTACCTTATTGCAGTGCTGTAAACAAAACAAAAATAATAATTGTAAAACCCAGGTTACTGGTTAGATAGACCCTGGTTCTTTATTGACTTGTCATTAGGATCCTTGCTTAAGCCCGTCTACCATAGAAATCTCATATAATATTCCCATGAGCAAAGATCTTATTAGTCAAATCTAACTTTTTTGTGTGTGTAGAAGTGTGGTTTAAGCATTTGACTTGAAATTCAAAGGCCGTGGTTTGATCCCGACACGGCACTAATGTCCTTTGGCAAGGTATTCATCTTCATTTGCCACACTCAACCCAGGTGAGGTTACTGGGTACCTGGTAGGAATTAATTCCATGATATGCTAGAGGGCTGTAAAGACCGGGGGGGGGGGGGGGGGGGGGGGGGGGTTGTACCCCTTGTTCCAACTCCATTTCTACACCCATGCAACCTTAAACCACTATGGCCTTACATTTCCTGTTTACATCTGAGTAAGGTCAGCCAGGCCTTTAATTGTCAGCTTGACACCTTGATGTGGACACCTATCACATTCATTAGACAAGTAGACTGGCATTCAGCACTGCTGAGATGTGATCTGCAACAGATCTGAAATGACCAAGAAAAGAAAACCAGACAGTATCTGACGTACGATCAACAATCGCTCGCAGAAAGAGGATATTTTGTTCAGCCTCATATAATATTTGAATTTTGAATTTGAATGATGGAAAATTCTGTATAGATTTTGTACACAAAATCCTGGGCTCAATATTTCAATGAACATTGAACATCTGAGAAAGATACTAGCATTTATAACAGAAACTGGATAATTTCAGTACCTGTGAGTTGAACCCTATAGGTTACACTATGGATTTTACGTAAATGTTCTCTTTAAAAAAATTAAGAAATCAAGAGGTGATCTGCAGTTTTTCTACAGATCACATAATTATAGCTCTAGTGAAGGCATTATAATGAGTATTAGTGCAGATATCTGAGTGATAAATTATGTTGTATTTTGTTTTAAGGATGATCGCTGAGCTGAGCTGAGTGTATATCTCAGTGAATGAGGGACAACTTTGAAATAAGATGGGTATTTTATCATTTTTCCATTGCGATCCAGACTACCTGTTGACAAACCTCCTTTGTGAATTCGGGCCTATTTGTCTATTTTGTGTCACAAAATCCTGGTTGAAGAAAAAAAATAAGAGAAAAAAAATAGATTAGGAGAGAACTGGAAAAAAGGTGACAATGGATTTAGATTAAAACGAAGAATTAAACAAAGCAAATACAGAGGACATTTGAGAGGAGCAGAAAGAGAAAAGTTGTCCATAAACATATGAAAATCACTCAACAACATGTTTTCTTCAAAGCACCTGATCAATTCACCACAATTGATGACATTTTTAAATGAGGATAATCTGATATATTAACAGATTATTTATCTCTCTGAAGTGGTGTTTTTCACCAACTTAATCCATAGTTGTTTGTCAAACCCTTCTTTTTTTATACCATCTTCTTGTCAAAGCATTTGAAGTCCTTGTCCTTTTAATCCATTTCACTATATTAACCCTTTTGCTCTCACAAACATATATGTCTTACAATGTAGAGATTATACCTGGTACTTCAATAATTTGATACCTTCTTTTCATTCCTTTTGCTTGGCTGGATCATGGTTGGATAGCTTTTATTGCATTGTTTGATATTTGTCCTCTTCAATGAAACCTTGTCAATTTAAGCTCTTGACAAGACCTATCCAGATTGTCTTTCTTTGTTTGGTGCTTCAACCAACCCTTCGCCCACATGCACTCTGTAGTGGTTTTGTGGCTTAGGTCTAAATCTTACCCCAACAAACAATGTCTAATTGTTATGATGTACAGTTACTTAAAGCCCCATTGCACTACTTTTAGCTTCTTGCTCCCTCTATATAGGAAACAATGCCTAAGCGGTGCCCGGTGGTCCCCCATGATCCTCTTTTTCTTATGTTAATTGAGAGCTGATTTGATGAGACGGCCACCTGTCATTGACCGTGCTGGGTGGTCTAATCCCTCCTGGCCAAACTAGTACAGACAGGATTTAAAGATGAAGTTGAGTTCTGGTCATGCGATTGCATTGTGAAAGAAACGGTGTGGAATCGACCAGAAAAGGTTGATCATCTAGCATATAAGAATTTGTGTGTATTGCAAGGTTCTGGAATCATCAAAATGATAAGAAAAGTCTGTAAAGTTACAAACACTGTACACAGAAAGATGTATATGGGACTACACGAACACGTGGCGTAAAAATCCTACCCCCGAGTTTTACGATGTACATGACATATTTAGAATATAAAGGCATTTGAAGAGCCATGCTTTTCAGGGAACATGTCTTATCTGATGTTCTTCCACACTTGCATAATAAGAAAGATAATGCTCACAAATTATTTTTCACCTCTTCCCAGAACTCAACCTTCTCTTTAAAGGATAAGTCTTGGAGTACCTGGGTAGTCTGTTTAGAGCCAGAAGGGAATATATATATACTCATCATTTCACACAGAGTTTATGCCCTTTTGTCTCAAAGCAGAGGAAATGTAACCAATATCTAATTGATTAAACTATTTTTTTTGTTGTTTAATGATTGACAAATTTCATGGAATTAATTATATTCTCTGATCCAATCCAATCCAATCCAAAATATATTTGATAGAGCGCCTTTTCCTTGCAGTTACAAAGCGCTGCATGCACACACTGTCCACAATGTTTGGGCAGTTGTTGGATTTTGGTACGGCTATTTTTGTAATGCCAACTTGTACATGTAGTAGAGAATATCACATTTTGAGAGTCAGAAGAATGTTAACTTGATGCACAAATATATGAGTTAACACACTGCTGGTTTGAAGCATATTGTATGTGTTTATAGAACCCCCATTCCACCTCTAGACATATAATTGATGTAGCTTCTAACATTAGCAGTTTGTTGATAACCAAATAGACAATCTTTCACAGTCTGATGTGTACATGCTGTGGTAATGTCTTTCCAAAGGGTTTAATGATTAACTAGAAATAAAACAGCTCAGTGATTTATTAAAACAGAAAGAAATTTAACACTGTGTTGTGATTAGGGAACCTGACATTAAGTAGAATTAAAACTAAAGTAGGGTATTACATACAACTGCAAAGTGCACAACAAGAAAGATGATAATTGTTTTTTTTCCTTTTCTTTATAGATTAAACTTAAGTATAGATTTTCTATACACTTACTGTTCATTCTGGAAAATTAAACCTTAGCAATACCTAATGGCATCTTCAAATATGTTTTTGAGAAATCTTATTAAAAAAGATCTTTAATTAGTGAAGTATAATTTAACATTCATGTAATTAGAAGAGAAAAAAAGACATGCTGCAGTTGCTTGAAACCATGGAAGTTGATGCACAAACCCAATGCAATAGTCAGATTAGAGTCTGGATATTGTAGACTACACACATATCAAGTTTGCAGGAGTTTGTGATACTGTCCAGACTATTTCGCTAACTTTTAATCACAAAACAAACAGGTTTAATTTGAAATTTTGGTAGAACTACATAAGAAATGAGAATCAAGAAATGACAGTTAAAAAGAAAAATGTAGACGGTTGATATTGCCTTTAATACAGAACATCATAATGAACAAAGGAGATCAAAAAGCTAGATGTCTACAATGAATTTGTGTTGTGGTTTGGCCTGGACTGAAGTTGTTAACCGCGGACATTGAATTCCCTTCTTTGAAGGTAGATGTGATTAGAGAACTTTGCTTGTTTGTCATGAAATTGTATCCATAACAAAAGAAATAGGCATCCTTCCTTCTGCAAACAGACCAGGTACTTACTCCTGTAGTTGTAATCTATCACCATTTTAGTCCAGACAGTAATCTTGTTTCTTTTTATTAGGGAAACTGGCACACAGGTGTTCAGAACTTCATAGAGTACACTTTTATGTCATAATTTGATACAGCCAATACCATGAAATGGTTCTTTGTTGTTTGCAAACAAAGCCATTACCTTATGTTTGCTTTGCTTGATGACATTTCAATTTTATGAAAGCTTATTGTGTTGAGGAATTTTTTTATTTATTCTTTTTCTCAAGAAAAAGGGTGTTTTATCAGTGAAGAGTTATTATTTCAATATGAACTTTACTACTTTTTGTTCTTCATATTTTCTTCATTGTCCATGTGCCACTGTTTGTATCTTTAGGGGAAGAAAAGCATATGTTTAGAGCCAGAAGGTCATTAACTCTGTGTTAAAGTATATGAAATAATGTTCTTCTTGCTCCAAACATATACTGTATGTATGGTTATTCCACAAAGTGTTAATGCTCTTCTTTTTAGCAACAGATGATATTTACAATTTTGAAATAAGTTATTTTTACAAATTTAACACTAGTTTTTAAGGCATTTTTGGTTGTCTTTTAGCGGTTAATTTTTCACTAGCCTCTGCAACCAGACAGGCAGGTTAATTTGTATCATTATTACATGGAGTTTAATGC
Organism: Strongylocentrotus droebachiensis; assembly: GCA_035222895.1. NCBI lineage: Eukaryota > Metazoa > Echinodermata > Echinoidea > Camarodonta > Strongylocentrotidae > Strongylocentrotus > Strongylocentrotus droebachiensis. Next base: position 217,437 of record JAVYIG010000842.1, on the reverse strand, counting down.
CCTGCCTGGCTCTGCATGAGAGATCCAATTTACTTGTAATTGAAGCATCAGCAAGTGAGCATGCAATGGAAAATTTCCCTTATACTTTGTGTTGTCTGATAATAGTTCAACATACTGGTAATGCCATGCATTACATAACAATGATTATACTTAGATTGTGAACAGAAGTCTTTTATTTCGGTTACAAGCAATCAAGTTGATTTGTATGGATGATGCTGGGCATTATCTCCTAAATGTAGATATTGTTTCCCTCAACAAAAGGCAAAAGGGGTGGAAAATAGAACAGGGAATCTTTGTATTCAGATCACAGCGTATAGGCATTGTTAACAACTGTCAATCTGTATTTCAACAAGAGGTGTTTAGACCGAATGGTATGGAACTGTGAGCAGGAATTTCATATTCTAAAGCAGCACAGTTCACTGACATTTACTGCATTTTTTGACATTTTAGTTTCTTTCTAGTGTGCAAACAATATCTGGCTAATTATATTCAAAGTTCATCGACTTTTGATGATTGTTACTGATCTATTCTCTGTAAAAAATAAAACTTTAATTTTTAATTCCAAAACTCTGTATAATTAAAATTTCAATATTAATACAAATTAAAAAAAACACCTTATGTTTATTGATATCTTTTGAAATTATTAACTTTAAGGAAATTTTGTATTTAACATTGGGCTCCATATATATTACAATACAGATATGCAACAAAAAGAAGTAAATCAAATAACACAAACAATACTAATTGTACATTTTGTAAACTCTCTCACATTTTCTCTCTCTTTCTTTTTCTCTTCCCTTCTCTCTCTCTCTCTGTCTCTGAACTTTTAAGAATACAGACACTCCCTCAAGTTTTTGTAAAAATCTCTATGAAGTTGTGTGGGGTGTGGTAAGCACCCTGTGTGGTCTGAATCTTATGATTGATGACAATACATATCCTTCGGTTTTCCACAAGATAACCTACAAAGGGTTTTCTTTGGTAGGTATTGCAAGCACCTGAGAAGTAACTGTTAAACTCTTTGTCAAAAGAAAAGCCTGCATATCCAGTTTACAAAAAGGATATCCTTGACAAAAATAGAGGAGGATGCACCTTTTGGAATTAAAGGTATCATTATAGATAAACTTTTTTTATATTAAATATTTAATGTACACATAACTTGGGGAACTTTTTATGGAAAGCTAGCTCAAAAATTTGTAGACATGAACTATGTGTATGATAAATTCTAATGCAGAATAGAAAAAGAAGGATACACTTGTTTATTTGAGGCAATAACAGAAATGTATCACTATTTTGTAGACTGATCTCCAGCTATAAAATGTGTTAGGCATCTACCTTACTCTGTTAATGAGAAATACCGTTTTCCATTTCAATATTGAATTGTTTAATGCTAATGAGGCCGTAATGTCTGAATGCCAATGGTGTATTTTTCTATTCTTTGGTGAATGAAACATGTTTTGAATGATGTGGAGGAGGTTATCCGAGAAGTGCAATATGTTTTCTTCTTTTGTTTGGTAGTTCAAATGTGTTTTATGAACTGATTGTAAGATTATCATTGTGTTTGAGTTTCATAAACACAATCCATCATCCAAACCAATGAAGAATTCAATGTTAATTGTTAGAAAACAATGCATTTTGCAACATTTTACTTTTGACCAGGCCCCATATTCAGGTGAACTGCAAATTCTGTAATTACATAATCATTACAAATGGGTCATTATTGTGAAGGGGAATAAAAAGGCTTTCCAATAATATCAATGTCAAGTATGATAATATAGTGCCAGGAGAGATATCAACGCTCACACTGAATTGAAGAACTTTTTTTTAGGCGTTTACATTGTAGCTTAGTATGATATAAATAATTTGTGTTATATCTGAATCTAAAAATCTAATATTAAAGAAATCTTAATATTTTGTGAGAGCTTTAAAAAAAATCCATACATGGTAAAAGTTGTAAGCATTGTCACTTAAAATTTCACCAATCTTTAAAGCCCCACTGCACTACTTATAGTTACTTGCGCCTTCTATATAGCAAAGAATGCCTAATCGGTGCATGTTGGTCCCCATGGTCCCCTTTTTCTTATGTTAATTGAGAGCTGATTTGATGAGATAGCCACCTGTCAGTGACCACCCTGGATGGTCTAATTCCTCCTAGCCAAACTAGTACAGAAAGGCTTTAATTAAAACATTCTATAAATTATAAGAGTTGTACAGTAAGCATTGTCACTTAAATCTCACCAAACTTTAAACTTCCGTTCCTGCAAAGTTTACGGGGTAAGTAAGGTCACTGAATCTTTGGTGATGTTCATTCAGTGAATGGATCAAGCTTCCTCTCCTTATTTCTTGCATCATCTGATAACGACCAAAGCTAACAGGATACACAGCGTGAATAGCTTTAGAGAAGGGGTGTCAAGTGCTTATCAAGAACAGGATCGAACAAGCGTGTCCGGAAGTTGTACAGAACGGATCTTTTATTGAATTGTGCAAACAGTTTGTTGACTTTCATAGAATTGGGGGCCTGCCACCTAACATTGGTTGCATTTACACTGTACTAAATTTAAATTTCTTTTCCTCATATGATTATGTCAATAGTTAATTGCTAAGCATTTACCGGCAAACACACACAAACAAAACGAATTTGAATTATCCACATCTGGAGTGTGGCTTTTTAAAATGCCGGCAGAAATTTCGCTAATTTTTGCAGTGTAAATGCCCGCTCTCTAAACATCAGTGAATTAATCCAATTTTTGGTCACATGACTCTCCTCACTTCTGTGCAATCGCATACAGAGCAGGGACAAGTAGCGCATGCACACTACAGGTGTATACGGTAGTCACCCCAAAACCGGAATGACTAAACACAGACGTTTTTTATTGGTTTTTCCAGTAGTGTAAATGACAGTCTAATAAATCGAAATGGTGTTTTAGTTGTGTAAATGGGCCTACAATGACAATCAAAGAGAGAGAGAGAGAGAAAGAGATAAATGACACAAATATTAAAGTCAGGAGGTATAGATATTGTGCATTGTGTTTACGCCTCATTGGGTATTTTGCGGTGAACAAGGAAAAATAGACCCATTTCATTATAAAAAGGCGCAAAGTGAAACATGCGTGGGATGGACACAAGCCTCAAGGATAGTGCTTTACTTTGTAGTGATCACAGCTGCAACACCAAAATTCCTCCTTTTCTTCTCCAAATGCCTCTTTTTTAAAGAGTCCCCATTGAAGCTGTCAACAATCGGTAATTTTCAAGGAATCGTCCTTTGTGATAATAATTTGATATTGGAGCGAATGTCAGGAATCTACAAGGCATTGCTCTTTGTCCCAGTTTTGTGGTTATATTAAGTTGCACTTTTATATCTTTAGGGCACTGTCGATAAATGTCATTAATTTCCAGGCTTTTGATTACCTTTAGAATAGTTTAGATTCCGTAAAAGGTATAAAGGATTCCGTTTAAATCTCTGGTCTCAGAAACTGAAAGCTTTTGGAATGTGAAAATAATGAGGGCAATACATTTAAACTTGGCTCTAGAATTCAATTGTGCAAGTACAATCTTTTCATAAGTGTTTAAAAAACCAGTGGAATGTGTCATGAAAATTGATGATCAACTAGAGTGTTGCAAAATTAGTTGAATATATAAGAGTTATAATGTATTGATTATACCAAAGGATGGATGAAATTTGTAATGGATTAAAGTTTGATGTTTAAGTGTAAAGACCTGTAATCTAAATTTTGCCCAAATATATAGCTTTCAGACTTTTCTTGATTAAGGATCTATTTAAAAAACAGTCTCAAGGATAAATAGGCTGTGGAAATGTGACCAAAATCTCCAGATTTCATGAAATCTTCCTCATGCAAAACATGGATCTGATCATACCAAATTTATCACATCTGAGACATAAATAGCCAGGTTTTAATCACTTGGAACTAATGCTTAATTTGTGTTTACACTAGATTAGTTAGTATTGACTCTTAGATTGTCTTTCAATTTCATATTTTGTACCAAGTCTTTATCAATTATAGAATCTGAATTATCTCTTTTCTTCTTTAGACACATCCCCAAATTGAACTGCAATTTCAACCTGATTGTGAATTTTCATGATATGGATTACACAATGTGGAATGATAAATATTGACTATTTCGAACCTGTTTGAAATTCACACCTTGGGTTCTTTGTCATTCCTACCGTGGCAACCATTTCAGCACCTTTTTCAAAGAAACCATATTTCATATGCCCCACATTTCTCTCAAAATAGTAGTCTTGTCAAGTAGGGAGAATCCCCAGCATCCAGAACATTCTGAATGAATGTTAGTTACGCTGGTAACGGGGGAAGCCTGCCTGTTGTTCCATTGTTGATCAAACCGTTGCCAGGCAGCGTGCCGTCGTCACAAGGACATACGAAGCACAAGTGTGTAGAGATTGGACTTTGAGCTGTGACGCAGGAAAGAAGAGAGAGAGAGAGAGAGAGAGAGAGAGAGAGAGAGAGAGAGAGAGACAGTCGATAGACAAATAGGATACATTGGAGCGGTTTATTTTGTTGGTTCAGAAAGTTAAACATTTCCTGGTTTAAAGAGTCACATTATCTGAAATTCTGGGAGGAAGTTGAATGAGCGAAGAATTCTTCTTCTTTCTCTTTACCAACTTCCAAGTGTCTTGAATTAATGCAGGTGTCTTATTTCAATCTGATGTAATGTTACCCAAATGGTAGATTAAGCAATTTACCTATGAAATGTTAGAGAGCACCTCTTTCTATTCTTGTACATTCATCTGATTATCTGATAATGAACAAATTTCCTCCTAAAAAGGCCCTAATGTATTAAATTGCTTTGATTTTAAAAAGATATACATTTAGTAAAACTCACATAGACCCAGATTTTCCCACTCTCTCTGTTAATTTTCTGTTTTTCTATATGATAAAATGGATCATTGCTGATATATGGTAATCTGGTTTCACAACACATATATTTGTTAGTATTTTTCTTGTTTTTTACATGTCCCTTGCATTCAGTCGAACCTTTTCATGTATTTATTTTTAAAAGATATTAGATTTGTTTTTTCTTTCTTGTATTAACAAAATATTCCCCTTTAAATTTTATTACAATCCAGAATGAACTATTCACCTCTCTAATTTCCCATTCAAAGCAAATAAAAACCCAGATGTTATAAAAACACAATTTTTCATGAATACATCTAGCAGCAATTATCCTACCGGTACTTGTTGCCACAGCAAACATACATTGGCGCTTCATGTTGGACTTTAAACCATGACGACACAATGAGAATCCAGATATAGAGCGATATACCCCCTGTTCATACTTCCAGAATTCATTGTATAGTATTGAATGGTATTGTAACAATCACTCGTTCATATGCCTCCTTCACTCCATACTATCATGTTCACACTACAGGAAATTTATATAAAACTTATAAAAAGAAACGTCATATGATGAAATGTATAGCGAAATGCGTGTTTGAGTAATAAAATCTGGATGAAGAATTTAGGGCCCCACTCTAGTCAGAACGTTGTATCGTATGAAAATCGTATAACTGGGCCAGGCTTAATGTAAACATGCACTGATGATTGGCCCATCTGTCATGTCAATTGAGCTCCTCAAAAATAGTTTCTTTATATGACGTTTCATTATATGATGTTGTTTTCTAGTCTGTACACTCCTTTCACTATACGATGATTCTTTAAATGATGTTTCATTATACAATGTTGTTTTCTAGTCTGTATGTATGCTCCATTCACTATACAATGATTCTTTAAATGACGTTTCTTTATAAAAGTTTTATATCAATTTCCTGTAGTGTGAACATGCTGATAGTATGGAGACAATGAGGCATATGGACAAGTGATTGCTACAATTGATATTATTCAATTAGACTTTGGACTTGTGATGGTGGCGGTGCAAACACTTGTTTGACAAGGCAAAAATTCTATCAATACCATAGGCAGAGTTTCCTTGTGTAAAGTCAATGGTGGTATGGTTTTGAGGGAGGAAAAGGATTAATTGAAAGAAAGAAGGCACATACTGTACCAAATTAATGACCTTAAAGTGAACTGATTAGAATTATGGAAAGGATCTTGTGGAACATTCTGTGAACCAACTAAAGAATGTTTAGTGTATTTGTTCACAACGTCTATAAATATTTTGAATATTCAGAAATATAAAAACTTAACTAATAGCTAGAGGTACATTATAACCCAGACCGATTCCAATCATAGCTTCATTCATTATGTGAAATATCAGGCAATTTCTTATTGAATATGGATTAAATGACAGTTTAATATAGAAAGAGAAGATCGATGTGATTTTCCTCCTCAAAATTGGCTCCTGATTACTGAGAAGTATATACATTTAAAAAATGTTTTGTCTACAGAAAAGATTGCTTAACTTCTTGCAGTGGATCACAAACTCTTTGATGCACTATTAGAATGTTGATTTTTATGATATTATTATCTCAAATAATTTAAAGTGGGCTGGGATACCAGAAGTAATGCCATTCCTGAATTCAAACAATATCATGCAACACATAATGAGAAAATATAGAAGGTAATTGTCTTGCATAATGAATATTCATAAATCCTGTGAAAGTACATTTAAGGTTTACCTAAGGTACACTCTAAAAACTGAAATGTTAAATCACCATTTAAAAGGGCCGAGAAGTGATCACTCTTTCAAAATGGTAGATTAACACTTTGAACAAGCTGGATCCAACACTACAAAGGTTGAAGCTAGCATGTTAAAAGAAACAATCTGACATTTTGAAAGAGTGGTCACTCCTCGGCCCTTTTAAATTGACATTTAACATTTCAGTTTTGAGAGTGTAGCGAGTGGGCAGAATGTCCTTCCTCTCAATGAAGAATACAGTAGAAACTAAATGCTTGTGCCCTTGTTAAGGAAAACAAAACTGATAAAAGTTTAAGGTCCTCTATAAAGAGGGCATGAATATATTTGTATGTAGAAAAATCGACCTTTTTGGTCTTGTTTTGGTTTTGTTTGGTTATAGGTAGTCATGAACTCATGATGCTTTTAGGCCTGATATTCTCATCTGGATATGATAACAAGATATACAGCGTTAAAACAATATTGGGTAAAAAAATATTGCTGAACATTTTATATGTCTGCCAACTATAGGGCATTTGTTATATTAGGCCTAGGGACAAAATACATGTGTATGTACATGTACTTGTGGTACATACACATGTATGAGTCGTATTTCTACAACTTATCCAAAGATTACCTAAGTCGACGCATTTCACCCAGTCCTGTCAAGATCGGTTTATGTGAGGTTTACTGTATAAACTAGCTGAAATATAAAAAGTTTGATGACTATTTTGAGAGGGCTGTATAGTTCTATTTGTAAGTGTTGTACATGAGGGGGAGATGGATGAGTCAATGTTTTGATATATTCTAGTCTGATATAATCTCTGTGTCATTGACATCAACATTTGAAAAGGTGGATTTTTCATTGCTGCCAAGTCAGGCACACCTAGTCCATGGTTTTAAGCTTGTATAGGTGCCACATGCTTGAATATGAATATGACTTTATACTTTTCTTAATTGAGCATTTAGTAATGAATTATTAAACTTATAGTTATACTACACAATTTAAAGTCAAAGTGGCACCAAATTAGTTTGAATTGTTGTGAGGAGCCAAGTCAACCGAGAAATCAAACGGTGAAAAGCTTCTACAAATATTTTTTTCTATACAGAGGTTTAACCAACTAAAAGAAATGATTTTTACAATTTTAATTAAAGACTAGTAATTTAGACAAGTGTTGGATTTATTTTGGAAATACTAGAGGTTTATAACAATTTTTTTTATCATATGCCATAGAAAGACTGGCATCTGCATAATCAATTATGGTAACTCTCTTTGTCATACAATAATTATATCTCTCTTCTTTGTTTTGTTGTTGTTGGGGGGGGGGGGGGAATATCCCTACTCATGTCAACCTTCTGTAATACTATTTATGTGCGTGGGTAATTATTACTTACATCCATCAGACTAGAATGCTTCAGACATGGTTCGATGACTGATTTTTGTTTTGATTGTGTGACGTAGACCAGTCATGCGTCAAAACTAAGTTGTCATTCACAACTACTCAACAAGCCTTAACCCTACTCATGACATTGTGACGTAGATTGTCGACACTACACAAATACTGTTGAAGACACAGGAACAGGATTCATTAGGCCTGCCTTCATCAGCTCCAGATTGCTGAATAACTCGCTATTTTAACTATCCCGATCGCAAATTATCCACCTAATTTGCGTCTTCATTTGCCCGCAGTTGCAATTAGCAGTATATTCTTGGGCTAGTTCGCAAAATATCCCGCTATTTGTCCGGTGCGACTTCACCAGCCTGAAGACTCACACTATGCGCAAATGATGAGCAAAATATCTCAAGCTAATTTCTCGAGTTCAAGTTTCAAGTTTCGAGGTCGAGTCTCGAGCTGATGAAAACACGATTTGTAACTTCGGGATTATTTCCCAAATCAGAAATAGACGCACCTATTGTGACGTAGATTGTTGACAATACACAAATACTTTGGAAGACACAGGAACAGGATTCATTGTGTGGGTTGCAAAAGACACTACAGTCTGGATCAGATATTGATATATAAACTTGATCAAAGTAAATATTAAGTTAGAATTAAAAGCAAATCAAAGTATGTCTTCATAAAAATCTATTTTGCGACCATGCTGATTGAGAGTTAGTGAGATTGTCATTGTTCCATTTGAAACATCAATTTGAGTTTGATTGTTATTTTTTAAATGAGAATGATGTTATGAATAATATTAATCTAATCTTCGAAGTATGCATAAATTTGTAAGATATCAAATTGAAAATATGGGTCTTATACGAAGCATCACTAATTAATTGTTATGGAGCCTGCTGGATAAATTTCAAAATTTGAAAAGACATAATGAAATTGAATTAAATTGAATCATACAAAATTTAGGGGACACTTAATCACAACACTACAACACCAAGCAAATTGCAGACCAGCAAATATATGCCAATATTTGAGAAAAGAGCCCCCCCTTCCCCCTCCCTCCCGTGCAAATTACAAAGAATTTGCCTTTGTATAACTATATTTTCATGGATTCTAGGTAAATGCATGTTTTCCAAAGGGTTCAAAGATGCTTGTACAAGAAGGGAGAGAGTGAGATAGAGAGATGTGATATAATTGCATTTGATTCATATTCATTAGACTATTAAATACTGTTTTGATTTCAAGCTGTTTGTTGCTGAGTTATCAAGTTTGTTTACCCCTATCTATAGCCTCCATAGACCTCCCAGGTCAGTGTATAATTCTGATGACCATGACTAGTATAAGCCTAATCAGGGTAATAGTTCTTAATGTGTTTATCAAAAGGAAGGAAACGGTTTGTCAAAAGTGAAGATTACATCACCCTGGTGGTCGATAGAGGGAGCTATTCAAGATAATTGCGTGGAGTCCTGGCTATTAGTGATTCACTTGATTATGTAAGTTTGAGCAAAGGAAAAGAGTTTTAAGAGAGTCAAGAGAGATAGAGAGAGAGAGAGAGAGATAGAGAGAAAGGGGGGGGGGGGGTGGAGATGAGGAAATATGTAATGAAGAATGTTCTGGAGAAAATCTAGTTAAGATTTAAGAGGTAGAAATGATTTATAAAAATATACAGATAGGTATGTGGTGCATGAATGAGAAAGGGATAAAGAGAAAAGATGTTGACTAAAAAGAGCATTGATTCCATTGAGCTAGTGAATGATACTTCTGTCTATAGGGGGAAATACCCCAACTTAATGATATGTTTTTATATTGGTTGTAATCTTAAATCTTCTAAATAATGACACCAAATATTTTAAAAGGTCAATTGCATTGAGGTAAAAATGATATTTCCTGTTGCTCTGTAACTGAAATGGTACTTGTTTTAATTTTTGGCTATCTATATTCATTTTTATCCGATTTCATTTGTTTCTCCCTACTAGATCTTTAACAAGATGGAGATAACATAATGCCCTGCTACAGAATAGATACAAGATCAGCTTCTCAGATAATTCTCCATTTGAAGCTGATCTCCTATTGATTTCAATGGGAGGTTTTACAACATTGCCCATAAATAGTCCATAATTCATTAATTTAGGGCGGAAAATCTCTCCTTTTATTAATGATCTCCTGCTCATTTCATATTGTATGCAGCCTTTTATGAAGTACATTTTTTTTCTCAACGGAGTAGAGATGGTGCAATTTGGGAGATACTTAATTCCTTGCTAAATAATCAATTACATGTAATTAAAAGAGATTTGATTGACTGACGATTTTGAATAAGATTATCAGTTAATTTTTGTTTGGGTTTCATTCTCCTTTAGTTGCATCTATAGCTTTAGTACTTGCAAAAAATTGATTACTGTAGTTGCAAATTCAAGTTAATAATGCTCCATCCTTGAGTTTGCTTGTTATTGTATTTCTGTAGCATGTTTATTTGGAGTGTTTTTGGTGAGGTATTATGTTTCTGCAGAGGCTACTCTTCTTTCCGTCTTTTGCATAAAAACAAAGAAAATCTGACATGGATTTAAGGCAGGAAGAGGCATATTATATGGAAGAGAATACGTCCAATGGGGGACATTGAAAGGTAGTCTAGCATCAGAAACCTTGTTTCCTTTTAGTCCATCAAATTCTATACACTCTCTAGCTTAAAACTTCTGAACATTAAACAAATAAAATTGTTTGACTTATTTTACTCACAATGATTGATGAATTTAAAGAAAGAGAAGCAGAATACCTCTTTTGTGACAACTAAAAATTGGATTTTGTCAGTATTAGTTTAATTTGGTTCTTCTAATGGGTGCTTATGTTTTGTATCAGTTATTTTCATTGAAGTTTGAATTGATAGACTAATTGGATAGTGGATTAAATGAACCCCTTCCTTCCTGCCAGGTTCAAATTGGATATATGCCATGGGTTAACAAGAATTAGGAGAGAGGGAAAAGAAAACAATTATAAAATAACAAGAAATGAAGAAAATATGGATAGAGGAATAAATACAAATTTTAAAGGCAGAGAGGGGAAAGGGATGCAGAGATTAACGGGTAAGGAAGGATTAGGAGAGGGGAAAGAAAAATACACAGATAGAAATGAAATGCAGAATGAAAAAAATGTGAAATTAAAGAAAACTTTAGAGTGGGAGAGAAATGAGGTGAGCTACAGAGGCAATGTTAAAGGTCAAACTAAACAATAGAAATGGTTTAATGGAGAATGTACAGTACAATATTTTCTAATATATTTTGTTTGGAAATATTGCATGATTATCCTCTCCTTCTTCTTTCTCCTCTCCTTCTTCTTTCTCCTCCTCCTCCTCCTCCTCCTCCCCCACCCATCCCCTCCCCTCCCCATCCCCTCCCCCTCCTCCTCCTACTTTTCCTCCTCCTACTCTTCTTCCTCCTCCTCCTCTTCCTTCTCCTCCTCTTCCTTCTCCTCCTCTTCCTTCTCCTCCTCTTCCTTCTCCTCCTCCTCCTACCCTTTCTCTTCCTCCTTCTCCTCCTACTCTTTCTCCTCCTCCTCCTCCTCCTCCTCCTCCTCCCCCCTTCTCTGCCTCCTCCTCCCTCCTACTCCCACTCCTACTCCTCCTCCCCCTTCTCTGCCTCCTCCTCCCTCCTACTCCTACTCCTACTCCTCCTCCTCCTCCCCCTCCTCCTCCTCCCCCTTCTCTGCCTCCTCCTCCCTCCTACTCCTACTCCTATTCCTCCTCCTCATCACCATCATTATCATCACCATAATTATCATCACCATAATTATCATCACCATCATTGCCAGTGCAAGTATGGTGGGAACAGATTGTACATATTGATGAACAATTTGATACATGATTGTTACCAGGTTCTCTTTGCAGTGTCAGTTTGGAGTGTTCCTACTTTTATCATAACGTTTGTTGCTTTATCTTAATGTTTCAACAGCTCTGGAAGTATGCAAGAGAAGAGTCCTATCCATAAGTCTTCCATCCATTCCAGAGCACTTCACAGAGACAGACAGGACCATCTACATGTCTTCACTTCTCTCATTTGATGCCACCTGCATGGTAAGATGCGAAAGTTAAGATGCTCCCCAGGGAGTGGAGAATGTGCATACATCGTATTTGGGTAAGCCTGAATCCGATGACCGGGTATAATCTGTAAAGCGCTTAGACGCATCATTGTATCGATGTATTGGGCGCTATATAAAAGCGAAATATCATTATTATTTTTAAGAACAAACATATATATCAAGGAACATATACACAGAAAATAAACACAAACTTGGGCGGTTTTAAGAAGTGTTGTGGTATAGTGGTTCATTCACAGGACAAATAAAAGTTTGAGGTTTCAAATCAGAGCCGTCCCAACGTCCATGGGTAAGTTCCACATCTGCCACCCTCCACCCAGGTGGATACCTGATATTCTAGAGTGCTACATATTCAGCCACTTGACTTTGAACGATGTAATAATTTAGGAGCACCAAGAAAGGACGTCATCATGTTATAAAAGTGAGAGTTATATAAGTAACCACCATTTCTATTCATTTTTTTTTTGTAAAAGGGAAATCCAATCTTAAGAGCAAACAACTCTAAAAGAAAACAGAAACATTAAAGAAGCAGACTGGTGAAAGTTTGAATGAAATCGGAAAACAACAACAAAAGTTATGAACTTTTGAAAGTTGTAATCACTGTACATACAGGAACTTCAAATTGGCTGAAATCGGTACTTTCACTGATTTAGTGCCGGACAACAACTTTCCCATTTGTTCCAACACATAAAATGCCTTGTAATTAAGCAGAGAAAAGATGTGAAATGTGTGTGTGGGGGGGGGGGGGATGAAGGGGATGAGGAGGAACAAACTATTTATCTGTTTATCTTTACTAAAGTGTTGTCTGTTATCAACACTTTTTACTTTATCTCGCTCAATGGAAATTTGAGAGGGGTTATAAAATGGATGATGGGAGGCATGCAATAAGCAAGTATTTTAGGGGACAAAGTACTTCTTCACTTCCTGTTATCTCTCTGAAAGTCTTGTCTATAATCAGTCATTTAACGTTTAAATTTTTGATAAAACGTGGTTTGCCTTGATGAAATGGCATATAGAATTGATAATTGGACATCAAACAAGAATACAGACTTCCTGATTCAGTACAGACAGCTGTTAATCAACCAATCAATGACAAGCTTGACCACAAATGGTACAATATTATTAAAGACCCCATCGGAATTGAAAAAATTAAATGTCTGCCCCAAATAAATATTATTAAAGACCCTATTGGAATTGAAAAAATTAAACAGATAAATTATATATCATCTAGGGGGGGGGGGGGTGACATGCTTTCGAGTAATAGCAATTTCAATTGCTTTTGTCACCCCTGACCAGCAGATTGTATCAGGATTGTATCCTTCTCTTTCTCCTCACCACTCTCCTAAAGCTGTTTGCATGTATTTTGAAATTTCTATGTATTATCTGATTGTTATACTCATTTTATGTTTTCCAATTGGTCAAATAAATAAATAATAATAATAATAATAATGATTATAAGTCATAGATTACAGTAATATCAATTATATGCTATCTTAGTGTCTGTCAGAGGAGTAACAGCCCCCTGAAATCTCATAATCTAAAGCTTTGAAAATCAGAAGTTTTTAAACTAAAAACTAGCTATCACCTTGATGACATTATCTCATGTGCAGTATGCATATTCACAATGACTTTAATGGCATTAATTAAGCAGGGCTCATCGCCTCTGCTATATAGGCGAGCCAGTCAGTTCCACATGTCATGTCGTCACTGTAACTTCAGCAAATTTGACCCCTGTTGACCCATAATTTGGAGAGGTGCAGATTAATTTGCTTTTGTGCAATGATAAAAGGATAAATACATTTTACTCCTTTATGTTTGTATTTTACGTTCATTCAGCTTGCCATTGATCTGAAATTGTATTTTCATTGGATAGGGTCTTTAAGATAGTTTTGAAAATACAAGCATCCTAACTCAGCCTAGACAGATATTAATCAATCAAATATTATTTTCACTCATGAAATGTCTAGCAAAACTTGACCGGATATTGGGATTAGAATCATATTACAAGCAAGGTTATCTTGCATTGGAAAGATTCTCCATATTGCCCTGAATTTCATCCCTCGACTTCCAAGGTCATCGTCCCTCACGAGGAAAAGCTCGTAAGGAGATCTAGAGAAGACTTTTGACTTACAACTCTTTCCTTTTTTGGCAACCCTCGAGTTATCAAAGCTACAATTTTGTTCACATCATTTCGGCAATATTGGCGTGTCCAGATATTTAAAGTGCATTTCAAGGTCATTGTGTCACATGGTTGAAAAAAATTCCTTAAAATTTATAAGTAGGAAAATCTACATGGATGTTTTGACTACATGTAGATGTAATTAAGAAAGACATGCGACTACACATATATATGGCCTCCTACATACATGTGACTACACATATCTATGGCCTCCTACATACCAATTAGATCTATCATCTATGCCTGCGTGTACAGAGAAGAGTTTTTAACTTTATTCATTTTTTTATTTTATCTATTTATTTCACATCTTTAACCAGAGTAGCCTGTTCAGTTATCAAAATATGAAACTATAACATTCATGAACAATAAACGACAATTGAAGTAGAAAATACATATAAAAGATAAAAAACAGAACTAGTCTTCCAAAGGGCTCTGCATAACACAAAACAAATATTGACATACTTCATAAAATACAGTGTCTTGTTCAATACCTTTGAATGTTACTACAAATTTACAAACATAAGGATGTGATAATCAAGAATGGAGGGGGGGGTAGGGTGGTAGGGTATTGTTGTTTTTCAAGGGTAATCTTATTGTCTTAGAATGTGATTATGAGGGAGGGGTAACCTACAATTTTAAAAAGCAACCAGTCCTATAGCTCATTGCTTTATCACTTTATCACATAAAATCATGAGAAGAGAGGAATATGTTTCAGTTAGATTAAAATTCAAGGCTGCCGACAGCATATTTTGAGAATGAACTAATATCACAAGCATTCATCCAGCTGCCTTGATTATTAGTTCTACTTTATTTCAAGGCATTTCCGGCTTTCCTGGTCTCCGCATAGCGAAGAAAATCCTGAAAACCAGCCCAAATCCTGCCCGAGTGCATTGGCTCGTATTGCGTCCAGGATTATTCTATCACATGTGCTATCTAAAGCCCCATGCCACGGCCGCATTAGATCACTCTTCATCACGTGTCAGACCTAGTTGGAAGAAGAAAAAAAAAAACGTTATCCTGAATTCTCGGCTTTGCAAGGCAAAAATGCAGATAGATGAAAATATCATGTCCACATTACACCAGTGCTTTTCCAAGGCCAATTTTAGTTTGTATTATTAGATCATTAATCCCTCTCTAAAATATTGAAAATTAAATTTGAGTATTTAGCAACAGGTTTTTAGAAGTTTCAAAGATTCTTGAGGGTAATATAACTGAATCATATATGATTAATAAAGTCAGAGAAAGTGAGACATCATGCCCCCCCCCTTACCCCCCTCCCCTCCCCAAATAAAAAAAAAAAACAAACAAATACATTTATTTAAAACAACATCACAATGGTTAGACTTTATAGAGCAGCTGTAGTAAAATGCCTATTTGTGATAGTCTCCACCCATAATAATTTAGACTAAACTTGATACATTATGAGGGATGAGGTTTATATCTTCAACCCCTTCTATCTCCAATCAGGAAAGAAACCATAGCAGATGCTTAATCACAACAGTAACATGTATCTGCTCCCAAAAGTATCTTTTTTAATCTTTCATCAACTTTAATGAATTTATTTTGTTTTGTTAATTCTTGTAACCATAGATGAGTTAAGAAATGGGATGCCTTCCTCATTAATCAGCACACTAAGTGTCGTGCACTTTAGCACTTTTTCTACGAGGTGAATACCTAACTAATTCTGCTCTCAGAAGTTTTGTGAGCTAATGACTAAAACCAGTCATCAGAAAATTGACTCAAGTTTTATTTTTGCTGCACCCCTGACGAAAGAGACTTGGGAGTGAATAACGCTCTTAATCCGAGGGATATTGATCGCATCCACGATATCAAACCAGCACCGACTTATTCACTTCAAGATTGCTAGAGCATTAATCATCACGAAGGAAAAGTATGAAAGAGAGTCAAAAGGAGAGCACTGAAAATAGGGAGTCTGATCGGTGATTAAGTCAAAGTCTGCTCCGGGCCGAGAATGTGATAAAAGGGTTGATCAGTTAACGGGGTGATTAAAAAGTCAGGACTTGTGCGACTAGGGATTCAGAGTTAGGAGAGGTCTGAATCATCCGTGTCGGGTTTAAGGGAGAGTCATCAAGAAAAGGGGATGTCCCATGATTCAAAACTTTGGCTTGTTGCAAAGTCTAAAAGGAATCCCCAGATGGTGTGTAGACTATGAAGTAGATAATACCTTGTATCATAGTTTTGGGTCTGCATTAATTGCACATAACTTCAACAAAATTGTGCATATTTGACATGGAACTACCAAAGTTAGGTAGTTACAATCCATTTTCTCTTTTTTATTAGTCAATAAAAAGAGATATCCCTGTTATGTTAAACAAAAAAGGTAACAAGGTTCCAAATAGATGGTATGGAAATGAAAGTTCTTCATCCAGTCAATATGACAAGAATAAGGAAGGAACAAAACTCATGCACCAGTTGCATGACCAAAGTTACAAACCACCTCATTCAGCATCGTCCCATCTTCACTGAGAATACATCGGCTGATCGATCGAGGTGTAGTTTTTGGAGTGCTGCCATCCCAGAATGCGGTCGAGAATTGCGTGAGTAGGCTTGCTCGCCAGGCCAGTAGCCGCAAACGGAGACTTCCTGCGTAGGACCCGAACGAAGCCTGCCCGGCGCTCGCTCGCAAACACTTGTCGCACGCTGACGCACGTCCTCTAACAACTGGTGCGCTATGAGTCACCAATAGAGGGCATGTGTCGAACGAACGCTAGTACCACAACATTAGACGAAGAAATGACATGACACTTTTTATAACCACAACTTTACCTGAGAGCCACCTGGGAGGCTGAAATTTCAAGTTTTGGGAAGTACTTTGAAAGCGTTAAAAGGAAAAATGAAGATGGTAATTGTTTTAAATATCTGATTGAATTTTAACTGAATCTTCCCCATCATTTCTCGACTTTCCTTGTATCATATGAGAAAAAATGAGTAAAGGAATTAATTTGCATACTTTTAAAGTTTGAATGAATGGTTTGTCTTGCATGAAACAGACACAAAAGAAATGTAATAGTTGGTCCATAGTGGTAGCAATATCACCTTCAAAGAAACATGTATACATGGACATGCCAGTTGTGAAACTCTTGTCTAAAGTAGATGTGAACTTTGAACTTTAAACTCTGAACTCTGACCTGCATTTTGCCAGTCATTCAAGATCAACTCTTGTCCTATCCTCTGCATGTATGTATCTACCATTGCATGGAGTAGTGAAATAATTTGTTAATCAGTGTATGGATATACTGTTGTTTTTTGAAGTCACAAGTGTTATTGACTTATAGTGATCACAAGAGCCATATATCCACAGAGTTTTGCCAACTTCGTTTCATTTGGTCACAACATGGCGTACATTATTTTGTTTTGTGCTCGCCCAACAAAGTAGTTGTGCCCAACTCAAACCGGGTTTGCCAAACTCTTCTAATCCATGGCTTTGGTGATCACCTGTGTCTAAAGGCCACCTGTCTTTATAGACTTCATTTTTGTTTTCACATGCAAGAGTAGTGTTTCCTATCAAAACTTGTAGTGCAATGAACCTGTATGACCAGAAACTCCTTGATAAAGACCACCTCTCTATGTGGACAACATGTTTGTTTGTTTCCTTTTACAGTCTTTACAAAAAGAATTGCCTTTACCTTCAACTTCTTTGTAAAATCAACCTTGTACATCACCTATTGAAATGTCCGAAGATGGCAATGCCGTATTACGCATTCCAAAATGATTTCTATAGGATTTGCAATAGGGTATTGAAAACGACCTTGAGTTGATTATTTGAAAATAGTTTTGATCCTGTTATAGGCAGATATGAACTTTAGTTGGTGCAAATGTATTATAACAAAAAGTTTTGTTTATTTGCTTTTAAAGCCAAAATTTAAGGCAGCTAAAGTTGGAAAGGAAGCAAGTAGAGTAAAACAGTGTTTAGAATCAGGTCATCTTTACAGTATGAACAGGTTCTTTTACTGCAGATATAAAGAGAGTAATACATGTAGATATGTGGTGAAATAGACGAACAAAGAGACAGATAAGACGAAATAAGACGAAATGAAATAGATGAAGTGAATCTTTATTGAAAGATATTGATAAGTGAGTAAATAAATTAGTGAAAAGTGAAAAAATAAATAGAAAAATTGAAAAGATGATTCTTGAATTGATTGATTAAACATTCAAATGCATGATGGCAAAAATATAGAATGTCTTAGAAAAAGAAAACAACAACTCAAATGAGTTGTTTGAGGATAATCAAAACACCCAAGTAGCATTTTATAACTTCTTGATTGATTTACACACCGACCACAGCCCTCCTTTCCTTCCTCAGTCACCTTCAAAATTATGCTCCATTTTTTGTTTCACTTTCACATTTTTAAAGTGCCTTTTACCCCCTTTATCCCTCATGTGATTTCATAAACCAGCTTTCCCCAGAGCCCAGTGGTCAGTAAGATCAATCAGGTTCAATTATATCTGATGTCTTCATCCTGCAAAGTGCCGACATCTCGTTACAGATATGGCAGCCCAACCAACCCCTTTCCCTGGTTACTTAGGAATGCATCCTTCGTAAGTGATGGACCATAACCATTGTTGTTATTTTAGTGTGGGTCTGCCATTTTTTTTAATGCGGTATTTGGATAAATTAGAAATTGTTGCTCCTCACTCACTCAAAGTTGATTTATCTTTGAATGCAAGCTTGGTGTGTTTGTGTTGAATAGATCATCACAAGTGATTAGTGCTTTCTTATTTATTTAATGAAATTTTCCTATTAAACTTTGAACCTAAACCGTTGTTTTCCTTAGCTCCTGTATAGTTTTCTCTGTTGGTTTAAAAAATAGCTGCAATGTGTGACCTCATTTTAAAAGTTTAACTTCATTCAAGTTTGATGCCTTTATTTTTCTGCGAATGAATATTTAAATAATTCTTTTTACAGCATTGTGACAGTGAAAAACCTGAAATCATGGATCTCATCACAACTAAAGTCCTAATTTTAACATAGGAAGTCCAAACTTTGATTTTGTCTTGCTCCCTATCACCTGAAGGACTGTCTTTTGAGCAATGTGTTCATAAAACTTCAAAAATACTTTCAGTTACCGGTAATGTTTTTTAATTTGTTTGATTTCAAAATATTGAGTTGCTGTCAATAGCATTAATAAATTTAAATTCTATTGTGTATTTTCTCAGAGGCAATATCTTACTCCAGCAGTATCATGCACTCTTTTTAATATAAAACCATTGACATTTTATGGTGAAAGGCTTTGCAAGGCAGGTGTAGTATATTTCTGAAAAGATGATTAAGCACTTTATGCAAGAACTTGCGCCCCTCCTCCCCTCCCCCTTTGATTGAAACAAAACAAAACAAAACTTTGATGTCTTTCTTTCCATTGCCTTCAAACATTGGTCACCTGCAAACCACAACCCCTCCCAGAATTCCTCACCTGGGGCCCCCTCTCTCCTAATGTCCCCCTTTGTCTGATGCATGCACCGCTATTCTCATGTGGAGGATTAAGACATTACGATACCTTGCTTTCTAAACGTCTCTCTCTGACCTCATTTGTTCCTGAACACGCCTCTCTGGTGTATAGTGGTTAATAAAGACCTGTCCAAGTCTATTTAGGCTGATGTCTCAATTCTCAACCACGAGGGCGATGTTCTGTATTTTGGCGATATCCAGGTGACCGTTACCGAACCTAGATGGTGAGTGTGTGGGGAAAGGTCAATATATTAGGAGACATTCAATTGCTGTGAAGGTCTCTTTCTTATGACTGGACTGATCTAGAGTTATCTGGACCAATTTTTTTATTATGTGCAAAGTTTATTTGTATAGTTTCCTGAAAAAAGTCAATTATGTATGAACAAAAATGTAATATCTTTGTTTACCTTTCTGTTTGAAATGAAATAAATATGAATATGAATATGAATATGAATATGAATATGAATATGAATATGAATATGAACCTCAAAAGAACACAAAATTGGAATAAGGGCAACCAATGTGAATTGATTCATCTTTGTATTTCTAGGATGAGTAAATAAAAACATCAATTTTTCAGTTGAGAGCCAGAAGGGCATTAACCCTGTGTGAAATCATATTAGTTACCGTAACTAACAACCTTCCAGCTCTGAGCAGAGAGCATGTGTGTTTTTTATGGCTTAATTATTGTACTTCAGGCATTTTTTCCATGACTGGATTGGTCAAAGGCAATCTAGAAACAAAAGGAAACTTGATTGAAAAACACACATTAAAGCATTATGTCATTCCTGCTGGGCGCGCCGTTTTTCTGGCAACTGATTTCTTTTTTCTTCAACTTTTGCAAAGCTACAAAATCCCTTTATATTTTGGTTGAGTTGCAGGGAAATATTTACTTGGATAAAGCGGAAAGGACAAAAAGTGGCACAATTGATTTAATAATGTTATGCCCTTGTGGTCAATTTGTTGCCCTTTTCTATTCCTGCATTCCTTGAAATTGGGAGTGAAATTTGGAAAGAAAATGAGAGACAAGCAGGTGTAAGGATATCAAAAATATAAAATATAGAATGAGGAGAGTCAATGGAGGAAAAGAGAGAGCGAGAGATAGAGAGGGGAGAGAGAAAGGGAGGGAGAGAGACAGAAACAGAGAGGGGGGGTGAGTGTCAGCAGAGAAAGGAAGATAAAAAGAATTAAAGGGAGACAGATAGAATAAAGAAAGGAAAAAGGAAAAAGAAAATGAAAGAACGTGTGATAGAGAGACAGAGAGAGAGAGAGAGAGAGGGGGGGGGGGGGTCATTTGGAATTATAGGAAGAGGGACTTGTGTAGGGGAGCAAGATAAAGAGAGTAAAGGGATGGGGGGGGGGTGACTGGATGACCACTCACACCCTTGGTATAAGTCATTAACCTACACCACGAGGGTGTACTTAAAAGTGATTAAATCACTAACTTAGTTAAATTTAAACAAGTGGTCAATTAGCAACTAAGCATTGACGCCTCATATTAAACCCGTGGTAAAGCTGATAGACGCATCCAATGATATGACTCTTAGGATTGACTATCCCCTAGTGATCTGGGGTTAACAAATAAATTAATCCTACCCCCTTTTCGCAACTCAAGAATGAAAAATGGACTGGTTGAATTAGGGCCTTCTTGAATCCTTATGTCATATTCACAAGAAACATAAATCAGTTTTTCATGTACTTGTACTGATGAAGTTACAGCTCAATTTGGCTAAACATAAATCCAGACTATTACAATATTTGGCAAAAATAATTAAAAGGTGCTCGTAACATTCTCCTCTACCAGTTGCTACATGATACTCAAATATCTAGTAGAATCCCATTTTACAATATAAAAAAATTAAAACAAACACAGAGCATTTCAATTAATGTGACATGGTTCAAAGTTTTATAGTCCTTCCCCAGCCTGAATTTTGCAACAGAATTCAATCTTATACTCTCTGGTTGTTAAAGGTAATACAAAGTTTTGGTATAGGGTCATGAATTTGGTTCAAATGAATATATTGGAAGCATATGCGATCCTACAATATTCAGTGATCGTTGTCACGGTTGAAATCGAGTCTAAAGTTATAAAATTGTAAATAATACACTCTTTATGTTGTATAGCTCCCTCTCAAGGTCAAGATAACAATTAAGCTATAAAAGAATGTTTCTTGACTAAAATCGACCAATTAGCTATTCCCGTTTGGAAACTATATAGCACAACTACATATTCTGAGATTTTCATGTTTGCAGCTACTATTGTATGGCTGTAGGCGCTATTTGAAATTTATCAAAATTTACCGGGAGCACCGGTAAATTTTTATATTCAATTTTACTCAAAAGCAGAAGTGTTTCAGGAGCTAAAGTTTCTAGTGCTTATAATACATCCACAGGGGCATCCAAATATATCAAAATTGTAAAGAATCACTATCCACTCAATTTTCAAAATTTCCCAAAACTTTGTATTACCTTTAATTAAAATTTCCTTTGCTGTACAATGTGTATGATAATAGGAATCCTCTGGTGTTGATTCTGTTTGATTTTAACTGAATGTGATGGATAACTTAAAACCCTTTTTTGTGTACAGGTGTTAATTTGTACATAGGAGTCATGGATGAAATGATATGACATAGAATTTGAGAAGTGAATGTACATGTAGTCATCAGTTTAAGTAGGAAGGGTATTCCCTCTTCTTAATTGTTTTGGTGAGTAACAACCGACTGTCGATTGAGGAAGGGTGGGTATATGTATTCACCCATCCAGTAAATGGTGGATACAGTTGTGTGCCCCTCCTAGTTTGTCGATTTATTAAAGGATGGGTACAGTTGCGTGCCCCTTCAAGCTCATATATTTATTAAAAGATGGGTACAGTTGTGTGCCCCTCCTAGCTCATATATTTATTAAAGGATGGGTACAGTTGTGTGCCCCTCCTAGCTTGTAGATTTATCAAAGGATCGGTACCGTTGTGAGTTACGGTATCTGGGCCTGTGTGTCAAATGGCTTTCAGTTTTCATATTTCTTGGATGGAGTCTGTCAGTTTATCTAGTGGAATAACTGTGTACATCTTTATTCAAGAAGTATGAAGATAGTTCACCATTTTATAAATGGAACATAAAAAGTTACATTTGTAGAATATTTATATCATCAACTTCAAGAGTCTTTAATTTTGAAAATACTGGAGAGAAAAAAAATTGATAAAGGTGTCTCTTAGCCTTATGAAGAAATAAGTAATGGAATAAAGTATTCTGTTGGAAGTGTGTTGCGGACTCCAATATGTCTTTGATAGTTTCATTGTATTTTGTAAGAAGTATAACAATTTTTCTTCTCTCATTTAATGACTCAAATATATTGAATGATAGATTAATACAGCTTCTTAATTTTGCAGCAATGGCTTGCAGTAGAGGGTAATCCCATATAAACTTATTCTTTGAACAAGGAACCAAAGGAAAACCACCCTGCTTGCTTCTTAAAGACTTGATCCATTTAAGAACTTAATCACCAGATTAGATTATCCCGATTAGCGCAATAATTAGTTACCCACTAGGACGCGGATGGTATGCTGTGACAGGCTAGTCATATCTTTAATTGATGACTCTTACATTCTTTGTGAGAAAGGGGTGTTCCACTGTCAAAAGATAGTGACACAGATATTGTAATGATCTCTTTGATAAGGAAGAGTTCACATCGAATCAATAGGCCTGTCTTCATAATCTTGAGATTGCCAGATAGCCCGCTATTTCTGATGTGGGAAATAATCCCAAAGTTTCAAATCGCGTCTTCATCAGCTCGAGATTTGACCATGAAACTTGAAACTTGAGTTCGAGATATTTTGCTCAGCGTTTGAACACAAGTGCGAGTCTTCGGTCTGGTGAGGACGCACTGGACAAATAGCGAGATATTTTGCCAAATAGCAGGATATTTTGCCAAATAGCAGGATATTTTGCAAACTAGCCCAAGATATCTTGGGATGATTATCTTGACCAAATATCCCGCTAATTGCAACTTCGGGCTGATGAAGACGCTAATTAACTGGATAATTTGTGATCGGGATAGTTCAAATAGCGGGATATTTGGCAATCTCGAGCTGATGAAAACAGGCCTATTGGGCAGTGTCACAGCTAACATGATTATCTTTAGGTTGTATCCATACGCATAGATAATGATTTATTACCATTGATGACGAGAGGGGTGTTCCACTGTCAAAAGATAGTGACACAAATATTTGTTATTATCTCTATTAAGGTAGCTTTCACATCTAAAGATTGGACAAGTCAATAAGAAGATGACACAGCTAAAGTGATTATCTTTAGGTTGTATTCATATGCAGAGATAATAATTTATTACCATTGATGACGAGAGGGGTGTTCCACTGTCAAAAGATAGTGACACAAATATTTGTAATTATCTTGATTAAGGTAGCTTTCACATCTAAAGATTGGACAAGTCAATAGGCAGTGACACAGCTAAAGTGATTATCTTTAGGTTGTATTCACACATGTTTGTAGAGATAACAATTTACTACCACTGATGACTAGTGCATTTGTTTATGAGAGAAGGGTGTTCCACTTTCTAAAGATCGTGACACAAATATTTGTAATTATCTCCATTAAGGTAGCAGCATTCACATCTAAAGACTGGACAAGTCAATAGGCAGTGTCACAGCTAACATGATTATCTTTAGGTTGTATTCATAAGCATAGATAATGATTTATTACCATTGATGACGAGAGGGGTGTTCATGATTATCTTTAGATTGTATTCATACATGTTTGTAGAGATAAGGAATTACTCCCATTGATGACTATTGCATTTATTTATATGAGAGGGGTGTACGTTCCACTTTCTAAAGATCGTGACACAGGTGCTGTAATTATCTCTTCAGGTAGTGTTTATAGCATATAACGAGTCAATAAGACGATAACAAAGTAATTATCACTAGGATGTATTTATATGTAGAGATAATTGTTTGATTTTCATTGATGACTTTATTGCATTTATTTATAAGAGGAGGGTGTTCCACTGTCAAAAGAGGGTGCCAAAGCCATTGCAATTATCTCTTCAGGTTGTGTTCACACCTTGACATGGATGGTAACCTTAATTGACGTTTTGAATTTATTTTATGAGAAAGAAGCTTTTTTGATATTTTCGTCTTCCACAGGCTTCATTATTTACAAAAAAAGCGACAAATTCCATCATATATATCCACAGATATTATGCAAATATTGGAACTTCAAGAAAGAAGTCTTGCTCTATCAAATGATGATGATGATACTATTAAAGCAAGTATCTCCCCCAAAAGATGATTTGTCACTTTAATTGGATGGGGGGGGGGGTCTGTTGACCATTTTCTAACAAGTAGCTGACACATTTTATAGCAAGCAAAAAGAAAAGAAGAAGAAGGTTTTCAAAAAGATGGATTTGAAGGTAAGGCATGAAAACAGTTGGATATTCCTACATAATTCAGGTTTATCTTTAATTTACATGAATTTTAGATACTTGTTTATGATAACGCGATAACATGATTACTATTACTTCATAAAAAAGTTTTAATTAACTTCACAAGTTTCACAATGCCATATGAAAATCATATTACTGTGTTGGGCAAAGATATAGTTATTTTCTTTCCTCCAAATCTATGTCAAAGTTCTGTTTGTCACTCCATAGAAAATAATAGGATATCCTGCTGAATTCCATGTAAATGCGTGAAGGATACCATAGTTCATTGACTCTTCATTGCATTAATCACACTATCAGGACAAACTGGAGCTTACGGTGAAAATGATCAATCTTCTTACTTTTTTTCAAAGAAATATTTCAACATCTAAAGGAAATTCCCAAGGATTTTTAGTTAGGAAAGAAGTTGCTGAACTGTGGATATTCTAAAAACTTGTTAAAAGAATACCCAAATTACATATGAAGTCTACCAAGGATACCATTAAGTAATTGGGAACTTGTGCTAAATTCAATTTAGATTTCATATAGATATAATGTAGTCCGTCGGATATGATGTAAATCTGTAAGGCCTTTCACTTATTGCTATAAGCATGTACTCACTTTCTTTGGAGTCGAGGAGAAACCATTTTAAATGGAAACAAAAATGTGGTCTTTCTCTACAGGCGGTCACTAAAGCAGGTTTGACTGTAGTATCTATACAATCACTACTAGAAAACTTAGATAGTATCTATTAATATCACTACTAGAAAACGTTACTTATTAAAATGGCGTTCAAAGAGAACAGAAAGTGGCGTAACTCACTGTGTTTCAAGGTAATAATGTATGAATTGATCTGTATGAGTTGTAGGATGGGAGATACCTTTCACAATGTTTCCTTGCATTTCGTCTGTCTTTGATGTGACTGCAACAGCTGATACAAATGACCCGTAGACAAATCATCCCCTAATTGAAGGGTGGAAACTCTAGGAAATTAATCACATTTCTCTTATTTTGGTCACTGGTGGGTGATAAATACTGTTTAAAAGCACAAGGGATAATTGATACTGTAATGTTTTTATTCTTCTTGATTGACATATCATAATTGTATTTGACAATAAATAACATTGATTAATATCTAGTTAATCGATTCTATCAGAGTGCATACCTATAAAAGTGATTATAAATAGCTTTAATGACAGGTGATTCCTACTTTAATTTTTATGTCACCATTTAAGAGCTAAAAATGCAATAACTCAGAGCTTTTAAAAGAGTAAATGACTTTTGCCTCTCAGAACACAATATGCATGACTCTTTTCCTACAGTTTTGAACAGGTAAGTTTTAATCATTTTTGGAAAAGAAAAGAAAAAGTGCATGTATGCAAAATATAATTTCCTATATTGTACAAAACAATGAAAACATCAATATCATCGATAAAAAAACTACTTTTATTATTATACCTGAATGATAAAAATTGTCAATATTGTTAAGGTATGAATGCCTTTAAAATAGTGTAAGTGATGAAACAAGAAGTTGAACATATTCACTGACCACTAAACCTTTAGATCACTCTCTAAGAATTTCTAAACCGCCAGGAGTGTGTCACTCAAAATTACAGGAAGCGTTTCGCTGTAGAATGGCGTAATTTAATGGAAACTTTACACGCAAACGTCAGTCTGACACGCCGGCCAGTGAAAGTGATATGAATAGATTGTAAGGAGAGAATTTTTGTGATGAAGGGAGATGTGTAAGTTATCCAACTTTGAATATTTTTGTTTATAATGTAACATTGCAAAAGTAATAAGAATAAGCTTTTGATGATATATGTAAGTTAAAATGTTAGTTGTCTGTCAAGTTTTGTATGGGATTAGTTCCTGGGGCACCCAAAAAAAAGATGAATCACAAATGAAGTAGGTAAATAAAATAAAGGATGATATCGATTAAACCTTTGGAGACTTTGATTTTGATTAAATGTAACTTGGTATTGTTCTCCAAAACAAACAGATTAAACAACAATTCTAAAATGTCATTTGGAGAGAAGGAAAGAAAAGAGATGATCATACTATTTAAGAAAGATTAATTCCTCTGGATGTGAAACTCATCAGAGGTAGGAAAAAAACAGATGTCAGAGAGACAAAAATTAGACAACTGGAAAGATGAAGGGAAAGAGAAAAGGGAAAGCAAGAGAGATGGATGGCAAGCAAATACAAGCAGGGATAAATTGAAACAAGAAATATATAAATATTTATAGGTTGACAAGAGTCGAGGCATATTCATTCAATTAGTATTGCCTATTTGTTTGAGTGCCCTGCCATAAGATGTCACAATTTAATTGGATTTTACACGCAAATGTCGGAACCCCTGGAAAAGAGTAGGTCTGAAGCAATTTTTTTGGCAAAAGATTCAGTCTTGGAAATCTTAACAGCTGGTCCCACTAAGACAGAAGATATTAAAAGAGGAAGACCTGATTTATGCTTCCTTTGTTGCTGTTATGATTGAGTAGAGATAGACAAAATTGGAAGAAGCAGGAGAGAGAGAGAGAGAGAGAGAGAGAGAGAGGGTGGAGGGTGGGGGGGGGGGGGTGTTATACAGAGATGAAGTGGAAGTGAGAGAGAGAGTGAGGGAGAGAGGGGGGGGGTAAATGAAGTGGAAGTGAGAGAGAGAGAGAGGGGGAGAGAGGGGTGGGGGGGGGGGTAAATACAGAGATGAAGTGGAAGAGAGAGAGAGAGAGAGAGGGGGGGGGGATGAAATGGAGAGATATAGGGGGGAGCAAACAAAAACAAAACAAAAGAAAGAGAGAACTAATTAGGTAATGTTTTTAATAAACTAAAAATTGTTTTAAAAAAAGCAGGTTAATCAATGAAATATTGGGAACAGAAACATAAGGACGAGGAATAAATGTGTTGCAAGATATTTTTTTTTTAGGAGATTGAAGTCATGTCCCCCCCCCCTAAGAATAATGGAGGGGGGGGGGGGGGGGAGTAGGCTTGAGCTAAAGAGAGAACAATATTCTAGCATACAAAAGAATATGCCATTCAAATTTTTAAAACCACTTATCATGCAATGCACAAGTATCTTACTTTCTTAGATTGATCATTTGCTCTTCTTCCTATTTTTTTTTTACTAAAACCTAATTCACCCTCATTTTAAATAATCGTGTTCTTTATAAAAGATTTCCTGAATCAAATATGACTAGGTATTACCCAAAATAGTTCTTAGGGAAATCTGATGTCACTGTCTGCATATTCCAAGGTGAAGTCCAATAATAATTGATTTTATTAAAAGATAAAGAAAAACAAACAATAATCTTATTAGTTTATAACTGTGTAAAGCCAATAAGCAATTTATAGCATGATTGACAGTGCAATAGCGTTGATTCATCACTTCAACGAGATGATATCCCGCAAACCGATCTTCGTTCTAGTTTGTAAAAGGATAAGGTCTCCCTCGCTAGATCCCGTTGAGCGATTAGCGCCCTGTGGTTTCCAGCGCGCTCAACAAGGATATGTCTAATTTTGAGTGATTTGCCAAGGATTATGGGTAGCTTGTCAACCTGTTCAAAGCGAGGACGAAAGATTTATTATTAATGCCCGTTATTCCTTTTCCTCCAAACAAGATCCAACTTTTTTTTTCGGGGGGGGGGGGGGGTGCAGGGAGAGTGAGATGGTAAAGGTTATATATATGTGAAAAAGAGAATGCACAAAATACCAGATGAATGCTACTACCTAGTGCATTAAATGAGATATTAAGGTGATATAGTTAACACTTCAGAGTATTTTTTTTAGTGCAGTAATAATTAGGTAGGTATTACCTACAAGTATTTGGAGCAATCATGCATAAAAGTAATTTATTTTGCCTTTTTATTTGCTTACCCACATTCAATCTCTCACTCCCAGTTATTTTAGACTAAGGGGAATTTTTAAAGTGTTAATGGTCGCACAATTAATGGTAGACGTTGATTATTATTAATGTGACAATAAGAATGGCACTGAAGTTGTTAGTGATCGCTGATGATGGCTTGGATGAAGATACTGATAATAGTAGTGATAGTTTTATTCATCTTGGCAATTTTCAATAATTATGGTAATGGTATACAAAGAACATTATTACTATCATAAAATTGATGGTCAAAACTAGGCAATAATCATTTCCCATCCCACGGATAGGACGTTAATTGGAGGCCCCGTGTTGAGGAGAGTCACCACCTTTGCACGTAAAGAACCCACTGAACTATTCGTACAAGAGTAGGGGGGAAACCCCGGTGTAGTGATCCACCTGCACACCCTTAATCAGTCATACTGAGAGGAGAGACGCGAGGATTACAGTGATTCTGTTCGCCTCCCTGACACAGGGGACGCAAAATACTTCATTATCAGTCTTTTTTTTCTTCATATGTGATTATTCTCAACTCATTTCCATCCTTGTAGATCCGTGCCACCGGAGGACTTCTGAAGTTCCTGGAGAAGAAGAGGATTGGAGTGGAGTTGGAACGATCTGATGTTTCCAGTCCGGTCCTGAACATCAAGACATTCTCCTTGTAAGTCAGGGGAATTATCTGCCCTTAACATAATCGCAATTATTGTCAAAAAATTAGCTCAAGCGCATTAAAATCTCAGCTAATTATTATTATTGCTATTCCTAACAATAAAAAATATATATTCATATACATTTTTGACATGATGGCAAATAACCAATGACTGAATCAGATAAGAGAGAAAGACAGAGAAAGAGAGAGACACAGATAGAGAGAGAAAGAGAGAGAGAGAGAGAGAAAGATAAAGACACATAAAGAGAGAGACACACAGATAGAGAGAGAGGGAGAGAGGTGGGGGGGGGGGGGGGTGTCATATGTACTTTCAGGGTTAGAAAAAAGCAGAAGAACAAAGAAGTAAATTCAAAGTGGAGAAATGAGAGACAAAAATATATCTTTCATATTCTGTGCATTGTTTATGACACATCTCATTTCCTGAATCTCCCAACCACCAACATTGTTTCCTGCTGTATATCCCAATATTTTAATAGGAAAGTGAGTCAAAACCAATGCCTGAAATAAATAATTATTCAATGTTTTTGTTCTTTTGTAACTTCCTCATTCATACAGACCTCTACACAACCTCAACATAGTTCAGTGAAATCGTTTAATTTGTGTGTGGTGGTCTTATATTGAGTCACCGCTTTCATGAACGAATGGAAGAGCAGGGACGGAGAGAGATAGAGAGGGTGGGGGGGGGGGGGGGTGGCACATAACATATCAGAGCTAAAAAGGGAAGGAAGAAAGATAAATTTATGGATGGTTCGAAGAAAACAAGAAAATTGCGTGAGGGATGTTCACGTTTGATAATTTTTCTTCCACCAAGTTCAACATTTTGTAGAGCATGGATCTTTTTTAATTATCTCTTTAGCACTATGACATGTGCTTTATGACAGTCCATCATCGCATCATCACTCAAAACTTCTCATCTTTCTTTCAAAATCCCAGAGCAGAAACTATTTTTGTCATGTGAAACTTCCGCATGATTCTTGACCACCAACAAAGTTTCCTTCCAGGTTTTAGGAACTGATGAGTCAGGAATATCCATAACACATTTATTATTATACTGAGGCAGTCAGAAGGAAATTGTTTTAAAATATGGATTAGCAACCTTCTAGCTTTAGGAAAATGATATATTTTGTAGAAATTAAGAATATGGAAAGCATTATTCCTTGGAAGGTTCTGATACAGTCAAACCTGCTTTAGTGACCACCTGTCTACAAAGGCCACAACTGTTGTTTCCCTTGAAAATGGTTTCTCATTGAATCATGTACTAAGAAACCTTTCTACAAAGACCACCTGTCTACAAAGGCCACTTTTTGTGTTTCCCTTGGGTGGTCGCTATAGACAGGTTTGACTGTATATGCTTTTGGCATATCGTATGCAAAGCACTAAAAGGGCGTAGAACTACATACAAATGAGAGTTACCGTATTTGCCGGCGTAAAGGCCGCACCGCCGTATAGGCCGCACCCCCGATTTTGACATTTAAAAAAAAAAAAAAAAAAAAAAAAAAAAAAAAAAAATCGTTTTTTTGTTTTTTTTTTTTTTTGGTTGTTGTTGTTTTGTTGCCGAAAACCCACGCGGGGAAGGACCTTCATTTAACATCGAGGTGCAGTTAAAGGCGCTGATTTGTGCTTGTAAACTTGTCACAAAATAATAGTAACAATGTCGTTTTTAGAAGAATGTGTAAGATCATTAATGTGAATTAAAAACAAAAGAGTACTAGGTCCTAGGATAGTACCTTGTGGTACACCATTTGTTATATAAAAAAAATTGAGGAATTATTATTATAAACTACATATTGAGATCTATTAGAAAGATTACTTTCAAACCAAGATGACAGACAAATTTTAGTGTTGTTGTAGTTTCCGAGTGGTGAGTCAACACTGATTACTGAGCTGGGAGACATTGCCAGGCATAGCGCCATAAATCAAAACTAAAAAAAAAAAAAAAAAAACTTTTTTTTACTCTTTCGCCGCATAGGCCGCACCCCGACTTTTTGATATTTTTTCTTCCAAAAATACTGCGGCCTATACGCCGGCAAATACGGTAATGCCCTTATGGCTCAAAGTAGATGATATATGAACCCTCTGCCCACGGGAACCAGGTGATCCCTGTATTATGTCAATGGAAATGTGAGAATTCAGTAGTCATTGGATTAACATAGAATATTAAGAATATGGAATACATTATCCTCTGGGATGTCTTTATTTGTTCCCGTGCTGTCATTTTGGCCATTCATTTTATTCATTTTAAACCACAGGCCGGGTTGCATGGTCAAAGGCATTGCTTTTGGTAGAAGTGTTTCTGTTCTGGCGGTAGTGATGATTAATTTCATTTAAATTGGGTCAAAAGTTGAAGGTCACAACAACAACAATAACCGGGAAAAAAGAAAAATAACAGTGATTGATCTTTGTTGTCCTTTAATTTGGAATACTTGGGGAAAACCCATCTTTCAATGTTTGTCCTTTATGTGCTAATTTCTTTTAGTTTCTATAAAGGATTGTTTTTGTGCATACAGGTGAAAAAAACAAGGAAGTGGCTACAACACCAATCAACGTTGTTTCATTTTCGGTTGACATTTTTGTTTGCTAATGAATGAAAATGGTTTGTTTACATATACAAACTACAAGTACTAATAATTGTAAAGATCATGTGGAGTGCTTGTAAGGGCTACACAAACTTATTTTGTGTACACAAGAAACCGCAGAATGATAACAAAATTGTCTTTTTAAGGTTTTTCAAGCTACATTTAAGAAAGGATTGTATAGCTTATTTGTGTCCAAGATCTTCATTGAAACACAGGCCTTATCAGGGAAATGAAGTTCACAACACATCAGAATTGAAGATCCTTTTAATAATAACTAAAATTATTGGGACTAAATATGGTGTAAGAAAAGTATTCATGGCTTTGTATCCTTGGAAAAGAGTTTTTTTTATATCCAACTATTATTGTTAGTATCAAATTTTTGGAGTCATAATTACTAGCACTTTAGGTTCAGTCAAAGTTTTTACAGTTTTACTGTAGTGCTAAGGAGGCAAGTATTATGCTTGTATTAAACTCTTGTGGACTCCAGTCTCTCAATAATATCAGAGGGACCTCATGTAGGTAATGTAGAATGGTTATTCATGCATTTTAGGGACACAACGCTGGTTTAATCTCTAACATAGGATTATAAGGTTGATAAGATAGTTTCCAAAATTGTCCCTACATGCATCTACCAAGTCCCTCTATCTCCTACAGATGAAAGTTGAAATGACTGCTCTATTATGTTGCCATGCTTTATTTGTAAGCTTTGTTGGTTAAAAAAAACTTCTGGTTTTGTTTCTCACTATCTTTGAACAATCTTTAAGAAAAGGCTAGTCCGCAACCTCTGATGATAAAGATTTTGAAATGGGAGATGATTGATGGGCAGTCGGCCAATCAGTTGACAAGGATGTGATGTGTAGGGGGTATTTCTACTTGCTATTATGTCTTTGCCTCCAGGTTATCCCTAATGTGTTCACATCTTGATCTGATTAGGGGAGTTTTAGAGCCATCCTGATTACCTGTCCTTCAAGATGAAATAGTTATTACTCCATCCTTGAGGTGACAATGATATTTATTATGAAGGCTGTGCATGTAGATTGCATGTCCTCTGTCGTCTCTCTCTCCCCTCTCCCACCCTTCCTCCATCTCTCTCTCTCTCTTTCTCTCTCTCTTTCTCTCTCTCTCTCTTTCTCTCTTTCTCTCTCCCACTCCCCCTCCCTCCCTACATCTCTCTCCCCCTCCCTCCCTACATCTCTCTCTATCTTTCTCTGTCTTTCTCTCTTTCTGTCTGTCCCCCTCTCTTTTTCTTTCTCCCTCTTTCTTTCTTTTTCCCTCTCTTTTTCTTTCTTACTCTCTCTCTGTCACTATCATTCTATCTCTCCCAATCTGTCTTTCTCTTCTCTTTTCTTTCACGTATACATCACCCCTCTCTTCATCTCCCTTATTGTCTTTCTCCTTATCACTCTTTTTTCTTTTACTTTTTTATCACTCCCCTTTACTGTCCCTTTCTTCTTTCTCTATCTCTCCCCATAAAAGTGATATGCTTTTTACTCCAGACTCATTAAAACTCATTTTCATGGAGAGCAGAAAAAAACTCTACCTCATCAGAGGTTGCCCATTCCCTGACAAAATTGACATGTTTAAGTGGCATTGAACATTTCTAGACGTTTTGGCACAATCAATGAAAAAATAGAGGGCATCACCCATAAGCACAAATCCTGTACTTTGACACATCTACCCTTTCTTTGCTTGGAATATAATTAAACCTCTTGCTACGTAGGAGCTTTCACATAGTTTTGTTTCTTGTTTTAGTCCCTGCCACTCATTTAAATTTGATTCTCTGCATTTGGAGGAGACAATGGGATTACCTTCCATGTTTTGATAACATCAAATCGAGGGAGACATTTTGTTGAATACACTCTTCCACCTGCTAATCTAAAAATGACATACGATGTTGTGATTGTACGTATGTCTTTAGTCGGTGGTCAATTATGGGAAATCTTTTGACGACTTTAAAAAAAAATTATTTCTAGAAAGAGATTGTCATAACTAAAACCTTGAGTGTTTCAAAATTTTGAAATGGGTCTGGGGTTGCTTTTTTGGCATTTAAAAAGGTGATTTGGGTCTTTTTATGATTTTTGAATTTAATTGAATGCCATTTTCTGTACTAATTGTCCCCTTTTCAGTCTGTAGACTAGAAAAATGAATATGGAATTACACCACACATTCTGTTTGGTACAATATTCTGCCTTTATAAAGTATAATGAATAAAATTGTAGAAGCTGAATTGTAAAACTCTATTTCACATTCTTCTGTTAAGAGCAAGAAGGGTCTCTACCCAAACACTCATTGCATTTGAGTTAAAGCCCTTCTGGCTCTCAGTAGATACCCCCTGTCCACACACAACATTTTCAGTGACTAGTCATGATTAGCTATACCGTTTCGCGATAGTGATACCGTTTCGCGATAGTTTTACAACCAAAATTGTAGGTGTGGACGCTCACTAACGATACGTCGTATAACGAAACTAGTCTAACGAAACGCAGGTTTGGGCATCGTTTCGAACTGAAACTCGATAAAGAATCACGGACATTTTGTGTGTGGACGGAACTAGTCTAACTGGGCGGGGCTTAACGTGACCTCGAGCGAAAGGAGATATGAGCTCTCATTTCTGCTTCCAGCTGACCGCTGCGCAGCCAGCTGATTATACATAAATATACTGCATGCATTGTTCCAGTGGCAAATTCAATGCAAATACTAGTACTAGTGGTGCTGCACATGTGTTTCGGTTTCGGTTTCGACTGCGCAGTAGCAAACTGCGCACCTATACGACGTTTCGTTATAGAGTTTCGGGATAACTTTTTTGTGTGTGTGGACACCCTGGAATTTATACGATGATTCTTTAGTGACGACGTTTCTTGTGTGTGGACATCCTGGAATTTATATGATGATTCTTTATACGACGTATCGTTATAGAGTTTCGGGATAAATTGTTTTGTGTGTGGACACGCTGATAGCTTCCCATTCAACCAACCAAGGTCATGAACTCTAGAGATGGATAGCGTGACTCAATGAGTGACTGACGGACAAGGAAAGGAGGCAGGGTGGGATACGAACGAGGGCATTTGATTCTGGCCAAGTTAGTGTGACTCGAGCGCCAAAAGGAAAGAGTGTAGCGTGCGGAGGAGATTACTGGCGGTAATTTCATTCAGAAATTTGTGCTAGTTTTTTCTACTTTTTTTGTCTCCTTTGTAGTAAGGGTCGCTGGGTTCCGTGAGATGGTAGGAATCCGTTATAAATCATTTCCGCGTTGTCACTCAACACGATTGAGGGGATATGAGAGGGAATCCCCGTTGGGATGTTGGCTCAGCTTGCATGTTCCCTCATCAATAACCCATTTTGCTCCAGCGTGGATGGACTTCCTCTTTCCATCTTCATCTCCGTCTTTCTGTCTCTCTTAGTGTCTCCATATGTGCATCTCTTGTTCCTTCTCTCCCTCCTTCCCTCCCCTCCTTCCCTCCCCTCCCTCTCTCTCTCCCGCTCTCTCTCCCCCCTCTCTCTCTCTCTCTTTCCCCTCTCTATCTTCCCCTCTCTCTCTCTCTCTCTCACTCTCACTCTCACTCTCTCTCTCCCTCCCTCTCTCTTTCCATCTTCATCTCCGCCTTTCTGTCTCTCTTAGTGTCTCCATATGTGCATCCCTCGTTCCTTCTCTCCCTCCCTCTCTCTCTCTCT
Source organism: Strongylocentrotus droebachiensis (assembly GCA_035222895.1). Classification (NCBI taxonomy): domain Eukaryota; kingdom Metazoa; phylum Echinodermata; class Echinoidea; order Camarodonta; family Strongylocentrotidae; genus Strongylocentrotus; species Strongylocentrotus droebachiensis. The sequence goes on along the minus strand of JAVYIG010000842.1, from coordinate 181,471 downwards.
TCCCCCTCTCTCTTTCCATCTTCATCTCCGTCTTTCTGTCTCTCTTAGTGTCTCCATATGTGCATCCCTCGTTCCTTCTCTCTCTCCCTCCCTCTCTCTCTCTCTTCCCCCTACGCTCTGCATATAATTATTTCCTTTTATTCATGTTCATTCCCCTTTTCTCTTATTTTCAGTTACTCTTTATCGTTCTCTTCTGAACATCAGTTGTTTATTACTTTTTATTTACCTTCCCAGAACTTTTACAAACTCGTGTCTCCTTTTTTATTTCTCTTTCTTTCCATCTTTCTGGCTGATTATTATTATTTTTGTTTTATTTATTTAAAAAAAAAACCTCTTATGTAAGTTCATTCCTTAATCAGCCTCATTTGTCTATATCTCTTCCTGCCCACCTTTCCCAAACACCTTGTTTCTTTGTTTACCCCTTCTCTCTAGTTCCTGTACTCTTCTGTGAATTTGCTTCTCTCTATAGATCTCTTCCTTCACGTCTTGCTCTATTCATCTCGTTCTGTCATTGTAATCTGCCATGAATCATATCTGTCCCATCTCATGTCTACCTCTGTCATATCTCTCTTCTCTCGTCTGTATCCCTATCACTCATTCACTCTCTTCATGCTTGGCCCTCCTCTTTTGCCTTAAGTGTAGGTTACCCATCTATTGTTCTTTATCAATGACATTTAGTCAGTAAGATCAGAACAGATAAAAAAAAGAAAAATGGTTCACAGATAGGATCTCTTAATCAGAGAGGTCCTTTGAATGTTCTTGCATCTCATCTTTCCCCCTACATGTTAATGTATACCCCATCCCATCTCTCTCCATTTATCCTGCTACATGTATGTAAAACCTCATCTCTTGCAAGTTTTCATTTTCCCTTCCTCCCACTCTCTATGCCTCTCTCTCTTCCACAATCCCTCCCGCTCTCTACACCCCCTGCCTTCTCCCCTCTTCTTTCTACCCTTCTCTTTCTCCCCCTCTCTTCCCTACTCTCCCCTCCTCGTTTTCCCCTACTCTCTCCCCTATACTCTCTCCCTACTTGTTCTTCCTTTCTCCCTCCTCTTTCATGACCACCCACCCATCAATTGTCATATCATTGATGCCATCACTAAAATCAAAGAAAACTTTTCCCCTGTCTCTTCAAGGGATGGCCAAGGGATTGACAGGCCTGAGAGAGATGAGAAGAACCCATGTTATGGATCATTTCCTAGCTGTCATTCATCATCATCACTCAAATATGAAGGGAAGTCCCTACTGAGATCAAGAGGAGCTCCCTGCCAAACGTATAACCTCTTTGGAGAGCCAGAAGGGTCTTAACTCTGCGTTAAATGCATACGAGTACCCCCCCTTCTGCCACCAAACAGACAATACCATCCAAATCATATCCTCCTGTCTTTCTTAACATTTATCGTTGACTTGTTAACAGATTGAGAAAGTAAACGTCTGTATCTAATGTCAGAATTTGTATTTGCCCCCTCCCTCTCAATTTCTAGAATCACAGTCATCTGCTGTGTTACCCTTTCATCACTTTGAAAAGGGAAGACCCCTATAAAGTTTACCCCACTGGGGGTAGTATTAGTGCAAAGTCCGTGGTATGAGCTGTAAAAAAAAGGGAAGGTGTATAAAAGTAGAAAAATGTCAAGCTGTCTAGTTCTTTTGAAATTGTCAAAATGGTTATGTTCTTGATTCTGTTGGTCTTTTTAGTAACCTTTATATTTGGAATCATGCATGTTTTGCTTCCTTCCTATCTCTTCTCTCTCACCCCTCTCTCTTTCTTTCTTTCTCTTTCTCTCACTCTCTCTCTCTTTCCATCTTTCTCATAATCTTTCTCTCTTTTTATCTCTTCTTTTTATCTCTATATGTTCTCTCTCTCTCTTTCTCCCTCTTCTCTCATGTCTCTTTCAAATCCTCTCGCCTCTCTCTATCTCTCCTCTTTCTCATAATCTTTCTCTCTTTTTTTTATCTCTTCTTTTTATCTCTATATGTTCTCTCTCTCTCTTTCTCCCTCTTCTCTCATCACTCTCTCTCATGTCTCTTTCAAATCCTCTCGCCTCTCTCTATCTCTCCTCTTTCTCATAATCTTTCTCTCTTCCTTTATCTCTATGTTCTCTCTTCTCTCCCCCCCCCCCTCTCTCTCTCTTCCTCTTTCTCTCTCCCTCTCCCTCCCCCTCTCTCTCTCTCTCTCTCCCTCTCTCTCCCCCTCTCTCTCTCACTCTCTCTCTCTCTCTCTCCCACCCCCTCTCTCTCTCTCTCTCTCTCTCTCTCTCTCTCTCTCTCTCTCTCCCTGTGTCAGGTCCGATATGGTAAGCATTGATGTCAATACATACAGCAGTCTTCAGATCTTTCAGAAGGAGAGTCACCCATCCGTATATAAATCTGGTGGCAGTGGCGCTAAGGAGGGACTGAGTCTATTTGGTAGGTTTCAACTTATTTACCATTGAGTATCTAATATGATTCGTATATTTCTTATCCTCTCTTAGGTTAAGTATTTATTTAAGATTTTGTTCCCTCTATCCAATCTTTCTCTCATCAGGGCCCCATAACAAAGAAATGTTTTTTTTGTGATTGATTGCTGTTTTTCAATTGAAAGCTGTCTAAAAATTGATTGATCGCAAGATCAGTTAATCAATTGTACGTTCAATTGCTAAGTTTTGTGTTATTGGTGGAGCCCTAGTCTTTTCTCCAATAAAACTGTCCTTTTCCTTTTTTTTACTTTCTTTTATTTTCATATCTTTCATTTTCTTTTCTGCCTTAAGCATTATCAAAACTATTATCACCAGTAATTGCTGCCATTACTGTCATCATTATCATCTTTATCTCTATCCCTATTCCAATTAATAGGATCATAATTATCATCAACTGTTTTACTTTAACTTTCATCATCACCTCCATCATCTTCATTTCCATTATTGAATGCATATTAATAATAATTTATATCATTACCTTAATTTTGTAAATATTTTCCTTTATTCTACATCGTAATTAATAATTTATTCATGCATATAGGTCCATTGTTAGGATTTTAATGAGATAGTTACCCGGAACGAAAACAAGATTCATTAGAAATTTAAAAATAATATTAGACAGAACAGAGAAAGTGAATAGTTACAGATATGTATATCAAAAAGAAATTACTGAATAAACATAGATTATTTTCATATCTATAGGAAAATAAGGAATATCATTAATTGGTCTTCTGTCCATTTTTTTTGGTGGGGGGAATGAAAAAGTTGAAAAGTAGTATTCTTTGAAAGAAGAGTTTAATAAAGAGATTAATTCATTATGATGTTGATCATAGAATTATATTTCACTAATTTTCTAATGAATTATTGCAATGTTTAGGGGTCTTGAACAGAACAAGATCGGTCGTTGGCAGTAGGCTTATGAGGTAAAGTTTAGTTACTTTATTTTTATCATGTTTAACTTATGATGTTACTTTGCTATTTTTCAAGTTTAAAAGTTTATTGTTAGTTTTGCTCTCATAATCATTTTCTTTGGGTAATAAAAGTTCCCTTTTTAATGTCATGAGGAATTGTATACATTAGCTTACTGACTTACTATCAAACCAATTACTTAAAATTCTTAACTGTTTTCCAAAGTGCAAAGGTGATTGTTCTAGGTTTAAACCGTGGTTTATTTACCTTTAAAGTTGAATTTTTGATACCTGTGCATTTGCATGTATATTTCAATTTCTTTTGATTTTTTTTAAATGGAAAAGAACATCAAGAATGATTAAAATTGCCCCCGCCCACTCACTCGCTCACTCACCCACACAGTATTAGAGAAGGCCATGGCTTTGCTAAATAACATGGGGTGGTTATCGCGGTGTGGGGGGTGGGGGGGGGGGGGGTGTTTCTTTGACTGTTGTTCCTCACTTTCTTTTCTAGATGCTGTTGAAATATTCGATTCTTTCTTATTGTACCTTTTTTGCCCACCAGCAAGGTATGGGTCAAATAATTTCACAATCCCACTTAATTGTTGTGAATAGGAATTTTTTTCCAGGAACTAGTAGATTCAATTTCTCCATTGTAAAAACAATTTTGCTTATTGGTTTTCTCTGGAATTCATTGGAAACTGGGTGTCCACTGGAAACAGTTGTTCCAATATCCGCATTAGAAACTACTTGGCAATTGCTTCAAATGCAATTAGCTTTTTCCTTTGACAGGACAAGAAAATTACCAAAAGTGAACAAAATGAAGAAAAAAAGGTTGTAAAACAAAAAAAAATGGTATACGAAGAAGATAAAAAAAAATACTTGAAAGCTATAAAGGAGTCATATGCATGGATTATCAATTTAAAGCACAATAAAAATAAAGTCATCCTTAGAATTTGATAGAGTTTAGCTGGGGAGGCCCATGCAAGAAGGCTGACTCAAGTCACCTCATTTAATTTCTTCCCTTTCTTTGTCACGTACTGCGTCTTGCGTCTTAACACGCAGCTAGAATGACTCTTTGAGGTGAGTCATGCTTCATTCATTAGTATACTTCCCCCGTTTTTAATGAGTGGGACCAGGGGTGGATGGATATCCCCCTCTATGGCTCATGCTGCCAAATATTACCCTTCCTCCCCTACCTCCGTCTCTTTAGGCTTCATCTCCAGACCCAAATGAATTATGAATTGGTTTTATAAGAGTTTGGAAATGTATATCTTGTTTGTTTATGGAGTTCTTTGTGGACTTATAGAACAAATTATATTTCAGCACTTTGACTTTTATCTATATGATTTGTTATTTTTTTTATTTGCTCATTTGTTCATTTGTTATTTTGTTTAATTGTAATTTTTGCCAAAAATTACCCTTCCTCCCCTACCTCCGTCTCTTTAGGCTTCATCTCCAGACCCAAATGAATTATAAATTGGTTTGATTAGAGTTTGAAAATGCACAATTTGTTTGTTTAAGAAGTTCTTTGTGGACTTGCAGAACAAATTACACTTCAGCATTTTGACTTTTATCTCTTTCATTTGTTATTTTGTTAATTTATTATTTTGTTTAATTGTAATTATTTTTAATTGCAATATTGTTTATATTTTTTATTTTAATTAGAGCTCCTCATTTGTTGTCCAGTGCTCTCTGTTTTTCAGAGCTTATTCACTCACTGCTCTTGTGCATTTTGATTTCATTAGCCTCAATCCATTCAGGGCTTTGTGGTGTACACACACACAAAATACATTGTAAGAAATAGAAATATTAATCCTTCTTTGGTGAGATTACAAATGTAATTGGTCAGTTTGACAGTAGATTTATATTAACAAAACAATGTAGAACAATTTTTTTTAAAATTCAAAAGAAAGAAAAAAGAAAGAAAGAGAATACACATTGTATTAAAAGGCAAAAAAGAGCCTCATTGGATATATTTTAAGATGTTTGTAAAGTCTTTCAGTTGATTTTTATTTAACCCATTTTTATGTACCAAAAGAAAGAAAGAAATTTCATCCAAAATTTAGTACAAGATTGAAGCCTTGTGACTTTTTATGTCCTCTTGGTAAAACAATCAGCTGGAATCTGCAATTGAGATTTTGTGTGATATTTGCTGACAGGGAGTAGATCTTAGGATACTTGTTTAGCTAAAACATTACAATTTTTTCCAAGTAATTTTTTTATATATAATTGCTTATTTCCTTCCAAGCAAATATTATACATGCTTTCTTAGTAGTTAGGTAAAACAAACAAACATATAAAGCTAGTGTTCTGTACATGTCATTGTACCGTACTCCTAAATCATTCTGCATTGGAAACGTATTCTCAGAGAGAGTGCTCCTGAATGACTTTGGACAAAAGATGGGGTGATTCAAAACTAATACATGATGAAACGTTATTCTTTTTCGTCTCATTGTGATCTAATACATGTATGTATCAGTGAGATTTAGAAAGCAGCATTTTCTATAACACTTGTAGATTAAATGAAAAATAAATATCTTGATATTAATATCTGATAGCAGAATTATAATTGTTGTCAGTGCTTTGACAGATATGTTATGTACGTGAAGTCAGGTAAATCCACTCATGGGTTTTCTTCACTTCTTACATTATATAGAAATCAGGAGAGTGACTGTACTGTTTTAAACAAGAGGTGGTGCTGTTTCTTTTTGGAGGATGGAACGATGAACTCATGTTTTTAAATTCATTAATCAGTAATAGATAATCAACTTTTGAATCCTTAAATTCCATCAATTTTGCTCATCGATTTAGTTGATGTCTGAATTTTTTTCTTATATTATGATTTTATATCATAGTTAATAAATACAAAATTAATTAAGTCTTTATTTTATCTTTATAATACATGTAGTTTTAATAAAGGCTTGCTGCTATCAAAAATTAAATTTTTAATGAAGCTTTATATATGCTCTGACATATGTTTACAGACTATGGTTCTTGCGACCGTCTCGTAATCTGGACCTTCTTCGAGAGCGCCAGGAAGCCGTTTCTTTCTTCTTAAATCCAAAAAACGCTGAAGTCACTGGATCACTTCAGAATTGCCTCAAGAATGTTAAAAATGTTCCGGTAGGTGGTAAAGTATACATGTGTTTTCTTCGAAACGCATCCATTTCTGTCTTGTTCTTTATATTTGACCAAAATTTGCACATCAAGGATGCCTTTTCTAATTTACTCCAAGTGCTATGTTTTTTCTTCGTAGAAATACTCAATTGTTTTCTATTTTGCAATATTAAAAAAATAATAATGATCTGTTTCAGCCAGTCAAACAGTGACCAAGATGATTAAACTGTCAAATCCAGTAGTCACATTTTAATATTTTATATTAGACATTCCTTGCACTGATTATTACTGTCTGTTGAGCATTGCTAAGGTAATCGTAAAAGGCTTCCATGGGAGTATTTGTATTTGTGTTCTTCAATATAGCATATTATCATTTGATCATGTAGTCATTAGAATTGTATGTACAATGTCTATTTGGGGAGATGTACTACTACATGGGATGGTCCTGTGGGGGAAAAAGATATTCATTTGGTTATGTGATATAACCCCCTACCCCCAAAAAATAACAAGCGCCCGGCTCCCGTATCAGAGCCTACGGCCCCTATTCTACTCAAATTTATACCTGACGTACAGCTTAAGCTTTTGCATAGGTGTTATCGTATGATAACAGTGAAATACGATAATGGGATATCGCCTCTAAAGATATGATTTTTCATAGATTTAAATAGATTTAAAAACCCATAAAAAAACGTGGCATCGCATAGAAACATGTACAAGTAAAACCTCGCAAACCGGACAAAAACTTTGATTTACAATTTTCTCATGAAATGTTAATAAACGAGCTAATATTTTACTAGACCGTTCTTACCAGTAAAACATTTTTCTGACATTTTACTGGCCTGGGGCCAACGGGCACGTGGTAGTGTCAAGTTTTTGTAAAAATCTGATTTAAAAAAAAAAGGATATTCAGTCTGTTTTTTTTTGTGTGTCGAGAGGTTTGCATCTCTGCTTTTGTCTAAAACTTGGTTTAACAAAGGAAGTTAGATTGAGGTCTAAAATTTCCTTTGTTAAATATGATCTTACGTCACATCTTGGGTTTAATTGAATTAGTAACATACAGGCCTAAGAGAATAAAAGAATGAAGTTCTCAATGGGTTAACATTTTGTCTTATTTTGTTTCAGAGAATCTTCAAACAAATGCAGCAAGCGCAAGCCTCCATGACAGACTGGCAGTCCCTCTACAAGGTAAAGGGCTACTCATGTATCCATGATTAGATGATAATGATAAGAAAGAAATAATATTAATAGAAATATTATTAATATTAATAATGTTAATAATGATTATGATAATAAACGTAATATTATTAATACAAATATTATTAATATTAATAATATTAATAATGATTATGATAATTACAGTAATATTGCTACTACTACTTCTACTGCTACTACTACTACTACTACTACTACTACCTCTACTACTACTACTGCTACTACTACTACTACTACTACTACTCCTACTCCTACTCCTACTTCTACTACTACTATTCCTACTACTACTACTACTACTACTACTATTATTACTACTACTCCTACTACTACTACTACTACTATTATTACTGCTACTACTACTACTACTACTACTACTTCTACTTCTACTACTGATGATGGTGATGGTGATGATGATAGTGATGGTGATGATGGTGATGGTGATGGTGATGGTGATAGTGATGGTGATGATGGTGGTAGTGGTGGTGATGATGATGATGATGATGATGATAATAACAATAAGTAACAATTTACAGACACCAAATCAAATATAAATAACTCTTTTTCCCCCTGTACAGACAGCCTACAATGCCATCAATATTGCTGAGATATGTCGAGCACAGAGAGCTGATGTACCCATTTTCAAAAAGGTACGATTTAGCCCAGTAGCAGAAAAAAAACTAGTTGAGATCAGTTTTGAAAGGACATGTACACTGTGTCTCCAGGGATGTGGCTAGATCAGTTTGTCAGCTGCCACAAGATGGCTGTAAGAGCCATGAATCGCTAATGGCGGTAGTGGCATTGCAAGCAGCCATTGATTTGAAGGGGGTTAGACCAAATTTGCAGATGCGTTAGATTAAAAAATTTGCACGCAAAAAATAACAAAACTTAATGGATAGGGATGTTACAGCTAGCCCCTGTATAGCGATGCCCTTGTTTATGTTTGTTTGAAATGACTATATTGTTTATTCCTCAGATCACAGAAGCCTTCACTGATGATATCCACCAAGTTGCTGCAGCCATCAGTCAGCTGGTGAGTATAAACTTCAGTCACAATAATAATAATCATAATCTTTTTAAAGTCCTCTCCAAATTTTATTAAGTTAAACCGAAAATGGAAATTCTTTTTGCCCAATTGATCATGAGCCCGACAGCCCCTGGGCAGCGCCAGATCGTCGTTGCTCTATCTCTTATTGTTGAACGCCAAACAAGGTAGCAGCAAGTCCCGTCTTTTAACGTCTTTTGGTATGACGCGGCCAGGGTTCGAACCCACGACCTCCCGGTTGTGAGGCGGACGCTCTACTGACTGAGCCAACACACGGGTGTAAATTGTCTCCAAACCAACTCCAAACTGCATGACCGATATTTTGGCCATATCGGGGTAAAACTAATGGTTCATTTTGTCAGTTGTCAGTCTGGGGCCACTTTCTCTAAACCATCACAAGTCTATGTTCACCGACATCCCATTAAAACAAATGCTAATTTCAATACACGCCTTTCAATGGGATGTCGGGGAACTTGTACTTATGATGGTTTTATGATGGTTTTGTGAAACGCTGCCAGTGTGTTGGTCTTGTGTCTGTGATTGGGGTATTACTCTCATTTTCTTCATAGGCCTGTACATAAACCTGCACTAAGTTTATTTTAGGGCTAAGTGTATTACCGGACTAAATTTATTCCATTATACCTAATGAGTGGTAAAGAGTTACTCCACTGGTCCATGGAGTGCCAAAAAGTTGAACTCCCAATCCTGTAAAAATTGCCATAATGTCGCAACTAATTGTACAGAAAAATCAGAAAATAATACAACATCTGCATATTCTCAGACCTACCCCGGCCTACCCCCGCTGTAGCAAGACGTATCTTTCCCCTCACAGGGCCTGTCAGTCACCAGCGGGCTTGGACAGACTGAGTACTAATACCTTCCTAAATCTTTGTTTTTTCAGAAAAATCAGTCATAAAATACTGGTCATAATTGCACAGTAATTGTGTGATGGTGTGACATATAATGGGTTAAAATAATTGTCATGACAAAATACTGAAATCTGTCAGATTTTTCAAGTACTAATGATGCATTCATCCTTGCTTTAACTTTGTTTAAACTTTCTGAAAAAATCCTTTCTGAAAGAATTCTCCATGTGAAATTGTAATTGAATATGTTTTGTATTGTTGAATGATTTACACCCCCCCCTTCCCCCCCCCCCCCTCCTGATAGTGTTCCTTTTATAAAGAATACTGAAGAATAAATAAATAAGTTAAGGAATAAATAAGTTCTAATTTTTTTTTATTTGTGAAAATTATTGACATTCTCATTATCTGTTTGTCATCTTGAATTTGAAGGTGGACTTTGAAGAATCGTTTGCTCAGAACCGTTTCATTGTGAAGCCACATGTAGATGATGAACTCGATCAAAGTAAATTTATATCTAATCACATTACAATTTGAATGTGATTGTGATTTTAATTTCTGATTTCATTTTTAGCTAGATAGATATAGATACGTGGTAATATGATTTTCATTATCTGTTTAAAGCACTTGTAAAACCTGCACATGGCACATGCACGTTTGTACTTTTGTTGTGAATCAATTTAGGCAACATTTAAAATAATTAACAAGGTTTTGTAACAAATGAAGAGTTGACATACATGTTATGATTACAATTTATTGTTAAATTCCTTTCATTTTGCTACAGTTCATGCATGTTTGATTTAAATAAAATTACAAAGGTTATTGGTTCTTGCATGAACCACAATTGTTTAGGTTGGCTGAGTCGTTGCGAAATTTTTGGCCCGATTGTAAAATGTTAACCCCCCCCCCCCCCCTTGAAAAAATCCTGCGTACGCCACTGCAATTCACAGACAATAAAATACAATAAACACCATACATGTTACTTTAAATGAACAAACAAATATAATTGTATTTCCATGATCAGTAAAACTATAGCTGTCACTTTACAAAAATATACATATTTCATGCTTTACATGAACACGTTTCGAAACAACAAGTTGTCATTCACTCCCCTAACTTTAACAAACAGAAAAACAATAATAATAATAGTAATAATAATAATAATAATGATAACAATGTCTTGCTTATATCCAGAATAGCCTCTTCACTGTTATATACTGTCCAGCCAAAGAACTCTACAACAATCCAATGCTTTTTCAATGGCTTCTGAAATACAGTCCATTATACTACTAAAGAAGTAATTAAGCTCCGACATTTACCACTATCAGTTAGTAGCTAGCCCACTAATGATCAAGAAATGATATCACTAAAGACATGACATCTGGACCATATGGGAGAAGTGAACCTTAGAAGCTTGGAAAAATCATTTCACTCTTTGTTTAATTTGTATAAAACTTATTTACATCATGTATAAACACAAAGATATAGAAGATAAATCCAATACTACACAACAATAAGAATCAACTTGCCTTAAAAAAAAATACATTTTGAGTGCAGATACCTTTAACAATTTGTATTTTATGTTACATATCACAGACAATAAAATAAAATAACAACCATACATGTTATTTTAAATGAACAAACAAATATACTCTTATTTCCATGATAAAACTGTCATTTTACAAAAATATACTTATTTCATGCTTTACACATTCCAAAACAAGTTGTCATCCACTTTCCTAACTTTAACAAACAAAACAACAAAGATCAAAATGTCAAACAAAAAACAAACTAACTGCTTTGTACACATTTGCCCTTTGACATACATACATAAACAATTATCGCCAAATAGTACTAAAATCCCTATAATACCATCCAACTTACAATAAAAATACGCTAACAAATGTTAAAATAACCAACTCAAGAAGGAACCTGTACATAAAATTCAACAACTCAATTAGCTATGACCTACATATGTCAGCCTTCAACGACAAGCCCTTAACTAGCTTCATCTTTCAAAACAATTAGAATCTGAATCGACTAAAAATCACAAAAAAATTAAACTAATCAGTTCGTCGGCTCTGCAAGATACATACATGACCAAAGTTTGGCAGGAATCCATCAATCAGTTCTTCACATAACGCGATCACGAGAACGGGACGTACGTACGGACAGACGGACAACCCGAAAACATAATGCCTCCGGCTACTTCGTAACGGAGGCATACAAATTATTGTAGAGTTCTTCCCATCATTGTTATCTTCACCAATTAAGCATGTATTTTGTTTGTTTTACCAAGCCCAACCAAAAATATCAGTTTATATAACTAATTATACAATTAAAGAAAAAAGGTCAAAAGTGAAACATTAATAGAATATAAAAACTGTATGACTACAAGTACAACCAACTTTGTATGCCACACCTGAAATATATTTTTATAAATGAGAGGAATTTTTTGTAGAGAACAAAAATCTCTCCATTGCTTCAGATTTGTTTGTTTTATATTAAAATATTGGATGTTGTGCTCACAGCACTTGCTTCCTAATCCATATATGCCTCACACATTAAAAAGTAACAGGACAATCTGTTATTATCCTACATGAAACTTCTGCGATATTCAGAGCGAAATAATATGGCTGTTTTGAAGATTTAACCCACTTACTATAAAACATTGAGATGGAATAGCACAAAAGAAAAAGAGTGCTAATTGGATGCATAAACATAATAAAGGAACATAAGCAGTTTTGAAAAGGCACATACTAGAAGGAGAATTCCAGTACTTCTTACAAAAAGGGGCACTATAAAAACAGAACTTATTTATACTTGACACTCAATAGAAGTGAAAAGGGACATATCAGATTTGAAGGGATACTTATAGTGAAGAAATGGCACTTATTAGAAAGTAAAGGCGACAATATTATCAAATAATGTATTCTGTATAAAATTAAAAGAAAAAGGAACATCAATGTTGGAATGGAATGAAAAAAGAAAAATGGGACAAACAAAATATATAAAGGAAAAGGAGTATTTGTCAGTACCAAATTGGGCAGTTTTTCATTTGCAATAGAAAAAAAATTCTCGGGTAAAAGGGACCATCAGGAGAACTACAGTACTACACTATCAAATTCGAAAAAAAGGCAGTCAAAGGGGAAACACATCACATTTTGGTACATTATTTTACAGAACTGAAAAGGCACATTTTTCAAAACGAAAAAGATGGCTATGAAAAGGAAACAAGGGATAACTTTCAAGTAGAAAAGGATGCAGTCATAAAATTTAAGAAAGACTTTCCCCCCGTGGATTGACGCCCATGTTTATTTATGTTTCAGATTCTCTTATGTAAATAATTTCTTTGTAAACAATATCAGCATTACAATCCTGAAACACTACAGAAAACACAAATTAATAACATTTCAAAAATATCATATCCAGCTCATATTGAGATTGGAGGAGTGCAGAAATCTCAAGGTAGTGAAGTAGAAAAATATCACATCCAGCCCACTGTCACTGAAAATGGTGTCAAAACACACAAGGAACCAGCCTTATACTTCATCTTCCGAGATATCAGCCCCTGCAAAACAGTAATAACAAAGTTATAAAAAAAATGTTAATATAAAGTAAATACCATTACCAATAACAAAGAATACACAAATAATCTCATCAGACACAAACAATTACACAATGTACCGGTATAACTTTTCTATTGCCACATGTAAATACCATTCTAATTGATTTAAAAAATGGATCCAGGATAAAAAAGCAGAATCACCAACAGCCTACCACTACAACAACAAATTCAATCGACCACACCACCACCATCCACCCCCCCCCCCCACCCCCCTCCTCGGGATAAAAGCCATTCTTATTCTATTCTAATTTACATTCTATTCAAACTATTTACCCATTTACCCAAAGCAGCTAAATAACAACTGGAACTTTCCTGCATGCTTACATTTAAACAAAATTAAATTTTGGCATGATAATATACACCAACACATAATAAACTGGAAACTACATACAACCGTATACCTATAACTTTCATCCACTGAATAATAAAAATGTTATAATTCTCAGCTTCATAATTGATAACATACCAATATATATGCCATCAAAATGATGACTTCTTGTCTATATCTCTCTACCAATACCTTTTCAAAACAAATTATGTTCAATTCATAATCTAGTGTATACTTTCCAGGTCCAATACTTTGTAATGGGCGTAATCAACCTATATTTGCTATATTGTTCTTTGCATTATATTGCTTATATTTTTCCGAACAATTTGATACCATGTTTATCTGTTTATGAAAATTAATAACGGAATGAGCGTCCGTTGAAGCAAAATGTCCGTGCGCGCGAGCTCTTGTAATACATAGCATATATTGGCCAAAACATGCCTATACAAAATCCATTATAGCTCTTTAGGAAGTCCACAGACCCCCCAATTTTTCTTCATATTTGGATAGAATATGACTCGTAGATTCCATTTCAGGTCTCATTTGGCCATTATTTATATCCTGACATCATCAAAATAGCCTCGGGTCTCAAAAAACGAATTTGCAAATTATGACGTCAGCAAATTTATGGAAAATTGATTGTATCTCTGTAAATATTGATCAATTTACTTCCATATTTTTAAAATGTGGTAGCTAACACATTTTTGTACAAGTTCAGTATTCATTATTTTTCAATTTGGTGACGTCATCGTAGTGAAAATTTCAATTAAAGGCGACATGTCAGAATTAATTTGCGTGTTTTGCCTCATGAAACGTGAATATCGTTCACATCATGAATCTACATGGCATTGTTCTTTGAGCAGTATCTCGCTTATTGTTGCTGTTTTTATCCCCAATTTTAGTTTGTCATAGCTGAGACTATGGGCCATAGGAGACGTTTCGTTTTTTATCAGAGGTTGGGATCATGTCGAAATTTGGGCATGTTTCGCAAGTTTACCGTATAACAATCCTCTATCGAATACCTGAAGGGGGCGCTATACCACTTTTAATCATGGCCCTATATTTACTTTTTATAATGGCACCTTGTTCTTGGTTATATCAGGATAACAAGCAAAAAAAACAAACAAAGGAAACTTGTAATCAGGAACCACATGAATTACCGATAGTAGTAAAATGACTTATATCAGTGCTCGAATAACGAGTGTTCACTGTACCATGCAGTGATGACATAATTAGGCCTACATAAAGATCGATCGTCTTGGTAATTGTTCATATGTTGTTGATGCATGATGTTGTTTTAGTGTTTACTTGTGATCATTATTGTCAGCAGTTTCACATTTGCCTAGAACCCCTGAGCTTTTGGAAGCTCCGCCCCCTGAACCATCCAGCTCCTCCCCCCCCCCCCCCCCTGCGCCGCTTATTCAGCAGCTGGCTGAGTCGTTGCGAAATTTTTGGCCCGATTGTAAAATGTTAACCCCCCCCCCCTTGAAAAAATCCTGCGTACGCCACTGCAATTCACAGACAATAAAATACAATAAACACCATACATGTTACTTTAAATGAACAAACAAATATAATTGTATTTCCATGATCAGTAAAACTATACTGTCACTTTACAAAAATATACATATTTCATGCTTTACACGTTTCGAAACAACAAGTTGTCATTCACTTCCCTAACTTTAACAAACAGAACAATAAAGATCAAAATGTCAAACAATTAAAAACAAACTAACTGCTCTAAACACATTTGTCCTTTAACATACATAAAAAAATAATATCTCCAAATAGCACTAAAAGTCCATATAATACCATCCAACTAATACACTAACAAATGTCAAAATAACCAACTCTACATGTACGTAAAATTCAACAACTCAATTAAGCACTAGCATACATAACGTCAGCCTGAGCTTTCAGTGACAAGCCCTCAGCTAGTTTCATCTTTCAAAACAATCATGAGAGTCTGAATCGAAAATCACAAAAAGAATCAAACTAAATGAGATAGATACAACACATTCAACTTTTCATTTAACCAATTTTGCTTGTGATACTAGAACATTATGTCTGAAATAGCAACTCATCTGTACTAAAAGTAGTATTAGTAGTAGAAAAACAATAATAATAATAGTAATAATAATAATAATAATGATAACAATGTCTTGCTTATATCCAGAATAGCCTCTTCACTGTTATGTACTGTTCAGCCAAAGAACTCTACAACAATCCAATGCTTTTTCAATGGCTTCTGAATACAGTCCATTATACTACTAAAGAAGTAATTAAGCTCCGACAATTACCACTATCAGTTAGTAGCTAGCCCACTAATGATCAAGAAATGATATCACTAAAGACATGACATCTGGACCATATGGGAGAAGTGAACCTTAGAAGCTTGGAAAAATCATTTCACTCTTTGTTTAATTTGTATAAAACTTATTTACATCATGTATAAACACAAAGATATAGAAGATAAATCCAATACTACACAACAATAAGAATCAACTTGCCTTAAAAAAAAATACATTTTGAGTGCAGATACCTTTAACAATTTGTATTTTATGTTACATATCACAGACAATAAAATAAAATAACAACCATACATGTTATTTTAAATGAACAAACAAATATACTCTTATTTCCATGATAAAACTGTCATTTTACAAAAATATACTTATTTCATGCTTTACACATTCCAAAACAAGTTGTCATCCACTTTCCTAACTTTAACAAACAAAACAACAAAGATCAAAATGTCAAACAAAAAACAAACTAACTGCTTTGTACACATTTGCCCTTTGACATACATACATAAACAATTATCGCCAAATAGTACTAAAATCCCTATAATACCATCCAACTTGACATACATACATAAACAATTATCGCCAAATAGTACTAAAATCCCTATAATACCATCCAACTTACAATAAAAATACACTAACAAATGTTAAAATAACCAACTCAAGAAGGAACCTGTACATAAAATTCAACAACTCAATTAGCTATGACCTACATATGTCAGCCTTCAACGACAAGCCCTTAACTAGCTTCATCTTTCAAAACAATTAGAATCTGAATTGACTAAAAATCACACAAAAATTAAACTAATCAGTTCGTCGGCTCTGCAAGATACATACATGACCAAAGTTTGGCAGGAATCCATCAATCAGTTCTTCACATAACGCGATCACGAGAACGGGACGTACGTACGGACAGACGGACAACCCGAAAACATAATGCCTCCGGCTACTTCGTAACGGAGGCATACAAATTATTGTAGAGTTCTTCCCATCATTGTTATCTTCACCAATTAAGCATGTATTTTGTTTGTTTTACCAAGCCCAACCAAAAATATCAGTTTATATAACTAATTATACAATTAAAGAAAAAAGGTCAAAAGTGAAACATTAATAGAATATAAAAACTGTATGACTACAAGTACAACCAACTTTGTATGCCACACCTGAAATATATTTTTATAAATGAGAGGAATTTTTTGTAGAGAACAAAAATCTCTCCATTGCTTCAGATTTGTTTGTTTTATATTAAAATATTGGATGTTGTGCTCACAGCACTTGCTTCCTAATCCATATATGCCTCACACATTAAAAAGTAACAGGACAATCTGTTATTATCCTACATGAAACTTCTGCGATATTCAGAGCGAAATAATATGGCTGTTTTGAAGATTTAACCCACTTACTATAAAACATTGAGATGGAATAGCACAAAAGAAAAAGAGTGCTAATTGGATGCATAAACATAATAAAGGAACATAAGCAGTTTTGAAAAGGCACATACTAGAAGGAGAATTCCAGTACTTCTTACAAAAAGGGGCACTATAAAAACAGAACTTATTTATACTTGACACTCAATAGAAGTGAAAAGGGACATATCAGATTTGAAGGGATACTAATAGTGAAGAAATGGCACTTATTAGAAAGTAAAGGCGACAATATTATCAAATAATGTGTTCTGTATAAAATTAAAAGAAAAAGGAACATCAATGTTGGAATGGAATGAAAAAAGAAAAATGGGACAAACAAAATATAGAAAGGAAAAGGAGTATTTGTCAGTACCAAATTGGGCAGTTTTTCATTTGCAATAGAAAAAAAATTCTCGGGTAAAAGGGACCATTAGGAGAACTACAGTACTACACTATCAAATTCGAAAAAAAGGCAATCAAAGGGGAAACACATCACATTTTTGTACATTATTTTACAGAACTGAAAAGGCACATTTTTCAAAACAAAAAAAGATGGCTATGAAAAGGAAACCAGGGATAACTTTCAAGTAGAAAAGGATGCAGTCATAAAATTTAAGAAAGACTTTCCCCCCATGGATTGACGCCCATGTTTATTTATGTTTCAGATTCTCTTATGTAAATAATTTCTTTGTAAACAATGTCAGCATTACAATCCTGAAACACTACAGAAAACACAAATTAATAACATTTCAAAAATATCATATCCAGCTCATATTGAGATTGGAGGAGTGCAGAAATCTCAAGGTAGTGAAGTAGAAAAATATCACATCCAGCCCACTGTCACTGAAAATGGTGTCAAAACAGCAACAAAACACACAAGGAACCAGCCTTATACTTCATCTTCCGAGATATCAGCACCTGCAAAACAGTAATAACAAAGTTATAAAAAAAATGTTAATATAAAGTAAATACCATTACCAATAACAAAGAATACACAAATAATCTCATCAGACACAAACAATTACACAATGTACCGGTATAACTTTTCTATTGGCACATGTAAATACCAATCTAATTGATTTAAAAAATGTAATCAGGAACCACATGAATTACCTATAGTAGTAAAATGACTTATATCAGTGCTCGAATAACGAGTGTTCACTGTACCATGCAGTGATGACATAATTAGGCCTACATAAAGATCGATCGTCTTGGTAATTGTTCATATGTTGTTGATGCATGATGTTGTTTTAGTGTTTACTTGTGATCATTATTATCAGCAGTTTCACATTTGCCTAGAACCCCTGAGCTTTTGGAAGCTCCGCCCTTTGAACCATCCAGCTCCTCCCCCCCCCCCCCCCTGCCCCGCTTATTCAGCAGCTGGCTGAGTCGTTGCGAAATTTTTGGCCCGATTGTAAAATGTTAACCCCCCCCCCCCCTTGAAAAAATCCTGCGTACGCCACTGCAATTCACAGACAATAAAATACAATAAACACCATACATGTTACTTTAAATGAACAAACAAATATAATTGTATTTCCATGATCAGTAAAACTATAGCTGTCACTTTACAAAAATATACATATTTCATGCTTTACACGTTTCGAAACAACAAGTTGTCATTCACTCCCCTAACTTTAACAAACAGAACAATAAAGATCAAAATGTCAAACAATTAAAAACAAACTAACTGCTCTAAACACATTTGTCCTTTAACATACATAAAAAAATAATATCTCCAAATAGCACTAAAAGTCCATATAATACCATCCAACTAATACACTAACAATGTCAAAATAACCAACTCTACATGTACGTAAAATTCAACAACTCAATTAAGCACTAGCATACATAATGTCAGCCTGAGCTTTCAGTGACAAGCCCTCAGCTAGTTTCATCTTTCAAAACAATCATGAGAGTCTGAATCGAAAATCACAAAAAGAATCAAACTAAATGAGATAGATACAACACATTCAACTTTTCATTTAACCAATTTTGCTTGTGATACTAGAACATTATGTCTGAAATAGCAACTCATCTGTACTAAAAGTAGTATTAGTAGTAGAAAAACAATAATAATAATAGTAATAATAATAATAATAATGATAACAATGTCTTGCTTATATCCAGAATAGCCTCTTCACTGTTATGTACTGTTCAGCCAAAGAACTCTACAACAATCCAATGCTTTTTCAATGGCTTCTGAAATACAGTCCATTATACTACTAAAGAAGTAATTAAGCTCCGACAATTACCACTATCAGTTAGTAGCTAGCCCACTAATGATCAAGAAATGATATCACTAAAGACATGACATCTGGACCATATGGGAGAAGTGAACCTTAGAAGCTTGGAAAAATCATTTCACTCTTTGTTTAATTTGTATAAAACTTATTTACATCATGTATAAACACAAAGATATAGAAGATAAATCCAATACTACACAACAATAAGAATCAACTTGCCTTAAAAAAAAATACATTTTGAGTGCAGATACCTTTTAACAATTTGTATTTTATGTTACATATCACAGACAATAAAATAAAATAACAACCATACATGTTATTTTAAATGAACAAACAAATATACTCTTATTTCCATGATAAAACTGTCATTTTACAAAAATATACTTATTTCATGCTTTACACATTCCAAAACAAGTTGTCATCCACTTTCCTAACTTTAACAAACAAAACAACAAAGATCAAAATGTCAAACAAAAAACAAACTAACTGCTTTGTACACATTTGCCCTTTGACATACATACATAAACAATTATCGCCAAATAGTACTAAAATCCCTATAATACCATCCAACTTGACATACATACATAAACAATTATCGCCAAATAGTACTAAAATCCCTATAATACCATCCAACTTACAATAAAAATACACTAACAAATGTTAAAATAACCAACTCAAGAAGGAACCTGTACATAAAATTCAACAACTCAATTAGCTATGACCTACATATGTCAGCCTTCAACGACAAGCCCTTAACTAGCTTCATCTTTCAAAACAATTAGAATCTGAATTGACTAAAAATCACACAAAAATTAAACTAATCAGTTCGTCGGCTCTGCAAGATACATACATGACCAAAGTTTGGCAGGAATCCATCAATCAGTTCTTCACATAACGCGATCACGAGAACGGGACGTACGTACGGACAGACGGACAACCCGAAAACATAATGCCTCCGGCTACTTCGTAACGGAGGCATACAAATTATTGTAGAGTTCTTCCCATCATTGTTATCTTCACCAATTAAGCATGTATTTTGTTTGTTTTACCAAGCCCAACCAAAAATATCAGTTTATATAACTAATTATACAATTAAAGAAAAAAGGTCAAAAGTGAAACATTAATAGAATATAAAAACTGTATGACTACAAGTACAACCAACTTTGTATGCCACACCTGAAATATATTTTTATAAATGAGAGGAATTTTTTGTAGAGAACAAAAATCTCTCCATTGCTTCAGATTTGTTTGTTTTATATTAAAATATTGGATGTTGTGCTCACAGCACTTGCTTCCTAATCCATATATGCCTCACACATTAAAAAGTAACAGGACAATCTGTTATTATCCTACATGAAACTTCTGCGATATTCAGAGCGAAATAATATGGCTGTTTTGAAGATTTAACCCACTTACTATAAAACATTGAGATGGAATAGCACAAAAGAAAAAGAGTGCTAATTGGATGCATAAACATAATAAAGGAACATAAGCAGTTTTGAAAAGGCACATACTAGAAGGAGAATTCCAGTACTTCTTACAAAAAGGGGCACTATAAAAACAGAACTTATTTATACTTGACACTCAATAGAAGTGAAAAGGGACATATCAGATTTGAAGGGATACTAATAGTGAAGAAATGGCACTTATTAGAAAGTAAAGGCGACAATATTATCAAATAATGTGTTCTGTATAAAATTAAAAGAAAAAGGAACATCAATGTTGGAATGGAATGAAAAAAGAAAAATGGGACAAACAAAATATAGAAAGGAAAAGGAGTATTTGTCAGTACCAAATTGGGCAGTTTTTCATTTGCAATAGAAAAAAAATTCTCGGGTAAAAGGGACCATTAGGAGAACTACAGTACTACACTATCAAATTCGAAAAAAAGGCAATCAAAGGGGAAACACATCACATTTTTGTACATTATTTTACAGAACTGAAAAGGCACATTTTTCAAAACAAAAAAAGATGGCTATGAAAAGGAAACCAGGGATAACTTTCAAGTAGAAAAGGATGCAGTCATAAAATTTAAGAAAGACTTTCCCCCCATGGATTGACGCCCATGTTTATTTATGTTTCAGATTCTCTTATGTAAATAATTTCTTTGTAAACAATGTCAGCATTACAATCCTGAAACACTACAGAAAACACAAATTAATAACATTTCAAAAATATCATATCCAGCTCATATTGAGATTGGAGGAGTGCAGAAATCTCAAGGTAGTGAAGTAGAAAAATATCACATCCAGCCCACTGTCACTGAAAATGGTGTCAAAACAGCAACAAAACACACAAGGAACCAGCCTTATACTTCATCTTCCGAGATATCAGCACCTGCAAAACAGTAATAACAAAGTTATAAAAAAAATGTTAATATAAAGTAAATACCATTACCAATAACAAAGAATACACAAATAATCTCATCAGACACAAACAATTACACAATGTACCGGTATAACTTTTCTATTGGCACATGTAAATACCAATCTAATTGATTTAAAAAATGTAATCAGGAACCACATGAATTACCTATAGTAGTAAAATGACTTATATCAGTGCTCGAATAACGAGTGTTCACTGTACCATGCAGTGATGACATAATTAGGCCTACATAAAGATCGATCGTCTTGGTAATTGTTCATATGTTGTTGATGCATGATGTTGTTTTAGTGTTTACTTGTGATCATTATTATCAGCAGTTTCACATTTGCCTAGAACCCCTGAGCTTTTGGAAGCTCCGCCCTTTGAACCATCCAGCTCCTCCCCCCCCCCCCCCCTGCCCCGCTTATTCAGCAGCTGGCTGAGTCGTTGCGAAATTTTTGGCCCGATTGTAAAATGTTAACCCCCCCCCCCTTGAAAAAATCCTGCGTACGCCACTGCAATTCACAGACAATAAAATACAATAAACACCATACATGTTACTTTAAATGAACAAACAAATATAATTGTATTTCCATGATCAGTAAAACTATAGCTGTCACTTTACAAAAATATACATATTTCATGCTTTACACGTTTCGAAACAACAAGTTGTCATTCACTCCCCTAACTTTAACAAACAGAACAATAAAGATCAAAATGTCAAACAATTAAAAACAAACTAACTGCTCTAAACACATTTGTCCTTTAACATACATAAAAAAATAATATCTCCAAATAGCACTAAAAGTCCATATAATACCATCCAACTAATACACTAACAATGTCAAAATAACCAACTCTACATGTACGTAAAATTCAACAACTCAATTAAGCACTAGCATACATAATGTCAGCCTGAGCTTTCAGTGACAAGCCCTCAGCTAGTTTCATCTTTCAAAACAATCATGAGAGTCTGAATCGAAAATCACAAAAAGAATCAAACTAAATGAGATAGATACAACACATTCAACTTTTCATTTAACCAATTTTGCTTGTGATACTAGAACATTATGTCTGAAATAGCAACTCATCTGTACTAAAAGTAGTATTAGTAGTAGAAAAACAATAATAATAATAGTAATAATAATAATAATAATGATAACAATGTCTTGCTTATATCCAGAATAGCCTCTTCACTGTTATGTACTGTTCAGCCAAAGAACTCTACAACAATCCAATGCTTTTTCAATGGCTTCTGAAATACAGTCCATTATACTACTAAAGAAGTAATTAAGCTCCGACAATTACCACTATCAGTTAGTAGCTAGCCCACTAATGATCAAGAAATGATATCACTAAAGACATGACATCTGGACCATATGGGAGAAGTGAACCTTAGAAGCTTGGAAAAATCATTTCACTCTTTGTTTAATTTGTATAAAACTTATTTACATCATGTATAAACACAAAGATATAGAAGATAAATCCAATACTACACAACAATAAGAATCAACTTGCCTTAAAAAAAAATACATTTTGAGTGCAGATACCTTTTAACAATTTGTATTTTATGTTACATATCACAGACAATAAAATAAAATAACAACCATACATGTTATTTTAAATGAACAAACAAATATACTCTTATTTCCATGATAAAACTGTCATTTTACAAAAATATACTTATTTCATGCTTTACACATTCCAAAACAAGTTGTCATCCACTTTCCTAACTTTAACAAACAAAACAACAAAGATCAAAATGTCAAACAAAAAACAAACTAACTGCTTTGTACACATTTGCCCTTTGACATACATACATAAACAATTATCGCCAAATAGTACTAAAATCCCTATAATACAAATCCAACTTACAATAAAAATACACTAACAAATGTTAAAATAACCAACTCAAGAAGGAACCTGTACATAAAATTCAACAACTCAATTAGCTATGACCTACATAATGTCAACCTTCAACGACAAGCCCTTAACTAGCTTCATCTTTCAAAACAATTAGAATCTGAATCGACTAAAAATCACAAAAAAATTAAACTAATCAGTTCGTCGGCTCTGCAAGATACATACATGACCAAAGTTTGGCAGGAATCCATCAATCAGTTCTTCACATAACGCGATCACGAGAACGGGACGTACGTACGGACGGACGGACAACCCGAAAACATAATGCCTCCGGCTACTTCGTAACGGAGGCATACAAATTATTGTAGAGTTCTTCCCATCATTGTTATCTTCACCAATTAAGCGTGTATTTTGTTTGTTTTACCAAGCCCAACCAAAAATATCAGTTTATATAACTAATTATACAATTAAAGAAAAAAGGTCAAAAGTGAAACATTAATAGAATATAAAAACTGTATGACTACAAGTACAACCAACTTTGTATGCCACACCTGAAATATATTTTTATAAATGAGAGGAATTTTTTGTAGAGAACAAAAATCTCTCCATTGCTTCAGATTTGTTTGTTTTATATTAAAATATTGGATGTTGTGCTCACAGCACTTGCTTCCTAATCCATATATGCCTCACACATTAAAAAGTAACAGGACAATCTGTTATTATCCTACATGAAACTTCTGCGATATTCAGAGCGAAATAATATGGCTGTTTTGAAGATTTAACCCACTTACTATAAAACATTGAGATGGAATAGCACAAAAGAAAAAGAGTGCTAATTGGATGCATAAACATAATAAAGGAACATAAGCAGTTTGAAAAGGCACATACTAGAAGGAGAATTCCAGTACTTCTTACAAAAAAGGGCACTATAAAAACAGAACTTATTTATACTTGACACTCAATAGAAGTGAAAAGGGACATATCAGATTTGAAGGGATACTTATAGTGAAGAAATGGCACTTATTAGAAAGTAAAGGCGACAATATTATCAAATAATGTATTCTGTATAAAATTAAAAGAAAAAGGAACATCAATGTTGGAATGGAATGAAAAAAGAAAAATGGGACAAACAAAATATAGAAAGGAAAAGGAGTATTTGTCAGTACCAAATTGGGCAGTTTTTCATTTGCAATAGAAAAAAAATTCTCGGGTAAAAGGGACCATCAGGAGAACTACAGTACTACACTATCAAATTCGAAAAAAAGGCAGTCAAAGGGGAAACGCATCACATTTTGGTACATTATTTTACAGAACTGAAAAGGCACATTTTTCAAAACGAAAAAGATGGCTATGAAAAGGAAACAAGGGATAACTTTCAAGTAGAAAAGGATGCAGTCATAAAATTTAAGAAAGACTTTCCCCCCATGGATTGACGCCCATGTTTATTTATGTTTCAGATTCTCTTATGTAAATAATTTCTTTGTAAACAATGTCAGCATTACAATCCTGAAACACTACAGAAAACACAAATTAATAACATTTCAAAAATATCATATCCAGCTCATATTGAGATTGGAGGAGTGCAGAAATCTCAAGGTAGTGAAGTAGAAAAATATCACATCCAGCCCACTGTCACTGAAAATGGTGTCAAAACAGCAACAAAACACACAAGGAACCAGCCTTATACTTCATCTTCCGAGATATCAGCACCTGCAAAACAGTAATAACAAAGTTATACAAAAAATGTTAATATAAAGTAAATACCATTACCAATAACAAAGAATACACAAATAATCTCATCAGACACAAACAATTACACAATGTACTGGTATAACTTTTCTATTGCCACATGTAAATACCATTCTAATTGATTTAAAAAATGGATCCAGGATTATACAATTAAAGAAAAAAGGTCAAAAGTGAAACATTAATAGAATATAAAAACTGTATGACTACAAGTACAACCAACTTTGTATGCCACACCTGAAATATATTTTTATAAATGAGAGGAATTTTTTGTAGAGAACAAAAATCTCTCCATTGCTTCAGATTTGTTTGTTTTATATTAAAATATTGGATGTTGTGCTCACAGCACTTGCTTCCTAATCCATATATGCCTCACACATTAAAAAGTAACAGGACAATCTGTTATTATCCTACATGAAACTTCTGCGATATTCAGAGCGAAATAATATGGCTGTTTTGAAGATTTAACCCACTTACTATAAAACATTGAGATGGAATAGCACAAAAGAAAAAGAGTGCTAATTGGATGCATAAACATAATAAAGGAACATAAGCAGTTTTGAAAAGGCACTAGAAGGAGAATTCCAGTACTTCTTACAAAAAGGGGCACTATAAAAACAGAACTTATTTATACTTGACACTCAATAGAAGTGAAAAGGGACATATCAGATTTGAAGGGATACTTATAGTGAAGAAATGGCACTTATTAGAAAGTAAAGGCGACAATATTATCAAATAATGTATTCTGTATAAAATTAAAAGAAAAAGGAACATCAATGTTGGAATGGAATGAAAAAAGAAAAATGGGACAAACAAAATATAGAAAGGAAAAGGAGTATTTGTCAGTACCAAATTGGGCAGTTTTTCATTTGCAATAGAAAAAAAATTCTCGGGTAAAAGGGACCATCAGGAGAACTACAGTACTACACTATCAAATTCGAAAAAAAGGCAGTCAAAGGGGAAACACATCACATTTTGGTACATTATTTTACAGAACTGAAAAGGCACATTTTTCAAAACGAAAAAGATGGCTATGAAAAGGAAACAAGGGATAACTTTCAAGTAGAAAAGGATGCAGTCATAAAATTTAAGAAAGACTTTCCCCCCATGGATTGACGCCCATGTTTATTTATGTTTCAGATTCTCTTATGTAAATAATTTCTTTGTAAACAATATCAGCATTACAATCCTGAAACACTACAGAAAACACAAATTAATAACATTTCAAAAATATCATATCCAGCTCATATTGAGATTGGAGGAGTGCAGAAATCTCAAGGTAGTGAAGTAGAAAAATATCACATCCAGCCCACTGTCACTGAAAATGGTGTCAAAACAGCAACAAAACACACAAGGAACCAGCCTTATACTTCATCTTCCGAGATATCAGCACCTGCAAAACAGTAATAACAAAGTTATAAAAAAAATGTTAATATAAAGTAAATACCATTACCAATAACAAAGAATACACAAATAATCTCATCAGACACAAACAATTACACAATGTACCGGTATAACTTTTCTATTGCCACATGTAAATACCAATCTAATTGATTTAAAAAATGGATCCAGGATAAAAAAGCAGAATCACCAACAGCCTACCACTACAACAACAAATTCAATCGACCACACCACCACCATCCACCCCCCCCCCCCCCCCACCCCCCTCCTCGGGATAAAAGCCATTCTTATTCTATTCTAATTTACATTCTATTCAAACTATTTACCCATTTACCCAAAGCAGCTAAATAACAACTGGAACTTTCCTGCATGCTTACATTTAAACAAAATTAAATTTGGGCATGATAATATACACCAACACATAATAAACTGGAAACTACATACAACCGTATACCTATAACTTTCATCCACTGAATAATAAAAATGTTATAATTCTCAGCTTCATAATTGATAACATACCAATATATATGCCATCAAAATGATGACTTCTTGTCTATATCTCTCTACCAATACCTTTTCAAAACAAATTATGTTCAATTCATAATCTAGTGTATACTTTCCAGGTCCAATACTTTGTATTAACATGTATATATATATATATATGGGCAATTCCGTGTGGGAAAGAGGAAAATCACCAAATTCTTAATTTGATCCAACTTCAATAATTTAACATTTTCCATGTGGTCAAGAAATCACTTGTGACGGAACTGAAAACCGTTTTGAAATATCTTTTACAGTTTTTCTCAAAAATTTATTTGAAGTTGGGGCTATTTTGGCTACTTTATTATTACCCTATTATCAATTGATCCAATATTTTTTGCGTGTAATCCTTATGGGAGATGACTTTTTCTCAAATCTGGATTCTACATTCTTGTCTTTTGCGAGCAATATCGCCGTTATTTTTGGCTTGATTTTTGTTGATTTTTGAGTATGTTGTAGCTGAGACTATATACTATCTTGTTCTCTCATTTGTTTCAGTCTGTCATCATGGTCTGTTGATGATAATCATCATCATCATCATCATCATCATCGTCATCACCATTACTATCAAGATCATCATCATCATGATCATCATCATGATCATCACTGTTTACATGTCTATAGATCTCCCTTTCTCAATATAGTAAATATTATAATCTATCATAAGACTTGAAGACAGACCACCTTAATCGTCCTCGTGACGATTTAAATTCTAGTTTTAATTATTTGTTGTTGCTTGATGCTTGAACTAGGAAAGCGTACCTACAGCACTCTACCAAGCTTGATGACAACTGTAGCCAGAGAAGAGCTTGATAGACTTGGACCACACATAGAAGAGTGTTCCATCATATATGTACCTCAGGTAAATAGTTTGAAAGATAGTTTCTTATTTAAACCTTATAATTAAGAATTTTTGTGATTGGTACACTTAAATGTTTGTAGCCATGAAACCAAAGTGTTTGTTCAGGACATCACGGATCTATATTAGCAAGTACAGAAGTAACCAACGAATAGAGCCTTGTTGTAATTAAACAGCTTCATCTCTATTTTTCAAGGTTTTTTATCTGACAAGAAATATGAAAATACCAGTAAATTAGTCTGTACTTCGAGGAGTCTAAGATACATGTATGCTGAGTACCTTATGATGATACAGTGTAGCTTGTATAAAGCTAGGGTAATAATATGATTGCACAACCCTCAAGGAAAACAGTAAACACTGAAGACGCTCCCCTTGGTGTAGCTATGATCATGTGATGATATTAAAGAAGTACTGATAAAGTACTTTACCAGTTATAACGTTATATCGCTCAAAGTATGATCACCCCGTCACTATTCCATTACAATTCTGCACTTTACATGGCATACCCTTTATATTCCGTTTATTAATGTAAGTACAATGTCTTCTTTTATTATTCGACAGCTTGGGTATTTGTTGGCCTTACCATGTACCCAACACATGACAGAAACCAAGGACTTCACAATCGAGGGCTTACAATTCATGGTAAGACCATACTAGTAATAAAAATGATGGATAATAATAATGTAAATAATAATAAGAATAATTCATATAGTAGTAGTTGTGATAATAATATTAATATGAATTATTATGATAATAACAATGAAATGTGTTTTTAATGATATATATCTTTAGACGATGTAATGTCACACTTAGCTATCTTCTGAAGATGTAAATGAATACTAACTCATCTTCTGAAGATGTAAATGAATACTAACTCATCTTCAGAAGATGAATACTAACTCATCTTCAGAAGATTTAAATGAATACTAACTCATCTTCAGAAGATGTAAATGAATACTAACTCATCTTCAGAAGATGTAAATGAATACTAACTCATCTTCAGAAGATGTAAATGAATACTAACTCATCTTCAGAAGATGTAAATGAATACTAACTCATCTTCAGAAGATGTAAATGAATAGTAACTCATCTTCAGAAGATGTAAATGAATATTAACTCATCTTCAGAAGATGTAAATGAATACTAACTCATCTTCAGAAGATGTAAATGAATAGTAACTCATCTTTAAAAGATGTAAATGAATACTAACTCATCTTCAGAAGATGTTAATGAATACTAACTCATCTTCAGAAGATGTAAATGAATAATAACTCATCTTCAGAAGATGTAAATGAATACTAACTCATCTTCTGAAGATGTAAATGAATACTAACTCGTCTTCAGAAGATGTAAATGAATACTAACTCATCTTCAGAAGATGTAAATGAATACTAAGCTATCTTCAGAAGATGTAAATGAATACTATCTCATCTTCAGAAGATGTAAATGAATACTAACTCATCTTCAGAAGATGTAAATGAATAATAACTCATCTTCAGAAGATGTAAATGAATACTAACTCATCTTCTGAAGATGTAAATGAATACTAACTCATCTTCATAAGACGTAAATGAATACTAACTCATCTTCAGAAGATGTAAATGAATAATAACTCATCTTCAGAAGATGTAAATGAATACTAACTCATCTTCAGAAGATGTTAATGAATACTAACTCATCTTCAGAAGATGTAAATGAATATTAACTCATCTTTAAAAGATGTAAATGAATACTAACTCATCTTCAGAAGATGTTAATGAATACTAACTCATCTTCAGAAGATGTAAATGAATACTAACTCATCTTCAGAAGATGTAAATGAATAGTAACTCATCTTTAAAAGATGTAAATGAATACTAACTCATCTTCAGAAGATGTTAATGAATACTAACTCATCTTCAGAAGATGTAAATGAATAATAACTCATCTTCAGAAGATGTAAATGAATACTAACTCATCTTCTGAAGATGTAAATGAATACTAACTCGTCTTCAGAAGATGTAAATGAATACTAACTCATCTTCAGAAGATGTAAATGAATACTAACTCATCTTCAGAAGATGTAAATGAATACTAACTCATCTTCAGAAGATGTTAATGAATACTAACTCATCCTCAGAAGATGTAAATGAATACTAGCTCATCTTCAGAAGATGTAAATGAATACTAGCTCATCTTCAGAAGATGTAAATGAATACTAACTCATCTTCAGAAGATGTAAATGAATACTAACTCATCTTCAGAAGATGTAAATGAATACTAACTCATCTTCAGAAGATGTAAATGAATACTAACTCATCTTCAGAAGATGTAATGGAACACTTAGCTATCTTCAGAAGCTGTAAATGAATAATGAAAACTTAGCTATATTCAGAAGATGTTAATGAATAATGAACACTTATAGACTTATAGACACTTACAGACTTATAGCTATTAAGTTATTTATGAAGTTTATGAAAATACAAATTTTTCAAACAATTACAGAAGAATGTCAAATGGTCATCATTTGGAGCTTAAATGTCACTAACTTTTCTTTTTCCTGTTTTTCCATTTCTCTTTATTACAGTTCATGTCCAACAATACTGTTCATTACAAGAGTGCTAGAACAAGAGGTATGATGGGAAGAAAAATTGAATGAAATCGTTGAGTGAAAATCATTATAAACGCATGTGATTTACAAAGAAACATGTCAACCATACTGCTGGTGTGCTGTTTCAGTTTTATTATGGTGGAGTCAAGCAATTTCTTGTACACAAAAATACAGATGAAAAGAATTGCATGTTACCTAGACAGGAGAAATTACATGAAACAAATATCAACTACTGTAGACGCAGAAATATTCACTGTACATTAATTTTCACGGATTTTTGCGCTCAAGTCGGATTTCGTGAAATATAAACAATACTTCTTATGCGTGTTCTGAATGGGATGAATTTGGTGCAACACGAATTTGAGAACCAGCTAATATGTCTTAGGGGTCGCTCAGCGCGGTACCTAATGTTCAGAATGTAAGCCCTTTTGTTTTGTCTGATATTTACCATAGGGTTTTATTACATATGTCATGTGTACCTAAGCTTTGTTTATTTAATACATCGACCAATCAGAGTCCTTTTCTCTTAATCAGCCCTTGATGTGAAGCTAGGCGACACCCATTGTGACATCACTGACCATGAGACACAGATCATGCATCAGCTACAGAATGATATCCTTCTAAGATCACAGGTCTTCTATGCTATCATGGACTATGCTGCTGAACTAGACTGGTATGTAACACTCACTGTACAGAATGATATCCTTCTTGGGGCGTGTTCATGCTTCACTTTTTCTGGCCAGAATCAGGCATCTGTTACGCGTTTAGTTTAAAACACGGTTGCTTCTTAGCTTACTTTTGTAGAATCACCGAAAAATGGCGATCACGATCGCCGATCGTAAACTCCCAAAAAGATGCATTTACAATTTGTATACGCGTTTAAATGGGGTCAACGCACTGACCTCTAGTGGGTCTACGTAGCATGCACAGTAAAGGTTTGCGAATCCAGCTGGAAGACCAATTAGGCCACACAAGGAGAATTGCCTGGATGAGCCAGAGAAGTAAGCATGAACAGTACACCGTGGAACT
This sequence comes from Strongylocentrotus droebachiensis, assembly GCA_035222895.1. NCBI lineage: Eukaryota > Metazoa > Echinodermata > Echinoidea > Camarodonta > Strongylocentrotidae > Strongylocentrotus > Strongylocentrotus droebachiensis. The sequence goes on along the minus strand of JAVYIG010000842.1, from coordinate 149,567 downwards.
GCGATCACGATGAGCGTTTACGATGAGCGTTTCAGATCGCTCATTCTACCTTCAAAATCAAGCATGAACGCGTCCTAAGATCACAGGTCTTCTATGCCATCATGGACTTTGCGGCTGAACTAGACTGGTAGGTAACACTCATTGTACAGAATGATATCCTTCTAAGATCACAGGTCTTCTATGCTATCATGGACTATGCTGCTGAACTAGACTGGTAGGTAACCCTTATTGTACAGAATGATATCCTTCTAAGATCACAGGTCTTCTATGCCATCATGGACTATGCGGCTGAACTAGACTGGTGGGTAACACTCATCGTTGTACTTGCAACTTTCCATATGGGGTACATGTATATTGACACATCAAAACTGAATTTTATAGATTATAATGTATGAACGTTTCTATTAAGTGATGATGAACATGATTTACTACACAATGTTCATCAAAAATGTTTATGACCAGGAGCATTTCTAGAGAAATTTTTTGTCCAAGGGGTGTCGTAGGGTTTTTCATTGAGTTTCTATATGTGCCTCATGTCTTTTTATTACATATAAAAATATTTAAAATATATATATATATATATATATTATATATATATATATAGGCGTGAAGAAAATGGTCTAGGAACGTGAGACGTAGCTGTAATTTACATTTTCTTCACGCCTACATACATGTATTCTGGAACACCCGTTGTCATGTCAGAGTTGAAAATTCTCGCACTATTATATATATATATATTTTTTTTTGGGGGGGGGGGGGCTTGAATCGTGACAGCTTATGACACGTTCCCAGTCTAATTGATTGATTTGTTAATGTCTTACAATAATATTTCCCAGTTTGATAGCCATTGCCATCGCTGCCAAGGAAGGCAACTACATTCGGCCTGAGCTCACCCATGGCAGTCAGTTGGACATCATAGGGGGACGTCATCCTCTACAGGAGCTGTGTGTCACCCCCTTTGTACCTAATAATGCTCACTTTGGAGGGGACCATACCAGGATCAAGGTCATTACTGGTCCCAATGCAAGCGGAAAGAGCATCTACCTCAAACAGGTATCACATTGGCAACATGATGTTTTTTGTGCTGATTGGTTGAGAGTTGTGAAAAGATATGTGTCAGAATGCATTTGAAGGTTTAATGAGATGCTCCCTACAGAAGAAAAGTCTTAGAAATTATTTCATTGGGTATTTTTAAGCATCTCTGTCGACAGCCTGGGATGTTGATAACTTACAATCAAAAGTATGGTCACTGAATGCCTTTGTCCTTCTACTCCTTTTTCTTCTTCTCCTTCTCCCCCTTTTCCTTCTGCTTCTCCTTCAACTCCATCTCCTTCTCCTCCCTTTTCTTCTTTTCCTCGTCCTCCTCTTTCTTTTTTTCTTCTTCTCCTTCTTCTTGTCCTCCTCCTTCTTGTCCTCCTCCTCCTTCTTCTTGTCCTCCTCCTCCTTCTACTTCTTCTTTTTTCCTCCTTCTTTTGTCCTCCTCCTTTTTCTTCTTCTCCTCCTTCTTCTTGTCCTCCTCCTCCTTCTTGTCCTCCTCCTCCTTCTTGTCCTCCTCCTTCTACTTCTTCTTTTGTCCTCCTCCCTTTTCTTCTTCTTCTTCTTTTTATTGTCCTCCTCCACCTCCTTCTTTTTCTCCTCCTTCTTTTGTCCTCCTATTTGTCTTCTTCTTCTCCTTCTTCTCTGTCTTCTTCTCCTTCTCCATCTCTTTCTCCCTCTCCTTCTTCTTTATGCCATCAGTCAGCAAGATAATCATGCATTTAGATAGACAGTCTGTATGCCTATAAGCCTCCTCCTGTCTCTCCATTCCATGCCTGTTCAGATCATTCTGAAATCTTGTAGCAGGAGTCAAGTCTAATGAAGATGTGAACACATTTTGTACTTTAAGACTCAAGAATTTGTTCAATCCAATTTCCATTTATTTTCTCATCGAACATGTAAAACACATATTAAGATATATATAAACAGCTAACAACTGAATTATTCATACCCCTTGTAAATATGATGTTCTTGTGTTTTTCGTAACTCAAGAATGAAAGGTGGGCTGGTTGAAATAGGGCCTTTGCTGAATACTTCTAGATGTAAGCTTTAATGTGTCACATTCTCAAGAAACATAAGATTGGATAAATCAGTTCTTCACATACCTAAAGGGCTCGGTAACTTTGTCTCAGATCCTGAAACAAAATTCTGGATTTAGCTCATGCTGCAATGATAATTATAAACCTTTAGTTCAGTCAGGAACCCCATGACTTTTACAAGCCGATCGCCTGTCTGATTATCAAGATATTTATGATTTGAATTACAAATTTTGAAAACCGTTTCATAACACTGCAGTTTATTGGGGAAAACGAGTATGGTAAAACCGGTCACTCAAAGATTTTTACTTGTTTTTAGGCACTTCTTGATCATTTTGAAGCGCAATTTTTTTAGGGCTTCAATATTACACCATATCACAGACACTGATAAGACGTAGGGCTGTGTATCTCAGATTTAACATTGTTAAACGATCCCTTTAAAAATTACAAAATTTGGTTAGTGTATGAATAATTAAGTTAACTGTACATAACTTGGCAATAAAATAGATGAACGGTTACCTTCCCCCAAAACACACACAAGACTTGTAACGCAGAAAGCACCTCCTGACTGATATATTTCTGCTCCATTCCCCCTCCCCCCTCTCCCTCTCCATATACAGGTTGGTTTGATAGCATTCATGGCTCTGATTGGTAGCTTTGTACCGGCCGAGAGGGCAAGCATTGGCATGCTAGATGGCATCTACACTCGAGTTCACACACAAGAATCTGTATCAGTGGGACTATCAACATTCATGATAGACCTCAATCAGGTTAGAAATAGGTTTCAAGCCAAATTTTGAAGTCTTTGTTCTTCATTTCCTAATAGTTGCAACAAGAATATAGAGATATTCATTTAAAAATGTATTTTGTATACGTTGTACTTTTAAGGGATGTGAAAAAATGAATTTGAATTCATTTAAACTATGGTATTTATTTGAAGCAATTATGAACAATGGGTTCCTTATATAAATGTTAACTATTATTACTATTATTATTATAAAGAACAAGGAAAAGTTATTTTTCGAGAGAGAATTGGAAAGAGTGTGCTAGAATGTTTTTACAAAAATACAACATGCTTATGTACACAGGTAATTTAATTTCCTGTGAGTGCACATTTCAAAGAATGAGTCACATTATTGATTTAAAAACTCAGTTCCTTAACCTACATGTATCACCTTTGTAATCTAATCCATGAATTTAATGCAAATGGAACCTATATTTAGGTCCTTGCTGATTTTCCTTTCACATTTTAGCATGTAGCACAGTATAAGGCAGAGTTATTTCCTTAAAACAACATAGTAAGCCTGTACTACAAGCATGTACATGTAAGCCCTGCAATTTTGGAATGTTCTAAATGAGATTTCAAACATTTTAAGATTGTTTCTGTACATTTTAAAGCTATCTGCAGCCGTCCGCGATGCAACTAAGAACTCTCTGGTAATCGTTGATGAGTTTGGAAAGAGCACAGATACAGTGGACGGTCTTTCACTGCTGGTGGCTTGTATTAAACACTGGGAAGGCACAGGATTTGACTGTCCAAACCTGATGGTTTCAACTCATTTCCATGCCATCGTCAGAGAAGGGCTGCTACCAGCATCGGAACAACTCTCTTATCAGGTAAGGTTTCATACAACTAAAAACAAATCTGTTTAAAGCATGATACAAGATTCTACCCTTCTGGTTTTAAAAAGACAGAATGTAAGATTGTGTTTTTGTTAGATACCGTATGGTTACACTACAGACAAAGGATTGGACTGTCCAAACCTGATGGTTTAAATCCCCTTTCACACTATCATCAGGGAAGGACTACTACCAGCAACATATTAGGACCTTGTGCCAGATAAATCTTGTGCTAAACAAATATCCAAAAAGACTACTTCTACTAATACTGCTATTACTGCTGTTGCTACTACTAATACAACAACAACTACTATACTGCTGCTGCTACTACTACCACTACTACCACTACTACTATACTTCTACTACTACTACTACTACTACTACTACTACTACTACTACTGCTACTACTGCTACTACTGCTACTACTGCTACTACTGCTTCTACTACTACTACTACTACTACTACTACTACTACTACTACTACTACTACTACTACTACTACTACTATTACCACTACCACTACCACTACCACTACCACTACCACTACCACTACCACTACCACCACTACCACTACCACTACCACTACCACTACCACTACCACTACCACTTCCACTACTACTACTACTACCCTCCCTCAAGAGAGACTTTTTCTCAAAATTCAGAGTGCTCCTAAATGCTGTCTTCTGCACAACTCTCCTCCTACTACGTTGTACCATGAACTTCAAGAATGTTCATTTGATAGCAAGATAATGATCTGATTTCTTTTATTTTTTCATACATATCCATTTTGAAAACTCTATCTAGACCATGGAAGTGCTCGAAAATGATGGTGAATTGGTGTTTCTGTATGAGTTGACCGATGGACATGCTAACTACAGCCATGCTAGCCATATAGCACTGACCGCTGGTCTACCAGAAGAACTGGTCAAGAGGGGTACAAAGGTAAATTGGATGATGTTTCACTTTAGAGAATGATGTAGAGAGAAAAAGAGACAGAGAGGTGGATATAGACGGGGAATGGGGAGGTAGAGGAGATCGAAGAGAGAAAATTGAAAGAAAAACAAGTGATGGAGATGAACAAGAGTGTTTAAGAAATAAAGGAAAAGTAAATAAAGAGGTTGAGAGAGTGAGGTAGAAAGCTTAGAGAGAGGGAGAGAGAGAGAATAGATAAGACGGTAAATTGGATGATGTTTCACTTTAGAGAATGATGTAGAGAGAAAAAGAGACAGAGAGGTGGATATAGACGGGGAATGGGGAGGTAGAGGAGATCGAAGAGAGAAAATTGAAAGAAAAACAAGTGATGGAGATGAACAAGAGTGTTTAAGAAATAAAGGAAAAGTAAATAAAGAGGTTGAGAGAGTGAGGTAGAAAGCTTAGAGAGAGGGAGAGATAAGACGATTTCAGCACTAAAAGAGAGGAGAGATCAGTTTTAAGAATCAATAGGAAGAATGAAAGAAGGGGAGGGGCGGAAATGAAAAGTTGTAGGACCAAGAGGAATGGAAAGAAGAAATAGAAAGATGATTGTAAAGAAATATGCAAAATTGACAGAGAGAACAAATATTAAAAACATAGAAATTATAGAATAAATGATAACAATACATGTATTTGATAATCCAAGATGCAATCCTCATCTAAATTATTCTGCCATCCATTTCACCCACTATTCTAGGTCTCCAAACTTCTGAGAGAGAACCAACCAATCCTGAGGGTAGACTCCTCAAGCTCAGAGACCCAGTTTGACCGGTACAAGGAGATTCTATCCAAGTTCCTGGATCTAGACCTGGACTTTGATGATCTTACAGGATTCCTGAGGGAACAGGTTCTCTCTAGCCCTTCCTCAGCATCAAACAAATCCTGAGTCAGTCTAAGGATGTGTCAGTGATGTTGAGAGAGTATCATAATTTGTTTAATTTGCTAATTTTTATGTTTGTGATGTTGTGGAAACATGATTTACACTTGTAAAAGTCATTTACTTTTAATGTGATCGTGATCAGTGAGTATGTGGTTCCTCATATATAACTAAGTTTTGGAGTTATGGATATAAATTTACTTCATATTTGACCTTATTCTAATTAGTAGTGGGGTTATTAACTTTATACAAGGATCAGATTTGCTAAAATCGTATGGAACAAAATACCATACATCTAGCTTCACTTCCCCATGAATACTTTGAACTTAGCTTGTATGAAACACCTTAAAGACATGTCCAGATGTTTTTCTTTGATTTAAGTGGTAAACTTGATGTTAATATTAGCGTATGTGGTGTGGGTTTATGAATTACACTTTATATATCTTTCCATTTTATTATGATCAGTAAACAGCAATTATTTGAAATTTACAAGTGCCACTGTTAAACACCTTTCAAATATTTTGTGTTAAATTTGAAAATTTAAATTCTATTTGTAAATATTATTTCCTTTTTATGTGATCAGTGATCTCTCATTAGTAAATTTGATATCTGTATTAATGTTTGAATTACAAATTCTATTTGTAAATATTATTTCCTTTTTATATGATCAGTGATCTCTCATTAGTAAATTTGATATGTGTATTACTGTTTGAATTACAAATTCTATTTGTAAATATTATTTCCTTTTGAGTGATCTCTCATTAGTAAATTTGAAATCTGTATTAATGTTTGAATTACAAATTCTATTTGCAAATATTATTTCCTTTTATATGATCGGTGATCTTTCAATAATAAATTTGGTATTTGTATTAATGTTTGAATTACGAATTCTATTTGTAAATATTATTTCCTTTTGAGTGATCTCTCATTAGTAAATTTGAAATCTGTATTAATGTTTGAATTACAAATTCTATTTGCAAATATTATTTCCTTTTATATGATCAGTGATTTTTAATGGTGAATTTGATACCTTTTTAATTGTGTTATTTTGTGGAATTATGACCAACACTTGTAAAAGAAAGATTAAAATATATGTACACCGTATAATTCTTTTTAATGTATGCAATGAGTAATAGTAATTTTACCTCTGATACCCGATAAACACCTGTAAAACCTTTCTCATGTTTCATTTTGTTTGTGTGTATGTGGTAAATTTGATGTTTGTATTTACATTTTTGTTGTGGAATTGTGATTTTCACTTTTGATTGTCATTTCTTTTTTTATATGATCAGTGATTTTTTGTGGTAAATTTGATATATCTGCATAAATGTTTGAATTACAAATTGTATTTTTGTAAATATTATTTCCTTTTCATATAATCAGTGATCTCAAAATAGTAAATTTGATATCTGTCTTAATGTTTGAATTACAAATTCTATTTGTAAATATTATTTCCTTTTTATATGATCAGTGGTTTTTAATGGTGAATGTGATGGATTTTTAATTGTGTTGTATTGTGTAATAATGACCAACACTTGTAAAAGAAAGATTGAAATACATGTACACTGTATAATTTCATTTTAATGTAAGTATAAGTAGTAAATTTGATTACTTTACCTCTGAAATCTGATAAACACCTGCAGAATCTTTCTCATGTTTTTGTTGGTGTGTGTGGTAAATTTGATGTGTGCACTTTTGCACTTTTAATATCATTTATTTTTTATATGATCAGTGATTTTTAGTAGTAATTTGAAGTGTGTTTTCATGTTTGTCATATGGGATTCATGATTAACTCTTGTATATTTCATTTATTGTCAATGTGATTTGTGAGTAGTACCAATTTGAACTTGTAATTAGAAACACCTTTGGAACCTTTCCACAATCTTGATGGTAAATTCAATCTTTATGATTATTGTTTGTGATGTTGTGGATTCATGACCTATTCCTGTCAATGTTTTCTCTTGATATGATCTGAGAGTAGAAATAATTTAAATGCAAATTCTGTTAATAAAATTTGAAAAATCTTTCCAAATATTTGATATGTTTTCAGGGAAAGATAGAGCAGTTCAGATAAAAAGTTTTGACAATGACTTCACTCTTATAAACGATGTTTTGAAAGTAGAAGTAAAGATGAATATTTAAGATTTGATTCTAGGGTCAACCCTGCCTGAAGCATTACTGTTATACCTATGCACCACTCTCGGGTACATGTACAGGGGTTTATGTAATATAATATTTCACAAAATATGTGTTGCTAAGACATGAATCTTCTCTCTGTCACTGAGACAGTTTATCAAATAACATTTAATGTCAACTTCCTTTCTGATATATAATGAAAAACATGATAAAACATTAACTACCATCAGTGATAATAATTTCCTCTCAGAAATAGAAACATTTTTTTCACTTATTCCATGATCTTTATCAATCTTTATGAAGAAGTGCAACAAAAAAATTAAATAAACTAATGGTTAAAAATGTAAAGAATGTTTTATAAATGTATTGAGCAAACTGCAATGCTGTTTGTTTAATTTTGTTGGGGCAGAGTATCTACATTATTTTAACCAACAGGCTGGGTACATGTATATACATGAATATTAAACTAATCTGTTGTCATATGACATGATTAAAGGGAAATCCAACCTTGATAGCAAACTACTCTAGGAGAAAGCAGAACAAATCAGAGAAAAAGACTGGTGTAATTTTGAATGAAATTCCATATAATTATGAGAAAGTTTGAATGAAATCTGACATTATTATGAGAAAGTTATGAATATTTTAAAGTAGTTATCACTATAGGTATGAGCTCTTCAAATTGGCTTTATCGGTAACGTCTCTTTGATGTAGTGGCGGACAACTTTTCCATTCATTTATTCTAAAAACAAAAAAATGAAGACAAAAAAAATTAAATTCTTCAAAAATGTATGGCTTTGGGGGTTCTTTTCTTTTTAGAGGAACTACATGTATATATAATGATATCCTAGCCATAATACAATTTGAGAAGTGCCCCAAGGGAAAAGGTTTCTTTGATGTAGTGGCAGACAACTTTTCCATTCATTTATTCTAAAAACAACAAAAAATGAAGGAAACAAAAAAAAAATCAAAAATGTATGGCTTTGGGGTTTAATTCTTTTTAGAGGAACTATATATAATGCTATCCTAGCCATAATACATTTTGAGAAGTGCCCTAAGGGAAAAGGCACTTAGGAGATAAACTAAAATTAATGATTTTTTTTTGTTCACAACAACCGGGAGAGTTGTCCGTGTCTATGTCACAATCCACAGAACAAACTGCCAATTTGAGATTTGAACTCCTTTAGTGATCTCATATTTCAAACATTCATAATTCTTTTATATTATATTGATACAATTGAATTGTTTCAAATGTTCACCATTCTGTTTATCTTATTTTTCTGCATTAAACAAACTTATTGCAAGGGTTGGATTTCTCTTTAAGTAATGAAAATTCAACATATGCACTGACTTGTATCTCACTGAAAATAACCATTCGCATTATCATTCAATGTTTTGATGTTGCAGCTGAAATAAATATTCAAAAAATTAGTAATTTATCTTCATTCTTATTTTGTTTGCGCCTGTCTTTATGTCTACAGTGGTTATTATCTTGTGTGAAGAAATTTAATGTATTATGTCAGCTAGGACAGCATTATTGTTAATATGAATTATTAAATGCATTATGCATCTTAATTCATCATCACATCGTAATCATCTTATCATCATTGTCGTCATAACGATTATTTGTTTGGCAAATCAGCTTTTACGATCGATGTACACATAATGCCAACATATACAATAATTAATTGAAAGAAGTTGAGAAGAAAAGAAAGTAAGGAGAGAGAAAAAGAGAGAGAAAGCGAGAGAGAGAGAGACAGAGACAGAGAGGGCGAGAGAGAGATCGAGAGAGAGAGAAAAGAAGAAAAGAAAACAAAAGGGGACGATTCATGTGAACTTGAAGATTTAATGTTTCTTGACCTTGATTCCACCCCCCCCCCCCCCCCCATGACGACGCCCTTGACATAATCATCAATTATATTCTATTTACAGGTAGGCCTATTGGAATTTTATAATTAAGGCTTAGGTGGGGGAAGGGGTAGGGGGAATCAAGGTTATGATGCGATGGACTAGAAGATGTACGGTAAAGGGAATCTCCCTGAACAGTGAACACCGCATTATAGATGATGTCATTGATACGTCATATAGACACGTCACTCAATCATTAAACAGGGAACTCGATTTATTATCCGTAGACGACGTCGACCTGCGCTTGGCCTTGGCCTTGGCCTGTGTTTCATATTGTCATTTGTGTCTATGAAATTAGAAATGAGCCAGCCTGAAAGAGGAACGATTGTTGAAGGTATAGGGGATGAGTTCTTTCAAATCCTTGGTTTATTCATCGTAGTTGCAGTGCCTTTTGTAGTCGCCTATCGAAACAGGTATGTATGGTGGAGTTGCGGCAACCGAGGTGAAACTCGCCCCCGATGGTTGGGGCGATGGCGATGGCATAGTTCCGCTCAGTTGTGCTTACACAAATTTGAACGTATGGGATAGCCTGAAGCCAAGGGCTAGGTTATGATAATTATGAGATGGTATTTTGATATCACTGGCAGTAAAATACTATCAATTCAACTCACTGATGTTGGAAAAATTACTCAGAAAATTTTAATTGGAAATCTATCGTCAATCCTGGTGGTCAGGTGGTGCAGATCGAGCATGAGCATCGAGCAGTAGGGGCGCGGTGCGTGCTGGTCCGAGAATGAGGATCTTCCTCATAAACGCTGTCAAATACATCCTCAAGAATAAGGATCGTCTGCATTTTCACGGACGTTTTTTTTCATCGGCGCTCTGCAGGTTTTGGGATACCGAAGGCCGAACTGCCCGCGCTGGCGATGCGAAAAATGGATTCGGCGTAAGAAAACAGACCTAGTTTAATTCACCGTCTACTTTTATTGGTTGTCTGTCTCCCTGAGGATTTATCGCTCATAATGTGAAAGTCTCTGTACAAAGTCAAAGTAAAATGCATCAAGGAAATTATCAAGAAATCCGTTTTTCGGATCGTCAACGCGCCGATCAAAATATAATGAAACGTCTGCGGAAATGCGGACGATCCTTATTTTTTAGGACACATCGTCCGCGTTTACAAAGATGATCCTCATTCTTGGACCAGCGCCCTATACTGGTGAGGAGCTAGTACTTGTTGTAGGAGCCGCTTTGTATTCATTGTGATTGTGTACCTTTCTTGGTCGCTGTCAAAAAAAATGTAAGTGCAAGCACTGATTCTCTGATATACACAAATTTGGTTGTAAAATGCCTTGTCCATTCCTTACTATGTGGGGCATACGTAAAAATCTGTAATTTGTTCACAGGCTCGAAACGTAGCGTAGGGACCAAGTTGTGATGGTAGATTTTGATTTGGGTAAATCATGCCTTTCATGAGATGAAACTAGATGGTTTGCAACCGCTAGTGAAGTAGGCCATGCCACAACCACAGAAGAAAAACAGCAACTTCCTATTACCTGGTGATTGGGAGAGTCATACATTTCCTTAGACAAAATGTTTGTTGCTACGGCAGACAGCCAGTGAAAATGACTTGTTTAATCAATTATGAAATGCAAGCATTACTTTAAACAAACAGAACTTAGTCCTGGCTCATTTTTCCTGATTGAGGTGTCATATGAAAGGGCAGAAATTGAACTTTCTAGAAAAGTCATTTTCTCTTTGAAATTCAGATACCGCCTGCCAAATGAATTTTTTTGGTTTCTACATCTCTCTTTAAATTGTTTTTAATCACTCATGCGTGAAATATGCATCGTATGAGTTGCATCAAATGAAAGAGGAGGATCTAAGCTTTACAAAGATGTGTCATTTATTAATTATAACTCCTGACTTGACATTGACGTAGTCAGATCAAGCCCCATAGATGAAAAAGCAAAAGCTAAGATGAAGTTTGGAAGTGCGAGCAAGGTATATTGATCAACTCATTTAGACCCTACTGTAGCTGACTATGAATTTATATTTTGTTTATTTTTATGCTTTTTCACTTCCAGGTAAGATTAATTGCGACAGGGGCTATACACCCTGAGAGTGAAGCCCATGTCCAGCATACACGCACCCAGCTTGGCTATGGCAGACCCAATGTTGATGACCCTAATGTATCAGCCAATGGTCAAGCTACGGGGAGTCGAACGGTCAACATAACGGTGAGGGGCAGAGCAGCGATGGACGGCATGGCATGAGCGCCCAGCCATATAACGGAGATAGACCTTGCCCTATTTGCCTTGATGAGAAAGAATGTGCAGCTGAGACGAACTGCGGTCATGTGTTTTGTGGTAGGTTTCTGGGTTCTATAAATTCTATTGGAATTGTCATTTTTTTTGTTTTAGCAATGATTTAATGATAGAAAATTTGTTTGGATAATGTCCCCCCCCCCCCCCCCCCCAATACAAAAAGGAAAAGGAGGAGAAAAGGAGAAAAGAGAAAAGGAGACAAATAAATAAAAGAAGAATGAGAAGATGAAGGTAGCATAAGGAAGAAAATTTGAAGAAGAAAAGAAAAGAGAGACAGAGAGCTATATACTGTATAGAACAGCATGATCAGTGATCACTATGTCATGGGTTTTATGGATACAGTACAGAGAGAGAGAGAGAGATAGAGATAAAGAGAGACTGACAGAAAAAGAATGAGAGACAAAGAGAGAGAGAGAGAGAGAGAGAGAGAGAGATGTAATCTTATTACAGTTAAATCATACCTTAGACAACTACCGGTACTCTAAATGAAAGCAGAAAAATCAGAGAAACAGACTGGTGACAATTTAAACGAAATTGGGCTGAAAAGAAATATGAATTTGAAAGTTGTTTTCACCTGTCTTTTCGGGCTCCTTAGTAAGACAATGTCTTGTAATGCCCTCCCATAGTTCATCAGTACACCACTGCAAAGAGTTTGTTCCTTAATACAATAGGTCCCATCGCTGGATCGCTTTAATCACTATACCGGTACAGTATTACATACCGGGCGCTTCAAATTGGCTGAACAGGAAATGTCACTGCCACAAAGTGTGGAAGTACTTTCCTGTTTGTTCCAACACACAAAATGACTATTAAAAAAAAAAAAAAAAAATCCAACTTTTTCCATTCTGTTTCTCTTAATTTCTGCTTTTATACAAATGAACTTGTTACAAATGATGGATTGCCTTTAATGAATTGAGAATTAATTCTGTATTTTCACAATACGATGTGTTTCTCATTTTTGCAAGGTAACTGTTTAATTGCATACTGGAGACACGGTACATGGCTTGGTTGCATTAGCTGCCCTGTGTGTAGACAAATGGTAAGCATGGACCAAATTAGTGTTTATTTATGTAGATAATGAACATTTTGTCAAAGCTCCACTGCACTACTTATAGCTACTTGCGCCCTCTATATACCGGTATAGCAAACAATGCCTAATCAGTGACCATTAGTCCCCCATGGTCCCCTTTTTCTTATGTTAATTGAGAGCTGATTTGATGAGACCACCTGTCGGTAGGTTTAATCTCTCCTGGCCAAACTATTGCAGAGGGGCTTTAAACCATGAATAGGGATATTTGGGGGGGGGGTTCTTTTTGTTTGTTTTTGTTATTAGTATTATTATTTATAATATTATTACTATTGATATTATCATCATTCTAATTATTATCAATTTTTTTTCCTTCTTTTAATTACGATACTATCGTTCTTGTTGTTCATACTGTTAACATTCATTAATATTATTTTCATTATTATTTCTCATGATTTCATGTCGTGCTTTCTTCCAGGTAACAATCATCCTACCGGTCTTCCAAGAAGATGAACAGAATAGTGGTGAGGGGAGAAGAATTATGGCCGAAATCAGGGACTATAATCGAAGATTCTCAGGAGAGCCAAGACCGGTGAGTTGGTGGAGGAGATTTTCAAGATTCTTGTAGAAGTGTTTGGTGAATATCATAGAAGAGCAAGCTTTAAAAAGCAAAGAATTGCATCCTGTAGTATATTTGCCTTATTCTTCATAGAGAAAATCACCAAAAAAAATATTCAATTCAATTCATTTATTTTCCATTAAAATTCAATGTTAACAATACATAACAAATGAACAGCAAATCGGAAGGACCCCGAACTAAGCAAAGCTTGTGAGAATGGGACCCTGTACAAAAATAAACGTACAAGCAAATTATAATAACAAATATTGTAAAACTTATCAAAACAAGCATACACCCACCCTCATACATTTACATGCACACAGACACACCAACACACACCGCAGGCAGAACACATATATCATTGTAGATCATAGCCCAGTTTCATAAAACTTGTTATCAATAACAAATAACAGGTAACTGTTAAAAGCTACAGAAATTGTGGCATTTGATTGGCTTAGAGCAAATTTGACAAAGATATTTAGCATTTGTTATTCATAACAAGTTTCATGAAACAAGGCCCAGTTGTTGCAACTGACTGATGATTGAATTGAATTAAAATTTGAATAGAATTTATTCACCATTGAAACAAAGATACATATAAATGTACAATGACAATGTCAATATAACATAAATACATGACATGAATTATAAAAATACATGTTCTACACCGATATACATGTACATTATAAAAATATTTAAAAATAGTTATAAGTAATATTAGTGTCAAGAGTAAAACAATAAATGACTATTTATAATGAGTTTGTGATACACTGGGTAACTATCTAGTATCTATAGACTCTCGGCAAGACTATTCATGCTGCATATGTTTTATGTACCTGTGTTGAAGTCAGAGGCTGATAAAATCATTCTCTAGTCCAGGTCTAAACCACAACTAACTTGGTAGAATTATTTCACTGTTTTATATATCACAAATAGTCAACCTTTTCATCCTGTAAAAATTACCATCATTCTGTTTGTAAACGGCAAACAAAAATCATGTAAATATGACACATCATTTTCTCAAATTCTTTTAATGACTGATTTCATTTTGTCCTAGTAAATTTAATTTTGTATAGAATAAAGAGCTTGAAAATGATCTCAGTGGAATTAGTCAAACCAGGGCCCCGTTGCATAAAACTTACCATTGATGGTAACTTTGCCATCAATGGCAACTACCATGGTAACAGGGCTCAACAGCCAATCAAAATCAAGGTTTCCATGAATCCATGGTAGTTACCATTGATGGCAAAGGAACAATCAATGATAAGTTTTGTGCAATGGGGCCCAGGTCCAACTTTGCCACCTTTATGAATGAGCCAATGCTCATTGAAAGACATCAGAACTTTTTTGTTGTTGGTCATATCCCCAACTTCCTATTTCTTCTTCTCTCATTACCGTCTTTAGTTTATGGACTACATCTACGATCTTCCCACCCTGCTCCGTCATACGGCCCGTGAGTTTTTCTCGCTCCACGGTATCGTCTGGATGTTCCGTCTGAGGATCATATTCTGCTTCGCGGCGGCCCTCCTCTACCTTATCTCTCCTCTGGACATCATTCCGGAGGCTGTCTTTGGATTTTTTGGATTCTTTGACGACATCTTTGTGGTCCTTATCTTGGCTATCTATGTCACGGGCATATACAGGGGCATCGTGGCACAGAGGATGGAATAGAGCCGATGTCAAAGGTCATGAATTCTGCACAATGCACTGCTTAGCGTTTGAAGGAACTTCTAGTGGGATGAGGTTGAAGGAAGGCAGATTGAATGAGCGGACCCAATACTCTTCAGTATACTGTAGGCCTATGAAGTAACCAGGGTTCTTGCATGGATGTAACACACTGGTTCTACGAAACATCTTCTGTCAACCCTCGCTCTTCTTTCAATACCACACACTCATCAAATTCCTGCCTTCAACCCTTGATCAAACACTATACCTGATCTTATCTCTGAAGACCTGAAACCCAATTGCATAAAGTACAGACTGGAGCAATGATCGTGTCAAACTTGGTGATAATACCAGGCATGGGAGACTCCAAACAGAGAAATGACAAAAGATACTTGACAAGTTGACATACAGTTAACGACTAAATTATTCATACCCTTACCAAGTTTACATAAAGGAAATGGGGCACTAACAAGGAATACAGCACTTATTAGAAAGAAAAAGGGGCACTTATCAGAGGCTTAAAAAAAGGGCCAGCTCACACCTGAGAAAGGGCACTTATTAAGAAAGGGTAAGGGGCATTTATTACAAAGGAAAAGGGGCACTTGTCGATGTAAAAAAGGCTCCTTTCAGATTTTAAATAGGCACTTATCAGAAAGTGCTAAGGTTCACTTATTAGAAAGAAAAAGGGGCACTTTGGGGATACTTGAAATAGTAGGGGCACTGTGCCTCAGCACCGCCCCCTCCCCCTTTCCCCATAAGTGCTACATCTTGTTTATTATAAAGGAAAAGGAAAATTGGTGGAAAATAATAAGTGATGGGTCGAAAGATGAGCAGCAATCAAGAAGACACAAAATCAAGGGCATCTACCTGATTTCTTTTTCTTTTTCTAAAGTTACATTTATACCTCCACTCAGTTCTTTTTTTCTCAAAATCATGGCCTTATATATCTATATGGAGTGCCTTAACAAATGTTAAAAACTATATGAAAATGGAAAGCAATGCTGTTATTTACTAATTACATGTTTCAGTTACAGTGTTTAGTGAAACTCAATAGTACATTGCCTAGTTAGCAAGCAATCATGCGATGTCCTGGGGGGGCGTTTCATAAAACTTGTCATCAGTGACAAATGACAGTCTTTGTTAAAGCTACTGAAATCCTTGCTTCTGATTGGTTATCAGCAGATTTGTCAGTGATTTTTGTCATTTGTCATTGAAAAAAGGCTTTGTGAAACGGGCCCCTGGTCTGTTTAACTGCTTTGATGCATATCTCATTGTATATTCATGGTGATGTAGACCATGGGATGACATGGGGAAAAAAGGGCTCTGTTTTTTTATTTTTGTGGTCCACGTCGTCACCCCACCTAAAAATATGTGTGAAGCAGGGTCATTTGAGGTGCTGAATTAAATATCATATGATAATGCAGGTCATAGTAAGCTTCGCACACAAGGAAATTAATGAAATTAATGCAATTTGTTTATGTTAGATTATACAAATATTGCAAGTTCCAGCTTTCAATGTATGAAATTATATAAACCAATAACAAGGTTGAAATATAATGGTTATGAGGGGAATTCTAAATTTTGTCATATATGTTATATTAAATAAGGAATGCACTTAATATTTAGTATATTTAATTGAAAGTATTTGTGATCTCATACATTTCTCCATTGAAGTTGTGCCCTCTTGCGTCAGATGTGTACAGATAAGACAATGCTAACAATGGGAACGCGCAAGGAAGAGACGTGCGAAGTCTAATTCACTTTTAAATGCTTTTTACCGTGCAAAAAATGTTATATTGCACGCTCGTTGAGTGTCATGTGACACCTTTTCAGCTAAAAGGATACTTATCACTTAATTGATCTGACCTATATTGTTTATTGGCTACGGTATGCGGCCACACCATGGCTATCAGTAAGTGGATCGACTTAAAGTTGACGTACTAAAGTAAAATACTTAGTTGTGATCTGGAAAAAGATGTTTGCCATTTTACCTAGCCAAGCTTGATGCCAACTGAAATACTGGCACAATTCAAGTATTGAATTGAATACTGGCCCAGAACCATTATTTAAGACGCATTGAATTTGGGTGAGGACTTTAAAAATTTATCATTCTATTTCATCTGCATGTTATTGTTAGTAGTTTCATGCTGGTACCTGGTATTTATGAGCTGTAAAAAATTACTTCTGTTTCAAAGGTATTTCTTACTAAAATGAAATAGGAAGTGATTTGCAAATAGACAAGACCACACACTTTCATATATAGACCTATATATATATTTTTTTTTTTTTTTTTTTTTTTGGGGGGGGGGGGGGGAGTTTCCTTGACACTGTTAGTGTGAATATCTCTTACAGATTTCGAAAAATACTTTTTTTTTCGGGGGGGGGGGGGGCGGTGATTTGTCCCATGTAATCATGAAAGTAATCATTATTTGTTGACGGTAGTCCAATTTTGCAAAGGACACATTATAAATATTAGAGCACAAATGAATGACGGTCTTTATATCATCAACAATTCTGTTGGCACTTTGTTCCGTTTAATGTAATTTTGTAAAGATGAGAGATAGCCTGTAATCATGCCTAAGTCTTTTGGTCCTTTGGTCGCTCGTATAGTTTCCTTTCTTGTGGCCGCCATCAAGTTTAAGCTCTAGCTTAAGATGGCAGTCTCCAGCATTTTTCAATTTTGAAATGATTTTTCAACTATGTGGTGTTTCTTTTTAAAAGTATACTTATTTAATTGATTTATATTATGATATGATTATATATGTATTTTGAATGAAATAAAATCAAATAAAAAATTATCTCTTTTGAAAATACACTGTAGTCCAAATAAGGTGAATTCTTTTGTGCATTTACTTCTTTTGTTCATTTTTAGCTCTTTGCTATTGCTATTGTAAAAGTATAATTTTCCGGCACTAATTTTCATTCATTTTATTTCTTGTCTCTTTACAATTATATTTTTCCACTAGAGCTCTTGTGAATGTTAAATCAGATCACGGTTGCTAGACTTGTTTATAATCCTAGGAAAGTCCAAGCTAGATGTATTTTGTCCCATGCATTACCATTATCATCTAAACTTTGAGTATATCTTGTTATTCTGAAGCTTAGATCATGCAAAATACGAAGAAGAATGATAGATTTATTGTGAATTCATGTCCAGAACTCCTCGATGTTTATGGGACACCAAATGACCAAGGACCTGCCCTCTTATTATAGAAGAAAATGTGTGCCTTATGCAAATACTTTTTAAATGGTATACATTGTATTATGTCACAATACTCTGCAGGACCGCTACTTTTTAGTTTTAGGAAACTATTCTTCAGAATTAGATTTCAGTTGTCATTGACACCAAGATACTCCAGAAAAGACAAATGCATGAAACAAAATGAGTTGTGGAAAATTTGTAATAATAGATCTAAGCGCCTTTGCAGATTCGGAGCTAGTAAACAAGGGAGAAAAAAATTATAAAGTGGTACATTGTAATTTTCCCTACACTCTTATTTCCACGGCGTCAAATTTCACTCTAAATGGCGTCAGCTGGGAGTCAACTCTATTCCTAGTCAAAGTGACACGGATTCCGAATCACCTTGACTCTGAATTGAGTCAATTCTCAGCTGATGCCACACAATCCGAGTAAAATTGATAATATTAGAGTTTCGATTATAAAAATTACTTCAAAAACGAAAAGTATATTGCAAATTCGACTTGTAGAAATAATAAATTCACAAGAAAATGGTTTCAATTCAGAAATTTGTTTACTTAAAATGATATTTTTTCTGTATTTGTTTTTCTTTCCATGAGTGTCAGAAATGAATTATTGATTTGTTAGTTTTCTGTTAACTCAACAGTTCAACAATACTTGTATCTTGAAAAGCCAATTTTATTTATGTTATAAATGTAAATTACCCTGAATATATATTTGTTAATTTGTTTCAAATGAAAATCAATAAAATCCCTGTGGAGGGAAAAAATATGGAGACAAAAAAAATTGATTCGGAATCCGTGTCACTTTAACTAGGAATAGAGTTGACTCCCAGCTGACGCCATTTAGAGTGAAATTTGACGCCGTGGAAATAAGAGTGTACTTTAAACTAGCAAAATTATAATGTATTTGCATTTTTTTATTTTTTTTATTTCAGGCATAATTCACGGACATATTTTTACATAAAAATTTAAAAATGGCATCTTTGATCAAAACTGTATGTGCTTTCATGCAGCTTTGAACAAGAACTGATATTCTTTGAGTAATATTATTATACACATCGTACATGCACTATTAATGAAAAGGAATGTAATTACAAATTGTATTCCCTTTGATTTTAGTGCATGTCAAAGATGTACAGGTTCCATGAAGAAATGGGCGGAGTATGACGATATTATAACATTTTGACATATGAAAGTACTTGAACTATTTCTAAACTTCTCATCGAGAAAAAAAAAAAGGAATCCTTGGAGAAGAACAAATTAAAAAATAATCAAAATTAAGAAGTATGAGTTGATTTTGAACATGAGTTTGTGAACTGTATTCCTGAGTGTTTTACATCTCTAAAATTATGGATGCTGTATCATCGTAATTTGAGGTCAAATAATTGTAAACATTTTTAGTAAAACTACATGGGGTATGGACTATGTTGCGTGTTAACTAGTAATCCCACACAATTCTCTTTTTTAATTAAACTACTAAAAAGCAGTATCCCTCCAGACAAGAAAACACTTAATAAATGATCACATCCAGACAAATTGATTATGGTTAAAACTTGGTTCTATATTCTATAATTTCACATAAGAAACAATGATTACAGAATTATCAAAAACCTCTTCTGTCTATCTCAACAGTGACAGACAATTAAACTATCACTAGGCCCTTGGTAGTTACTATTAATAATCAAACATAGATAACTTCCAACAGCACAGATAATATAAAGGAGACTCAACTTAGTCACTATGGTATTAATGATTACCGCTTAATACAAGTCTCGAAATATCAGGAGTCCTGTTCAGTACAACTTAAGACAGTACTAAAACAAGTCAGTTAAATATCATTCACACTCCATGAATAATAACAGTCAAGAAAATACTACTCAAATCTAAGCGTTTAGATTTACCTACATAGGCACGAAATATTGTGGTTCAAGAAACCACTAAACAAATCTCTACTTGTGTATGTGTACGGAATGCACAACACGAGAATACAACAATATATCGGTGGATCTAGACTATAGCAGATCTAGATCAGTAGACCAGGCATAGGCCTAGAACTAGTGCAATTATAAACATGTAAAATATGTGTTAGTAAGCGTACGCACTCAACAACAGGCACTCAGTCACTCAAAATAAGGCATCACAATGATAAACAATGCAATGCATAAATCACAATATAATTAACGTTACGTGAGTCATTGGAGTTGAATTCAAAGTAGATCTTCTTCAAGTTCTAGATAGATGTAGAAACTAGCTAGTCGAAAACGGTGGTCGATGAGCTGGTTGTCGATCGCGTAGGATATGCAGACGATGATCGACGCTAGGTGAATACCACGATGATGAAGACGATGATGAAGACGACGCTGGTGAAGACAGCGATGATGAAGTCGACGATGAAGACGACGCTGGTGAAGGCAGCGATGATGAAGTCGACGATGATGAAGACAACGGTGATGAAAACGATGATGAATCAGTTAACAGATGAATACAATGATGATGCAGTCAATGTCAATAGATCAACTTCAGTGACTTGCGATGCAGGTCGAAGAATCAAATGTCGAGACAATATATATCATATGAAGTCGATGATAAAAGGTTGTCAAACAATAATGCAGGTGAGAAAAACTTTAGATCATATTAAATGTTCTATTCTCACTGCTGGTGAATTAAGGTGTCGTCAATGCTGAACATCGAGAGAGTCAAAATATATCTTGCAAAACGTACAAAATGTAAATAGGTGAGCACGTCCACCGGGAATGGTCCGGGGACGTACATGTAGTAGTTCAATCCTCGTTGGATACAGATTTTACAGGTACAAATATCAACACAATAACAGCATGTGCGTATACCAATATCAAAACAGCTCACTGATTCCCGCACAGGAAAACCAGAAGAGCGCCAATCAACTACAGCGCGATTGGTTCAAAACAAGCGCACATGTATGTTAATTAAGCACGTGATCTAAATACTTATGAATAAATACGCGTACATCTATGTTAATTCATCATGTGATGAAAATACTAATGAATAAACATCGTTATATAATAAATCGAGTTAAAACCAGTTCTGAGGACATGGCGTAATACCAAATCCTCGAACTCTCAATGACTTCTAAAGCGGCCATTTTGGATTAAAAACACAATATGTATACCAGTGAATTATAAATGAATGCACTGTAACATTAGTCGCTACATTAACCCCCCTACCAGAACCGAGCTTGCGTAAGCTCCGAGGGGCGAAAATACACAATTAAAAATATAAAGGAAACATATGTACAAAATACATTAATATACATGAAAATAACCACTATTTATGCGACACGTTCAATGTAGTGAACCTGAACGTACCTCTGCGGCCAGTGGACGTGGCGGCCTGAACGTGTGACACGCGCAGTAGATCGCAATTTCACCAGAGCAGGAGCAGGCGTAGGAGCAGGTGCAGGAGCAGGCGCAGAGGTTGCGCGAAGTGCTGTGCGCAGAGGGGAGGAGACGGTAGGCTCTCCCTCTAGAGGCACGTCAGCCGCGGTAGTCCTAGCCGAAACGCTTTCCAAAAACGCGGGTTTCAGTCGATCAATGCTTACAGAAACATGCTTGCCCTTTTGCTCAATAACGAAAAACTTCGGGTTTCGTTTGAGAACCTTGAACGGACCCAAATACGGAGGCTGTAATGGCTTACGGACAGCATCGATACGCAAGAAAATATGCGTACAAGTATCGAGAGACCTATGTACAAAACTGGTCTGTGGTGACCTACGTGTCGCTGTAGGCGCTAAAGCAGACATATGGTCCTTCAAGCGTTGGACGTAGTCGGCGGGGTCAACAGTATCGTGTCGTGTAGGCACTATCAGCTGGCCTGGAAGACGCAACGCCGTCCCGTAGACGAGTTCGGCAGCGGAAGCTCCGATGTCTTCCTTAATAGCTGCGCGAATACCCAACATGACCAATGGTAGGTATTCTTGCCAACGGTTCGGCTCGGGTTGAGATTTGAGAGAGGCCTTCAGTTGCCGATGGAACCGTTCCACCATACCGTTGGCCTGCGGGTGGTAGGCCGTGGTGGCTATGGTCCGACAACCGAGCAAATTAGCTAAAGCAGTGAAAAGCGCCGATTGAAACTGACGACCTCGATCATGCGTAATCGTGGCTGGAGCTCCAAAGCGAGCTACCCAGTTCTCCACTAGAGCTATGGCTACTGTCTCGGCAGTGGCATCTGCTATCGGGATCGCTTCGGGCCAACGGGTGAACCTGTCGATACAAGTCAGCAGATAAATGTGCCCTTTCGAGGGCGGTAGTGGCCCAACAAGATCAATATGAACGTGTGCAAAACGGGCATCGGGGTTGGCAAAAGTGCCAAGCGGTGAGTGCGTATGACGTTGGATTTTTGCGCGCTGACATGGGATGCAAGTACGCGCCCATGCACAAATGTCCTTGTTCATACCCCGCCACACAAAACGGGCCGCGATTAGCTTTTGCGAAGCTTTAATACCCGGATGCGCGAGATTGTGCAGATTGTCAAACAACGATCGACGGTGCGCTACCGATACATACGGCCGCGGATGCCCTGTGGACATGTCGCACCAAATGTGCGCGTCCCCTTCTGGAAGGAGGACCTTCTCAAATTTGAGCGAGGTTGACGTGTCTGAGCGCAGAGCAGCGAGCTCGACGTCATCGACTTGGTCGGTCGCGACTACACGCAGGTTAATCGAGTTCGGTAATTGCACTGAGTCAATCTCGGTGCGAGAAAGTGCATCAGCTACCTGATTATCAACGCCTCGAATATGGCGTATGTCGGAGGTAAACTGTGACACGTAATCGAGTTGCCGCGCTTCCCTAGGGGAATGTCGATCGGGCGATGTCTTGAGTGCGAAGGTAAGAGGCTTGTGGTCTGTAAAAACAAAAAAATCACGCCCCTCTAAGAAGTATCGGAAATGGCGTATTCCGAGGTAAATGGCTAGCAGCTCTCGACCAAAGGTACTATACCTAGTCTCGGGAGGCTTGAGGCGGCGAGAAAAGAACGCAAGCGGTCGCCACTCCCCTTCATGGAGTTGCTGTAACACACCACCTACGGCGAGATCAGAAGCGTCTACCGCGAGGCTTGTAAGTAGCTCAACAGACGGGTATGTAAGCATCGTGACGTTCGCGAGGTCCTCTTTGACAGCCGCGAAAGCAGAGTCGCACACAGGGGACCAATCTAACGCCTTTCGAGAGCGCTTAGGTTGCTTGCGCAGTAAATCAGTCAAGGCGGCCAGCGAGGATGCGCACTTAGGCATAAATCGGCGGTAAAAATTAACCATGCCTAAGAACCGGCGCAGCTGGCGTAGCGAGGTAGGGCGCGGAAATTTGCGAATTACCGCGACCTTGTCATCCATCGGGGATACGCCCTGGGCATTCACATGGTGCCCTAGAAAGTCAAGTGCTTCGACTCCAAACTGGCATTTGTCAGGATGCACTACTACTCCATAATCACGGAGGCTTGCGAACAGCTGGCGCAAATGAGTCTCGTGCTGTTCGGGATTCTCGCTGGCAACAAGAATATCATCAAGATACACGAATACAAATGGCAGGTCACGGACGACCCTATCAATAAACCTTTGAAAGGTTTGCGCCGCGTTGCGTAGTCCGAATGGCATGCGTTGGAAATGGAATAACCCAAAAGGGGTTGTCAGCGCGGTCTTCTTCACATCATCAGGGTGTACGGGGATCTGATGATATGCGCGCACTAAGTCAACTTTGGAAAATACGCACTTGTCTCGCAACTGTGTGGCAAAGTCGTGAAGGTGCGGAATGGGATAGCGATCCGGGACGGTCACGCGATTAAGAGCGCGGTAATCGCCACATGGTCGCCAACCGCCTGACTTCTTTGGCACCATGTGGAGCGGCGACGCCCATGAACTATCTGAGGGCTCGACAATGCCCAAATCGAGTAACCGGCCAAACTCGTCTTTAGCGATCTTGTGTTTGTCCGGCGCTAAGCGTCGAGGTCGTGCCGAAACGGGTGGGCCGGTTGTGAGTATTCTGTGTGTGACGTCATGTTTCATCGGACAGTTCTTAAACATGGGCCGAGTTATTTCCGTGAACTCGGCAAGTAAGCGCTTGTAGACAGAATCGGAGTCTACCTGCACTATAGTGAGGTTCAGTGACGGAAAGTCGGAGGCGATGCCATTAACGGACAGGCTAGTGGTGGCATCCCAAAGTCGGTTTGTGCGCAAATCAACCAATAAGCCATAATGTCTCAAGAAATCTGCGCCGAGGATAGGCTGCGAAACATCGGCCAATATGAATGACCACTTAAACGAACGCCGCAGCCCAATACACACTGTGAGCAAACGCTGCCCATATGTGCATATGCGCGTCTTGTTTGCAGCCTGCAAAACGAGTGGCATAAGGTGCCTCTTATCAGCGGTGTTGGCAGGAATTACGCTTACCGCGGCACCAGTATCAACCAAAAATCGTGTCCCAGAATCTCTATCTGTGACATAGAACAAGCGACCGTCACGAAGAGGGCCAGTGAGGGGTGTCGCGCCCACCTCCTGGCCTAGTTGTTTTCCGCCGGCTTGCTATATGTGCATGGCGGGCGGCACTGGTGAGCCTTGTCACCCCACTTCTCATGATACCAGCAAACTTCAGAAGTGCTCGCTGATTTATAGCCGGATGAGTCGCGCTTCCTGTTGCTGCTCATGCTGCTCATGCTGCTGCTTCGGCTCCGCATGCAACCGATAGTGGCGGTCAATTCCTTGACCAATTTCGTGAGCGCAGCAACTTGGTGCTGAAGAGTATTGGGTTCAGTCATGACGCCGCGCCACGTCCACTGTTTACACAACTAAATTCAATGTATCAGTAAGAAATGTGATTATCTAATGGTAAAAAAAAAATATTAATAAGCAAAGGTAACCTAACTTAATGTTTCTTATCTCAGGGGGATCACGTCGGGGTCACCAATTTAGTAAAACTACATGGGGTATGGACTATGTTGCGTGTTAACTAGTAATCCCACACAATTCTCTTTTTTAATTAAACTACTAAAAGCAGTATCCCTCCAGACAAGAAAACACTTAATAAATGATCACATCCAGACAAATTGATTATGGTTAAAACTTGGTTCTATATTCTATAATTTCACATAAGAAACAATGATTACAGAATTATCAAAAACCTCTTCTGTCTATCTCAACAGTGACAGACAATTAAACTATCACTAGGCCCTTGGTAGTTACTATTAATAATCAAACATAGATAACTTCCAACAGCACAGATAATATAAAGGAGACTCAACTTAGTCACTATGGTATTAATGATTACCGCTTAATACAAGTCTCGAAATATCAGGAGTCCTGTTCAGTACAACTTAAGACAGTACTAAAACAAGTCAGTTAAATATCATTCACACTCCATGAATAATAACAGTCAAGAAAATACTACTCAAATCTAAGCGTTTAGATTTACCTACATAGGCACGAAATATTGTGGTTCAAGAAACCACTAAACAAATCTCTACTTGTGTATGTGTACGGAATGCACAACACGAGAATACAACAATATATCGGTGGATCTAGACTATAGCAGATCTAGATCAGTAGACCAGGCATAGGCCTAGAACTAGTGCAATTATAAACATGTAAAATATGTGTTAGTAAGCGTACGCACTCAACAACAGGCACTCAGTCACTCAAAATAAGGCATCACAATGATAAACAATGCAATGCATAAATCACAATATAATTAACGTTACGTGAGTCATTGGAGTTGAATTCAAAGTAGATCTTCTTCAAGTTCTAGATAGATGTAGAAACTAGCTAGTCGAAAACGGTGGTCGATGAGCTGGTTGTCGATCGCGTAGGATATGCAGACGATGATCGACGCTAGGTGAATACCACGATGATGAAGACGATGATGAAGACGACGCTGGTGAAGACAGCGATGATGAAGTCGACGATGAAGACGACGCTGGTGAAGGCAGCGATGATGAAGTCGACGATGATGAAGACAACGGTGATGAAAACGATGATGAATCAGTTAACAGATGAATACAATGATGATGCAGTCAATGTCAATAGATCAACTTCAGTGACTTGCGATGCAGGTCGAAGAATCAAATGTCGAGACAATATATATCATATGAAGTCGATGATAAAAGGTTGTCAAACAATAATGCAGGTGAGAAAAACTTTAGATCATATTAAATGTTCTATTCTCACTGCTGGTGAATTAAGGTGTCGTCAATGCTGAACATCGAGAGAGTCAAAATATATCTTGCAAAACGTACAAAATGTAAATAGGTGAGCACGTCCACCGGGAATGGTCCGGGGACGTAGTAGTTCAATCCTCGTTGGATACAGATTTTACAGGTACAAATATCAACACAATAACAGCATGTGCGTATACCAATATCAAAACAGCTCACTGATTCCCGCACAGGAAAACCAGAAGAGCGCCAATCAACTACAGCGCGATTGGTTCAAAACAAGCGCACATGTATGTTAATTAAGCACGTGATCTAAATACTTATGAATAAATACGCGTACATCTATGTTAATTCATCATGTGATGAAAATACTAATGAATAAACATCGTTATATAATAAATCGAGTTAAAACCAGTTCTGAGGACATGGCGTAATACCAAATCCTCGAACTCTCAATAGGGGCTTTTCGTTTGTGTGGACGAGGACGGCGTTCACGTCCTCTAACGATGCGAATTGGCGTCAGACACCCGTCCTGTTCACTACCTTATAACCCTTTTCGTTTTAAGTCGACACCTGTTCTCTACACGATGACGTAATAGCACACGCTTATTCAATTTCTCCTTCTTTCACTTCTTATTTTGTTCTTCGTTTATTATTCTATTATACTCTCTCTCTCTATTTTTCTTATGTTATTCTATGTTTTTCCTTCTTTCATCTTCTCTTCTATCTTTCCATTGTCTATTCTTTATCATTTTATCTTTCTGTCTTTCCTAATGTTATTGTTGTTATCATTCTATCATTTTTTTTCTATCTTTCCTCATATTATTCTTTGTTTCTTCCTTCTATCATCTTCTCTTATGTTATTCTTTGTTTTTATCATTCTATCACTTTCTCTTTTTGTATTTCCTTATGTTATTCTTTGTTTTTTCCATCTTTCACCTTCTCTTTCTGTCTTTCCTTATGTTATTCTTAGTTTTTTCCTTCTTTCACCTTCTTTTTCTGTCTTTCCTTATGTTATTCTTTGTTTTTTCTTCTTTCACTTTCTCTTCAGTCTTTCCTTATGTTATTCTTCGTTTCTTCCTTCCTTCATCTTCTCTTATGTTATTCTTTGTTTTTATCATTCTATCACTTTCTCTTTTTGTATTTCCTTATGTTATTCTTTGTTTTTTTCTCCATCTTTCACCTTCTCTTTCTGTCTTTCCTTATGTTATTCTTTGTTTTTTCCTTCTTTCACCTTCTCTTTCTGTCTTTCCTTATGTTATTCTTTGTTTTTTCCTTCTTTCACCTTCTCTTTCTGTCTTTCCTTATGTTATTCTTTGTTTTTTCCTTCTTTCACTTTCTCTTCAGTCTTTCCTTATGTTATTCTTTGTTTTTTCCCTTCTTTCACCTTCTCTTTCTGTCTTTCCTTATGTTATTCTTCGTTTCTTCCTTCCTTCATCTTCTCTTATGTTATTCTTTGTTTTTATCTTTCTATCACTTTCTCTTTTTGTATTTCCTTATGTTATTCTTTGTTTTGTCCTTCTTTCACCTTTTCTTTCTGTCTTTCCTTATGTTATTCTTTGTTTTTCCCTTCTTTCACTTTCTCTTTCTGTCTTTCCTTATGTTATTCTTTGTTTTTTTCCTTCTTTCACCTTCTCTTTCTGTCTTTCCTTATGTTATTCTTTGTTTTTTCATTCTTTCTCTTTCTCTTTCTGTCTTTCCTTATGTTATTCTTTGTTTTTTCCTTCTATCATCTTCTCTTATGTTATTCTTTGTTTTTATCATTCTATCACTTTCTCTTTTTGTATTTCCTTATGTTATTCTTTGTTTTTTTCCTTCTTTCACCTTCTCTTTCTGTCTTTCCTTATGTTATTCTTTGTTTTGTCCTTCTTTCACTTTCTGTTTCTGTCTTTCATTATGTTATTCTCTGTTTTTTCCCTTCTTTCACCTTCTTTTTCTGTCTTTCCTTATGTTATTCATTGTTTCTTCCTTCTTTCAACTTAATTCTCTTATGTTATTCTTTGTTTTAATCATTCTATTACTTTCTCTTTCTGTCTTTCCTTATGTTATTCTTTGTTTCTTCCTTCTATCACCTTTTCTTATGTTATTCTTTGTTTTTTTAATCATTCTATCACTTTCTCTTTCTGTTTTTACTTTCTGATTTACGCTGCGATGTAGCAAGATGACGTCATTCTGACGACGGGTCACTAGTTTTCTGACGAACCTCAAATCATCGATGAACGGGTTCGCAAATGTGGCCCGACGACCCGACGCATGCGCAGATCGCTGAAATGACGTCACATATTAGACGTCGACTATGTCGACGTGACAAACGAAAAACCCCTAACGACTTCTAAAGCGGCCATTTTGGATTAAAAACACAATATGTATACCAGTGAATTATAAATGAATGCACTGTAACATTAGTCGCTACACATTTATGTTCTATTGTCACCATTAATATTTTCTTGCTTTCCATACCCTACAAAGATTAAAGTTTCTTTTTTCATTACTCTTTTTTACCAAAAGATGAATAGTATTTGTGAAATTTATATTTAAAATGTGTTATGTTTATATAGTTCGTTGATACAAGGCCACCTTTATTTTCAGATGTGATCACAATTTTGTCTTTCTTCAGTTTTCTCTTTGAACAATTAATCGCAATGTATTTTTTTCTAATTATGCAATTCATTTACTGTATACATTTTTGAATGCTTATTAATAAACAAGGAAATCTTTGGGAAACAATAACGTATCTGTTGAGTGTTTGATCGCTTGCTGTTATATATCAAAGCATAACACCTAATGTTGCCTATGGCAACCCGCAATAATTACCGGCGAAATTAACACTAGCCAATCAAATGCTTCAAAGGTGAGAGAATTTATTGCCCTTTTAAAAGCCTGTGTAAGCACTACTTTTTGTTTTGCTCAACGGGGGGGGGGGGGCACTCCTTTTTCCCTCCGACATCCATCCCAAAGGGGGGGGGGGGGGCGTAGATAAAACACCTTAAACATATCAATTCCTTCGCGCTCCTTTTGGGAGATCAACCGACCCGCGCGCATTTTATATTACATGACATATGGTAAAATTCTCGACATCTTTTTACACTTTTCTTTACCATTAAAAATCGAAATTGAGAATAATATCCTCAATCGAGATATGAGAAGAAGGAAACATTTCCTTTACATTCCATGTAAAACCATGCCCTTACTTGAAAAAAAACCTCGGTCACTTTGACGTTGAACTTTACAATCCATTTAAAAAAAATTACTCTCTCATACACAATGTCAATGGATCGGTCGCACTGTGCTCGATTGCCTTTCAATAAACCAATCTTTAACTTTGCAGCAACGCGTTTTGCGTCAAATTTGTAAATCCTCAATCACAGACAATGACATATGATACGTAAGCTTTTCATACATATAAATTTCATTTTGATTGATTCATTTTTAGCTCCGTCACTTTTCATGTCAAATCATGCTTCATGTCCCATTTTAGAAGCCCGACCCAGGGTTTTGTGCCAGCTAGCCCTGTGTATGTACGTAATGCTATGCATACACATATAACTGAACATGCATGAGTACAGTACATGTACACACGCAGCGCAGCGCGTACGAGCGCACTGCACTACATTTCATTGGGTCAGTACCATTATGAAAATAGGGGAACAATGAGTGGGATGGGTTTAGTGCCGTCACAATAAACTTGCGCATTACACGCGTACGTATAATTAGAGCAATTTATGCACCCCCAAGAAATAATGAATACAGCCCGACCTCTCTACACACAGAACTGCACAGATACCGCACAGTCCGGTCAAGGCGGTACGCGTAGCGTTAAACTGCCAAATTTACAGAAATTGTGAGGAGCGCTTTTGCTATGAAAGGAATTGATATGCACGGGAATCAATAAATGCAATAATTATTTTAGGATTCATTGTTTGAGTCATTATGGCTACTGGAGTACTGGTATCTTTTATTCATGAATGTTATAATTTCAGATCAAGCTTATTTAAAGTGGCTCACATGTTTTTATTATGATCGTACTAGTTCTGCATTTTGTAGATACGTAGATAAAAAAGTGGAGTGTTATCAATCGCATTCTGTGTATTCATTTTTTGCGGAATTTAATATGTATGGAAGGTCCAAAATCATGATGGTTAACCTATTTCTATTTTTAAAATACTTTTTCCTGATAAAGAAACTGATAAGTTTCTTAGAAAGGCTTACTTTGAATAAACTTTAGCACAGTCCCTCATTACTATGATAATCAGGATATAGAATGAAAGGCCGGGTTCTTTGTTATGGCTATACTTATATTATTTCCAAATTGTTTATTTTAAACTGTAATATTCATAGTTATATTGACTCGTACAGTACTAAATCAAAAAATAATTATTTCCAAGGACATTTTTTGTGGAACACTCTTCCCCATTATATTCATAATTATGTTAGTGTAAATATTTTTAAACGTATGTATCAGAAATTCCTTTTAGATAAACTGCAATAATCATTTAAATTCAATACATATTTATTTGTTTGTTGTATGTATGTTTGTTGTCTTGATTTGTGTATAGTATAATGTTTAGTAGCTGATATGTTTCATATTTTTTTATTATAAAAAAGGGTCAACTTTTCATGTTTTTCCTTTCAGGTTGCAACCTATTCAGTTTATTTTATGTCCTTGTCAAATATGTTCTTAATGTATATGTTATTTTATAAAGCTGGTTGTTATATGAAATGTTATATTTTAACTGAATGAAATGAAAAATCGTGCATCTAATATTTTGACTAAATTGAAGCTAATGGAAAACATTCCTAAATGTCACAAAACGTTTGAAAATACCGTCCATTTCACTTACTGTCATATCAACGTTACTACCCAAATACTTGCATTCATTTCGATGATACTAAAGCCTGTCAATCCTTGAAGTATAACTCAACTGCACATAAGCCGAGTCTGATGCAGGCGCGTACGCGGGGGGGGGGGGGGGGTTAAACCCCCCTTCCTCAAAAAGGGGGAGGGCAGTTTGATGATTTAAAAAAAATTAATGCTCCTTAACTGCCTCCTCTGAGCGGAATATCTGTCGGCGTGATTTTCCTTTTTTTTTGGGGGGGGGGGCAAAAAGAAAAAAATATTTCTCACACTACCCCCCCCCCCCCAGGCCTATATTTCAGTACTTGAGATAATTACCGAAATTTTAAAATGTCCTCGTAATCTAACAAGTTATTTTGATTTTTGAAACGATTTGTGGGAGTGAAATGGATGTTATATCTTGCCGTAGCGACTGTTCATTAAATCAATAAAGGGCCTATGGGAAAAGACTAGCTTTTCACTTCAACAAGTGCCCTCAGTTTATTTTGTAATGGGTGCCCCCTTCCCCTTCTAATAAGTGCCTCTTTTATTTTTTACACGTGCCCCTTTTTTTCTTCCTAATAAGTACAATTTTTCTTTCTGATAAATAACCCTATATAACCCTGAAAGATGCTTCTATTAAAATTTCATAAGTTCCCATTTTCCTTCGACAAACTAAAATGCCCATTCCATTCTCACATGTGTCTCTATATTATATTCATCTCAGGTGCGAGACGTGCCCCATTTTTACCTCTGAAAATGCCCCTGTTTACTTTGCCATGATTGTGCTCTTTTCTTTTCTAATAAGTGTCCTTTTCCCTTTGGATATGTGCCCCCGATTCCTCTCACCATTAATGTGCTCCTAATTTAAAGCAACTATAGTTTTAGCAACTTTTTCTTTAATTTCACCCACAGCTCACTCGCATTTTCAAATTGTTATAATTTTTGTCTTTCATGATTAGATAATAATCCTGTGTAAATACTGCGAGCGAGGAAGAAGGATATTTTATGATCTTTAAAATGTTTTTTTCCTCATGGAAATACCTAGCGGTTTCTGATATTCTATTTTCACGAAATTGACGTTATTTTAACAAAACTGAATTTCTTTGGCGGCACCTCAGGGTGACACGACACCCCGGTTAAAAGAACGCTGGTTAAGGCCATAATAATATTTCCCGACGGACCCTCCATGATCCTTGAATAATGACCCAACTTAACCTAGATATATTAGGCCCCCCCCCCCCCCCCCCCCACTCCGGGAACGGAGGGACCGCATTCATGTTCCCCAAATCTCCGGTAAAGGGGTATTTTTCACGCAACAAAGTCTGGCTCGTAATACACTAAAAATCGGCCCGTATTGACTTTACACACCGAACTTGGGGGGGGGGGGGGGGGGTGCAACATGTATAAAAGGGAGAGAACATACGCTTACCCTAAATAACACTGAGTGGGGGGGGCAGTGGCGGATCCAGGGAGGGGGCGGAGGGCCCGGTCCCCCTTCCCTTGCCCAAAAAGCATATAATTATAACCTTTTTGAAGAAACAAAAGACGGGCCCCTCCTCCTGGCTCAAGGGGGGGGGGGTGTTGATTTTTTTTTTAAATCACGAACTGCGAGAGGAAAAAATAATGCTCCTTAACCCCCTCCCCCCTGCTTATTCGCCGCTAAATATCCATCACGAATTGGGCCCCCTCCCTTGCCACCGGCTGGATCCGCCTTCTGGGGGAGGGGGCCTGGGGTATTCAAGTTTTGACTCTATACGGATAGAGATGCTTATATAACAAAAGAAAAATAAATGCTCTTCCTGTCGGATTGAATTTTTGATGAGGGTTTATAAAGTATGCCTTCACAGTTAACAGTGTTTTAGTAGGAGATATGTCTTATATTACGTTTGTTTGATAATTCCTGCCAAGCCAGTGAAAGTGTCTCCACAAGGACCCTAGACTCTCGAAACTTCCTGGGTGGGAAAAACTAATAATAAAGATAAATAAATTTAATTCTAAAAAAAAGGTGTGTGTGTGTGTGTGTGTGTGTGTATGTAGGGGGGGGGGATGTCTAGT
This sequence comes from Strongylocentrotus droebachiensis, assembly GCA_035222895.1. Lineage (NCBI taxonomy): Eukaryota > Metazoa > Echinodermata > Echinoidea > Camarodonta > Strongylocentrotidae > Strongylocentrotus > Strongylocentrotus droebachiensis. The sequence continues at coordinate 116,143 of JAVYIG010000842.1, read as the reverse complement.
TCTTTTTATCATGTTTGATGAATGTTCAACTACTCACCTCCAGCTAATTTCTTGTTTCCTGGTTCACTAGACAATTTCAATACTTGTTTAGCCGAAAAGGTTTGTCTATGATGGAATGAATATTGTATTTGTCAGCTTTTTGAATTTAATTTGTTCATCTATATACTTTAAATTGAGAAATTGGGGGCGGGCCTGGGGTATTCAAGTTTTGACTCTATACGGATAGAGCTGATGCTTATTAGTAGGTATATAAAGAAGAATAAAAAACATGCTCTTCCAACTGTTGGATTGAATTTTTGATGAGGGTATATACCTTCACAATTAAAAGTTGTTTTTATATACGCGAGTCGTTCGTTTTTATAAATTCCTGCCAAGCCAGTGGAAGTGGGAAAGGCTAATAAAGAGTATGAAGATTTGATTTTTTGTTGTGTAAAGGTGTGTGTGTGTGTCTAGGGGGGGGGGGGGGGGTCTATTTCTTTTCATCATGTTTGATAAATATTCAAACTACTGACCTTCAGCTAACTACTTGTTTCCAGGTTTTCTTAGGATTCAGTAAAATTGAGTTTATACACCATCAAACAAAGTACTTGTAGAGGCCATGTATGAACTAGACAATTTCAATACTTGTTTAGCTGCAGAGGTTAGTCTATGATGGAATTAATATTGTATTTGCCTTTCTGAATTTGATTTGTTCATCTATACTTTAAATTGATAAATTTTCAATCATTTTCTTTCTGTTTCTCATGTGAAAATTCAAGATGTGGCGCCTAAACGTGACGTCACATCGCAAGTTCCTGCCGCAATTTCCCATAAATCACCGCGCTGATCTGTGTGAAAGAAATATATCCGCGATGTCTAGATACTGCTTCACGGGCAGGACTACGGCACTAGGGCTCCGTTTGGCTGCTTAGAAATGGTCTAATGCCGCCAACCCCGAGCCAGATAAAGGAGCTGCTGCTCAGTGCAATCGACAAAGATGAAAATGTAAGCATTACTTTTTCGTATTTTAAAGATTTTTCCTCTAATTTCGACTTTATTCGCCAGTCTTTCAACTATTTGAGATCGCAATGGTATTCCGCCATAGGCGCCCGCGTGCTGTCCACGATCCATTTTTCGGAAAGAAATTTTGCTGATTTCGGCGAGAATTCATCGCAGGTGCTGCTTGTCAAAAGACCTCACAATATTCAGTTTGTAGCTTGACTTCTGTAGACAAAACTGGTATATATTCCAAATCAGCAGAAGGTAGATTTTCGGTCAAATTTAGCATCGTTTTGAATGTTGTCACAATTTTGTGGAACGACGAGGGTCCATGTACACGGTTAGCTCGCCTGCTGCAGAATGAATTGTTGACCCATTCGGGGCCTATGAGAGGTCTTGCCGAGCGCATGCGCAAGTCAGACAGTATCCCACGTCGGTGAATGCAGGAAGGGTGCTCATTATGCAGCGATATCGGCGAACATCACTGCACAGCCAGCCACCTCGGCATGATCAGCCAGAAATGTACCGCAGAGTTGCAGGCGTACAGGAAGAGCATATTCCGCCCTGTTGTTCAGTGCAGCTGTGATAGGCTCTGCCGCGACCGGCGTGAAGTTAGAAAGATATTCGATATTCGATATTCGATATTCAAAGTGCGAATATCAAGCCAGTTTGATATTCGGATTTTCGGATATTCAAAATATCACAATTCAATGCACATCAACATATCTGATATAAGCCTGTTTTAGGTACCCAACCCCTATTGACCGGGACCATCATCTGTTGTCTGATAGATATGAAAACAACATACACTTTTTTATATGAGTTTTATCCCGGTCAAAAGGGGATAAGTCACATATCTTGGCAAAAAGATACATGTCTATCTGTAAAATATAATTATTCCATACACATGCATATATCGTATATAATTATAGAGGCCTTGTTTTAGGTACCCATCCCCTATTGACCTGGACCAGCATCTGTTGTCTAATAGATATGAATACAACAAACATTTTGATATGACTTTTATCCCGGTCAAAAGGGGATAAGTCACATATCTTATTTAAAAAGATACATGTCTCTCTTTTAAAATATAATTATTCCATACAGATGCATATATCGGATATATGGGCCTATTTTAGGTACCCATCCCCTATTGACCGGGACCATCATCTGTTGTCTGATAGATATGAATGCAACAAACATTTTTATATGACTTTTATCCCGGTCAAAAGGGGATAAGTCACATATCTTATCCAATTAAGATACAGGTATCTGTAGCACATCATAATTCCATACACATGCATATATCGGATATATGGGCCTTTTTTAGATACCCATCCCCTATTGACCGGGACCATCATCTGTTGTCTGATAGATATGAATGCAACAAACATTTTAAAATGACTTTTATCCTGGTCAAAAGGGGATAAGTTACATATCTTATCAATAAAGAGACCGGTCTGTCTTTAAGAAAAAATTATTCCATACACATGCATATATCGGATATATGGGCCTTTTTTAGATACCCATCCCCTATTGACCGGGACCATCATCTGTTGTCTGATAGATATGAATGCAACAAACATTTTTATATGACTTTTATCCCGGTCAAAAGGGGATAAGTTACATATCTTATCCAATTAAGATACAGGTATCTGTAGCACATCATAATTCCATACACATGCATATATCGGATATGTGGGCCTTTTTTAGATACCCATCCCCTATTGACCGGGACCATCATCTGTTGTCTGATAGATATGAATGCAACAAACATTTTGATATGACTTTTATCCCGGTCAAAAGGGGATAAGTCACATATCTTATTCAATTAAGATACAGGTTTCTGTAGCACATCATAATTCCATACACATGCATATATCGGATATATGGGCCTTTTTTAGATACCCATCCCCTATTGACCGGGACCATCATCTGTTGTCTGATAGATATGAATGCAACAAACATTTTTATATGACTTTTATCCCGGTCAAAAGGGGATAAGTCACATATCTTATCCAATTAAGATACATGTCTATCTGTAAAATATAATTATTCCATACAGATGCACATATCGGATATATAGAGGCCTTGTTTTAGGTACCCATCCCCTATTGACCTGGACCAGCATCTGTTGTCTGATAGATATGAATACAACAAACATTTTGATATGACTTTTATCTCGGTCAAAAGGGGATAAGTCACATATCTTATCCAATTAAGATACAGGTATCTGTAGCACATCATAATTCCATACATATGCATATATCGGATATATGGGCCTTTTTTTAGATACCCATCCCCTATTGACCGGGACCATCATCTGTTGTCTGATAGATATGAATGCAACAAACATTTTGATATGACTTTTATCCCGGTCAAAAGGGGATAAGTCACATATCTTATTCAATTAAGATACAGGTTTCTGTAGCACATCATAATTCCATACACATGCATATATCGGATATATGGGCCTTTTTTAGATACCCATCCCCTATTGACCGGGACCATCATCTGTTGTCTGATAGATATGAATGCAATAAACATTTTGATATAACTTTTATCCCGGTCAAAAGGGGATAAGTTACATATCTTATCCAATTAAGATACAGGTTTCTGTAGCACATCATAATTCCATACACATGCATATATCGGATATATGGGCCTTTTTTAGATACCCATCCCCTATTGACCGGGACCATCATCTGTTGTCTGATAGATATGAATGCAACAAACATTTTGATATGACTTTTATCCCGGTCAAAAGGGGATAAGTTACATATCTTATCAATAAAGAGACCGGTCTGTCTTTAAGAAATAATTATTCCATACACATGCATATATCGGATATATGGGCCTTTTTTAGATACCCACCCCCTATTGACCGGGACCATCATCTGTTGTCTGATAGATATGAATGCAACAAACATTTTGATATGACTTTTATCCCGGTCAAAAGGGGATAAGTCACATATCTTATTTAAAAAGATACATGTCTCTCTTTTAAAATATAATTATTCCATACAGATGCATATATCGGATATGGGCCTATTTTAGGTACCCATCCCCTATTGACCGGGACCATCATCTGTTGTCTGATAGATATGAATGCAACAAACATTTTTATATGACTTTTATCCCGGTCAAAAGGGGATAAGTCACATATCTTATCCAATTAAGATACAGGTATCTGTAGCACATCATAATTCCATACACATGCATATATCGGATATATGGGCCTTTTTTAGATACCCATCCCCTATTGACCGGGACCATCATCTGTTGTCTGATAGATATGAATGCAACAAACATTTTGATATGACTTTTATCCTGGTCAAAAGGGGATAAGTTACATATCTTATCAATAAAGAGACCGGTCTGTCTTTAAGAAAAAATTATTCCATACACATGCATATATCGGATATATGGGCCTTTTTTAGATACCCATCCCCTATTGACCGGGACCATCATCTGTTGTCTGATAGATATGAATGCAACAAACATTTTTATATGACTTTTATCCCGGTCAAAAGGGGATAAGTCACATATCTTATCCAATTAAGATACAGGTATCTGTAGCACATCATAATTCCATACACATGCATATATCGGATATGTGGGCCTTTTTTAGATACCCATCCCCTATTGACCGGGACCATCATCTGTTGTCTGATAGATATGAATGCAACAAACATTTTGATATGACTTTTATCCCGGTCAAAAGGGGATAAGTCACATATCTTGGCAAAAAGATACATGTCTATCTGTAAAATATAATTATTCCATACAGATGCACATATCGGATATATAGAGGCCTATTTTAGGTACCCATCCCCTATTAACCTGGACCAGCATCTGTTGTATGATAGATATGAATACAACAAACATTTTGATATGACTTTTATCTCGGTCAAAAGGGGATAATTCACATATCTTATCCAATTAAGATACAGGTATCTGTAGCACATCATAATTCCATACATATGCATATATCGGATATATGGGCCTTTTTTTAGATACCCATCCCCTATTGACCGGGACCATCATCTGTTGTCTGATAGATATGAATGCAACAAACATTTTTATATGACTTTTATCCCGGTCAAAAGGGGATAAGTTACATATCTTATCAATAAAGAGACCGGTCTGTCTTTAAGAAATAATTATTCCATACACATGCATATATCGGATATATGGGCCTTTTTTAGATACCCATCCCCTATTGACCGGGACTATCATCTGTTGTCTGATAGATATGAATGCAACAAACATTTTTATATGACTTTTATCCCGGTCAAAAGGGGATAAGTCACATATCTTATCCAATTAAGATACAGGTATCTGTAGCACATCATAATTCCATACATATGCATATATCGGATATATGGGCCTTTTTTAGATACCCATCCCCTATTGACCGGGACCATCATCTGTTGTCTGATAGATATGAATGCAACAAACATTTTGATATGACTTTTATCCCGGTCAAAAGGGGATAAGTCACATATCTTATTCAATTAAGATACAGGTTTCTGTAGCACATCATAATTCCATACACATGCATATATCGGATATATGGGCCTTTTTTAGATACCCATCCCCTATTGACCGGGACCATCATCTGTTGTCTGATAGATATGAATGCAACAAACATTTTGATATGACTTTTATCCCGGTCAAAAGGGGATAAGTCACATATCTTATCCAATTAAGATACAGGTATCTGTAGCACATCATAATTCCATACATATGCATATATCGGATATAAGGGCCTTTTTTAGATACCCATCCCCTATTGACCGGGACCATCATCTGTTGTCTGATAGATATGAATGCAATAAACATTTTGATATAACTTTTATCCCGGTCAAAAGGGGATAAGTTTCATATCTTATCCAATTAAGATACAGGTATCTGTAGCACATCATAATTCCATACACATGCATATATCGGATATATGGGCCTTTTTTAGATACCCATCCCCTATTGACCGGGACCATCATCTGTTGTCTGATAGATATGAATGCAACAAACATTTTGATATGACTTTTATCCCGGTCAAAAGGGGATAAGTTACATATCTTATCAATAAAGAGACCGGTCTGTCTTTAAGAAATAATTATTCCATACACATGCATATATCGGATATATGGGCCTTTTTTAGATACCCACCCCCTATTGACCGGGACCATCATCTGTTGTCTGATAGATATGAATGCAACAAACATTTTGATATGACTTTTATCCCGGTCAAAAGGGGATAAGTCACATATCTTGGCAAAAAGATACATGTCTATCTGTAAAATATAATTATTCCATACACATGCATATATCGGATATATAGAGGCCTTGTTTTAGGTACCCATCCCCTATTGACCTGGACCAGCATCTGTTGTCTGATAGATATGAATACAACAAACATTTTGATATGACTTTTATCCCGGTCAAAAGGGGATAAGTCACATATCTTATTTAAAAAGATACATGTCTCTCTTTTAAAATATAATTATTCCATACAGATGCATATATCGGATATATGGGCCTATTTTAGGTACCCATCCCCTATTGACCGGGACCATCATCTGTTGTCTGATAGATATGAATGCAACAAACATTTTGATATGACTTTTATCCCGGTCAAAAGGGGATAAGTCACATATCTTATCCAATTAAGATACAGGTATCTGTAGCACATCATAATTCCATACACATGCATATATCGGATATATGGGCCTTTTTTAGATACCCATCCCCTATTGACCGGGACCATCATCTGTTGTCTGATAGATATGAATGCAACAAACATTTTGATATGACTTTTATCCCGGTCAAAAGGGGATAAGTTACATATCTTATCAATAAAGAGACCGGTCTGTCTTTAAGAAATAATTATTCCATACACATGCATATATCGGATATATGGGCCTTTTTTAGATACCCATCCCCTATTGACCGGGACTATCATCTGTTGTCTGATAGATATGAATGCAACAAACATTTTTATATGACTTTTATCCCGGTCAAAAGGGGATAAGTCACATATCTTATCCAATTAAGATACAGGTATCTGTAGCACATCATAATTCCATTCATATGCATATATCGGATATATGGGCCTTTTTTAGATACCCATCCCCTATTGACCGGGACCATCATCTGTTGTCTGATAGATATGAATGCAACAAACATTTTGATATGACTTTTATCCCGGTCAAAAGGGGATAAGTCACATATCTTATTCAATTAAGATACAGGTTTCTGTAGCACATCATAATTCCATACACATGCATATATCGGATATATGGGCCTTTTTTAGATACCCATCCCCTATTGACCGGGACCATCATCTGTTGTCTGATAGATATGAATGCAACAAACATTTTGATATGACTTTTATCCCGGTCAAAAGGGGATAAGTTACATATCTTATCCAATTAAGATACAGGTATCTGTAGCACATCATAATTCCATACATATGCATATATCGGATATAAGGGCCTTTTTTAGATACCCATCCCCTATTGACCGGGACCATCATCTGTTGTCTGATAGATATGAATGCAATAAACATTTTGATATAACTTTTATCCCGGTCAAAAGGGGATAAGTTACATATCTTATCAATAAAGAGACCGGTCTGTCTTTAAGAAATAATTATTCCATACACATGCATATATCGGATATATGGGCCTTTTTTAGATACCCACCCCCTATTGACCGGGACCATCATCTGTTGTCTGATAGATATGAATGCAACAAACATTTTGATATGACTTTTATCCCGGTCAAAAGGGGATAAGTCACATATCTTGGCAAAAAGATACATGTCTATCTGTAAAATATAATTATTCCATACACATGCATATATCGGATATATAGAGGCCTTGTTTTAGGTACCCATCCCCTATTGACCTGGACCAGCATCTGTTGTCTGATAGATATGAATACAACAAACATTTTGATATGACTTTTATCCCGGTCAAAAGGGGATAAGTCACATATCTTATTTAAAAAGATACATGTCTCTCTTTTAAAATATAATTATTCCATACAGATGCATATATCGGATATATGGGCCTATTTTAGGTACCCATCCCCTATTGACCGGGACCATCATCTGTTGTCTGATAGATATGAATGCAACAAACATTTTGATATGACTTTTATCCCGGTCAAAAGGGGATAAGTCACATATCTTATCCAATTAAGATACAGGTATCTGTAGCACATCATAATTCCATACACATGCATATATCGGATATATGGGCCTTTTTTAGATACCCATCCCCTATTGACCGGGACCATCATCTGTTGTCTGATAGATATGAATGCAACAAACATTTTGATATGACTTTTATCCCGGTCAAAAGGGAATAAGTCACATATCTTATCCAATTAAGATACAGGTATCTGTAGCACATCATAATTCCATGCATATGCATATATCGGATATAAGGGCCTTTTTTAGATACCCATCCCCTATTGACCGGGACCATCATCTGTTGTCTGATAGATATGAATGCAATAAACATTTTGATATAACTTTTATCCCGGTCAAAAGGGGATAAGTTACATATCTTATCCAATTAAGATACAGGTTTCTGTAGCACATCATAATTCCATACACAACAAATAATGATTGAGGATTTGAATTTCTTAGGAACGAGTGGAAATAGTTATTTGTAGCAGGGATATTACTGGCCCTAAATTCACACCAAAAAGTTGAATGCCTCTGCTTTGCCGAAAGGGTCTTTTATTTCGGTTCCGTTGTAGACGATCTTACTTAATTCTAATTGTTTCTTTTCACCTTTTCTGAGAACATTATTGATAATGTTCCAGGTTGAATTTATGTCTTGTTATGTGTGGTGAATTGGGTAGAGTAATAATTCTGTTTTGCCCTATGTATTACGGATGTCAAGGTATTACAATTGGAAGTATATTTTAGTTTAGATTCATGTGTTTTTTAAAATTTTATATTTGTACAAATACTATTTTTCCGGTTTCGATCTAAGTATAGACTTAGTGATTCAGGAGGATTCAGGTACTTTTTTATAACTCGACTTGGAAGGTGATTTCAATGGAATATAGATATCACATGAAGTCATAATTATATAAACTAGCTTGTTACAACCATCATTAGCATCATTATTGTCAAGAATTACAGACCGGTCAGTGATTATCAGACTTGCTCTGAGTCTATAGCTAAATTATCTTCTGACATATCACGTGAACCCAATATGTTATTCTGAATATCAGGCTTGAGCTTGACTATGTTAGAAATATGGGGTACATGACTTTGTAGACACTGGGAAGTGATCTGATATGTAAGAAACTATAATGCCTCGTGCCTATAGGAAATATTGGAGAACACATTATCAACAAGTGTTGATGCATTATCAGAAATTTATGTTGGTTTTGTTATACTTTTGTTATACTTGGGAAAAGTGATTTTGAAGTCAAGATATCCAAGAAATCTCGACTGTATGGTTTTTCCATAATTGATTGAATGGGTTGAAATTAAAAAAAAACATTATCATGTATGTTTTTCATTGAAGGACGGTGATGTTAATATGGATTGTAATGTATCAATAAACTCAGTATAATTTGAGTTTGGTGGGCTTTTAGATTTCGTCGACAATTATGTTTTTCCCCTGTGGTACATTGATTTCAATAAAAAATGCTTTCGATAGCGTCAAAAGGGAGTAAAATCTTCATCAACGAAGACCTAAGATGGGTCGCCAATCATTGATATACTAGCTCGTAAGTGTGAAGCGATCTCGTGGACATGGTCTCGTGACGGGCGAATATTTGCACAGACTGAAAATGGTGAGGAAAAGTGAATAATCCTGATCGGAGGCATGAGCGACATCGAACGCCTTGGATAGGAAGAATTGAAAATGCGATCACGTAAGAGACTTATGCTATAGAATAACGATGCCGATAAAGTATCAATGTATTATTTGTGAGAAACCAGTGAAAAGTATTCCAAATGCATTACTATGTTTCTGATGTTCACATTGGTGTCACCTTAGTTGTACCCATCCATACTTCTAATTCCATATTTAATTCAAATTTGAACTGGACATGCGATTTATATACATTAAAAGAAATGCCATTTGCAAATGATAACCAGAGGCGGCCCTCCCAGGGGGCAGAGGTGGCACAGTGCCCCCACTTTTTCAAGCACCCGAAAATTGCCCCTTTTTACATAGGAAAAGTGCCCCTTTAATTTTGTGAGAAGTGCCCTTTTTTACATGGAAATAGTGCCCTTTTTACTTTGACAAGTGCCCCTTTTATTTCGTAAAAGTGCCCGTTCCTCTTTTCACCTCCGATAAGTGCCCTTTTATTTTCACATGTGCCCCGTTTCCTTCGACAAGTTCCCATTTCCTTTGCAAAAATTGTCCATTTTCCATTCTCAGGAGTGCTCTTCTTAATCTCTATAGTAAGTGTCCCTTTTCAGGAACGAGAAGTGCCCTTTTTCACTTTTGATAAGTGCCCCCTTCACCTTTGATAATTGCCCCATTTAAATCTGAGAGGTGCCTCTTTTACTGTGACAAGTGCCCTTTTTTCTTTGTAAGAAGTGCCCCTTCCCCTTTTAATGACTACCCCATTCTAGCTCGGATTAGCGCATCTTATATTTTCACATGTGCCCCTTTACCTTTCTAATAAGCGACCAGTTTCCTAATGAAAAGTGCCCCCATTAAAAAAAGAGCCCTTCCCCTTCTCATAAATGCCCCTTTTCATCTCTGGTAAATGACTCTTTTCAGGTAAGAGAAGTTACTCCTTTTCACTTCAGATACGTGCCGCCTTCGCCTCCGATAAATGCCCCTTTAAAATCTGATCGGTGCCCATTTTCTTTCAACAAATGCACATTTTCCTTTAAAGCTTATCTGTACTAGTTTATAAGAGGGATTAGACTACCCTGCAAGGACCTGGACAGGTGGTAATCTCATCAACTCAGCTCTCAATTAACATATGAAAGAGAGGATCATGGGGGACCAATGGTCACCAATTAGGCATTGTTTTATATATAGAGGGAGCGAGAGAGAGAGAGAGAGAGAAATTGAAGGAAGGGAAGGGAAAGGGAAAGAGGAGAGAATGGGAAAGAAAATAAAGAGGAAGAAAAGCAAAGGGGGAAAGGAAAGGAAAAAGGGCGGAGGGGGAGCCAATGACAAATACCAAATAAAAAGCAACAAGCAAACAAATGAACAAATGAATAAATAAATCAGAAAATAAAACGAGATCGGTAAGATGACCTCAACTTATCACCTTATTAATCAATCATGATACCCCCTCTTCTATCTTTCACTCTCTATCACCGTTTTCAATCTTATCCCCTCTTTCTAATTTACCTCTCTTCCTTCCTTCCTTTGTTTCCTTTTCTTTTTCATTTGTCCTTTATATTGTCCTATTGTCTTTTGTTTTCTTCTAATGTTTCTCCCTGTCTTTGTCTCTGTCTTCCTCTGATCTGTCTCTCTAGCTCTATCTCTTTCTCTTCCTCTCTCTCTCTAGTCCTTGTGGATCTCTTATGGGGAGAGGGGCTGTCTCGTCTTCTTGTTCAGGTACCCTTTTCCATTTTCGGACATACGAACCCTATTTTATTTTCGGAATTATGAACCTTCGGATAAATGAACCTTCGGAATAAAGAACATTCGGAATAAAGAACTTTCGAAATATAAAAGGAGGCGCGATAGCTCATTCAGTAGGACAGTGGTCTCGGAATCCGGATTCGAAACCAAGGTGATGCGCTAGTGCCCTTTGGCGAGGAGAGGACCTAAAGCCGTCGGCCGTCTGGTTGCTTACTTACAAGCATTAATGCTTTCTTAGCAGTCAGGTCGAACCTTCGAAATAATGCAACAAAATGTTCGGAATTACGAACCCTTTTTCATTTCGGGAATTATGAACCCCCAGGCATGGGACATTTATGTTTCGGAAATATGAACCTTCGGAAAAACGAACCTTCGAAAAATGAACATTCGGAAAAACGAGTGCCCCCCCCCCCCCCCTCAACCCCCTCCCCTCATGTAAACACTAGGAAAGGATATGATATGTCGGAAACTATAATGCCTCGATCCATACAATTGGAAATATTAGAGAACACATTATCAATATTAAAGTGTCGATGCATTATCAGAAATTTGTGTTGGTTTAGTTATACATGTACTTGGGAAAGTGATTTTGAAATCATGATATCCAAGAAATCTCGACATATAGTTTGTCATTATAAATAAATAGGTTAAGATTAAAATCGCCCATCATCATAATGTTTATCATTAAAGGGCGGTGATGTTAACATAGATTGTAATGCATCAATACAATCAGCATAATTTGAGTTTGGTGGCTTTTATATTTCGCCGACAATTATGTTTTTCCCCTGTGGTACATTGATTTCCGACATATCAGATCCTTTCCTAGTGTAAAATTCATTCTTTTTGCTGATTACACCAATATCCTTGAAAATTTCTATGATTTATGTCAATTTCTTAATGCGGAGTTATGCCATGTTTCACAGTGGTTTAATTGTAATAAGTTATCTCTTAACACTTCCAAATCTAGCTTCGTATACTTTCATCTTAACCGAAAATACAATTACAGAAAATTTATTTACCAATCTTAATATTAGTATGAATAATGTAATCATGAAACGTGTCCAATCTACAAATTTCTTAGGAGTTGTTATCGATGAACATTTATCATGGGTCGAACATATATCTACTATATCTAAACAACTTTAGTTGTATGGGCCAATACATATCCCAGCAGGCTCCTTAGATTATTGAAATTGCAAAAAAAAATTGTAAGAATATGTTCAATGTCTCACTATACTGCTCCTTTACAACCACTATTAAAAAAACTTAATCTTCTCACAATCTATCAATTGTATGACTACTGTATCTCATTAATGGTCTTTAAACATAAACATAACAAATTACCATATAATCTTGCCTCTATTATTCAATGTAAAACAGAAATGCATAATTATAATATTTTTTAATCCAGAAAATTACTATGTCGAAAAAAATAAAAATATCATCTTTTTCTTTCAAATCAAAAGGACCGTCAACATGGAACTCTCTTCCTCATTATGTTCAAACAATTTCGTTTCTTAATTCTTTTAGATCAAAACTTAAGTTTTTTTTATTCACAAACTCTACAAAATAATTAATCCATCCCAACTTTTATAACTGTTATACCTTTTAAACTCTTCTTTGCCATATTGTCACTATGAATTTTTAGTTCTTTATCAGTAAAAATGTAGGTATTTTATTAGGCTGGGGATTGCCTCGACAGAACCTTTACTGGGTTCTTTTGCAATTTCCCATGTCATGTTCATTATCTATTTCTTTCATTTCTTACTCTTCTCTTTGCTTCTCTTTTTAATAGAGTGTTTAAAGTTCAATGTATACTGTGTATTCTATAATTATGTTCTCAATGTACAATGTTTTTCAATGTACTTTTATTTTAAATGGATAGGGTCAACCAATAATTGTTTTAGCACTCTCAATTTGCAGTTTAATAAGTATGACTGTGAATTGGTTAATCTTTTGCGTACATGACAATGAATTATCAGAACTCTGAAGCTATTTATCAGGTTAAAATATTGAATCTACTGCATAATATGTTTTTTCATGTTTATTTTGGCGCGCATATTGAGCGACGTGGTAAGTATAGTTACGTACAATCAGGGTGCAGTTTACGGGTGGGGTAATAATAATATAATAATACATTATATTTCTATAGCGCATTATACAAGGTATGTCTCTATGCGCTTTACATTGTATTACAAGCTTAATTAATTACATGCATCTAATATTGAACTATTCTCAAACAAAAATTCTGACAAGATCTTTACTAAAATAGCACAACAGTAACTAGATAGATAAACATTATAATTCATTCTTAAATAATGATAAAACAGTTATGGTTCAAGATTTTATTCATATATTACAAGTTGAAATTAAAGATAACAAAGCATGATAATAATTAAGTCTTAAAAAGGTAGGTCTTAAGTGCAGTCTTGGGTGCAGAGGTGTTCAGGGGGCAGAGCCCCCCCCCCCCGGATATTTTTTCAAACCTTTAGAGGGTGCTTCAGTTTAAAAAAAAAAATAAAAAAAATAATTGAAAAACCAAGTGTACAATTTAACAAAGTATTTAAAGACAGAATAAACATTGTTTGATTTAAATTAAAAGACATGTAAGTTATTCCCTATTATTAACCGGGCTAAAATTCATTTCAAATCGTTTGCTATATGCACATCTATCAGACAATAGATGATGGTTCCTGTCAATAGGGGATGGGTACCTAAAACGGGCCCCGTTATCCGATATATGCATGTGTATGGAATACATATATTTTAAAGAGAGACATGTATCTTTTTGCTAAGATATGTGACTTACCCCCTTTTGACCGGGATAAAAGTCATATCAAAATGTTTGTTGTATTCATATCTATCAGACAGCAGATGATGGTCCCGGTCAATAGGGGATGGGTACCTAAAATAGGCCCATATATCCGATATATGCATTTGTATGGAATAATTATTTCTTAAAGACAGACCGGTATCTTTATTGATAAGATATGTGACTTATTCCCTATTGACCGGGATAAAAGTCATATCAAAATGTTTGTTGTATTCATATCTATCAGACAACAGATGATGGTCGCGGTCAATAGGGGATGGGTACCTAAAATATGCCCATATATCCGATATATGCATGTGTATGCAATAATTATTTCTTAAAGACAGACCGGTATCTTTATTGATAAAATATGTGACTTATCCCCTTTTGACCGGGATAAAAGTTATATCAAAATGTTTGTTGTATTCATATCTATCAGACAACAGATAATGGTCCTGTTCACTAGGGGATGGGTACCTAAAAAAGGCCCATATATCCGATATATGCATGTGTATGGAATAATTATTTCTTAAAGACAGACCGGTATCTTTATTGATAAGATATGTGACTTATCCCCTTTTGACCGGGATAAAAGTCATATAAAAATGTTTGTTGTATTCATATCTATCAGACAACAGATGATGGTCCCGGTCACTAGGGGATGGGTACCTAAACAAGGCCCATATATCCGATATATGCATTTGTATGGAATAATTATATTTTAAAAGAAAGACATGTATCTTTTTTGATAAGATATTCGACTTATCCCCTTTTGACCGGGATAAAAGTCATATCAAAATGTTCGTTGTATTCATATCTATCAGGCAACAGGTGATGGTCCCGGTCAATAGGGGATGGGTACCTTAAAAAAGGCCCATATATCCGATATATGCATGTGTATGGAATAATTATTTCTTAAAGACAGACCGGTCTCTTTAGTGATAAGATATGTGACTTATCCCCTTTTGACCGGGATAAAAGTCATATCAAAATGTATGTTGTATTCATATCTATCAGACAACAGATGATGGTCCTGGTCAATAGGGGATGGGTACCTAAGAAAGGCCCCGTTATCCGATATACGCATGTGTGTGGAATAATTATATTTTAAAGAGAGACATGTATCTTTTTTGCTAAGATATGTGACTTATCCCCTTTTGACCGGGATAAAAGTCATATAAAAATGTTTGTTGTATTCATATCTATCAGACAACAGATGATGGTCCCGGTCAAAAGGGGATGGGTACCTAAAATAGGCCCATATATCCTATATATGCGTTTGTATGGAATAATTATATTTTAAAAGAGAGACATGTATCTTTATTGATAAGATATGTGACTTATCCCCTTTTGACCGGGATAAAAGTCATATCAAAATGTTTGTTGTATTCATATCTATCAGACAACAGATGATGGTCCCGGTCACTAGGGGATGGGTACCTAAACAAGGCCCATATATCCGATATATGCATTTGTATGGAATAATTATATTTTAAAAGAAAGACATGTATCTTTTTTGATAAGATATTCGACTTATCCCCTTTTGACCGGGATAAAAGTCATATCAAAATGTTCGTTGTATTCATATCTATCAGGAAACAGGTGATGGTCCCGGTCAATAGGGGATGGGTACCTTAAAAAAGGCCCATATATCCGATATATGCATGTGTATGGAATAATTATTTCTTAAAGACAGACCGGTCTCTTTAGTGATAAGATATGTGACTTATCCCCTTTTGACCGGGATAAAAGTCATATCAAAATGTATGTTGTATTCATATCTATCAGACAACAGATGATGGTCCTGGTCAATAGGGGATGGGTACCTAAGAAAGGCCCCATTATCCGATATACGCATGTGTGTGGAATAATTATATTTTAAAGAGAGACATGTATCTTTTTTGCTAAGATATGTGACTTATCCCCTTTTGACCGGGATAAAAGTCATATCAAAATGTTTGTTGTATTCATATCTATCAGACAACAGATGATGGTCCCGGTCAAAAGGGGATGGGTACCTAAAATAGGCCCATATATCCTATATATGCGTTTGTATGGAATAATTATATTTTAAAAGAGAGACATGTATCTTTATTGATAAGATATGTGACTTATCCCCTTTTGACCGGGATAAAAGTCATATCAAAATGTTTGTTGTATTCATATCTATCAGACAACAGATGATGGTCCCGGTCACTAGGGGATGGGTACCTAAAATAGGCCCATATATCCGATATATGCATTTGTATGGAATAATTATATTTTAAAAGAGAGACATGTATCTTTTTGTGATAAGATATTCGACTTATCCCCTTTTGACCGGGATAAAAGTCATATCAAAATGTTTGTTGTATTCATATCTATCAGGCAACAGGTGATGGTCCCGGTCAATAGGGGATGGGTACCTTAAAAAAGGCCCATATATCCGATATATGCATGTGTATGAAATAATTATTTCTTAAAGACAGACCGGTCTCTTTATTGATAAGATATGTGACTTATCCCCTTTTGACCGGGATAAAAGTCATATAAAAATGTTTGTTGTATTCATATCTATCAGACAACAGATGATGGTCCCGGTCAAAAGGGGATGGGTACCTAAAATAGGCCCATATATCCGATATATGCATGTGTATGGAATTATGATGTGCTACAGATACCTGTATCTTAATTGGATAAGATATGTGACTTATCCCCTTTTGACCGGGATAAAAGTCATATCAAAATGTTTGTTGTATTCATATCTATCAGACAACAGATGATGGTCCTGGTCAATAGGGGATGGGTACCTAAAATAGGCCCATATATCCGATATATGCATGTGTATGGAATAAATATATTTTAAAGAGAGACATGTACCGATATATGCATGTGTATGGAATAAATATATTTTAAAGAGAGACATGTATCGGTGATGGTCCCGGTCAATAGGGGATGGGTACCTTAAAAAAGGCCCATATATCCGATATATGCATGTGTATGAAATAATTATTTCTTAAAGACAGACCGGTCTCTTTATTGATAAGATATGTGACTTATCCCCTTTTGACCGGGATAAAAGTCATATAAAAATGTTTGTTGTATTCATATCTATCAGACAACAGATGATGGTCCCGGTCAAAAGGGGATGGGTACCTAAAATAGGCCCATATATCCGATATATGCATGTGTATGGAATTATGATGTGCTACAGATACCTGTATCTTAATTGGATAAGATATGTGACTTATCCCCTTTTGACCGGGATAAAAGTCATATCAAAATGTTTGTTGTATTCATATCTATCAGACAACAGATGATGGTCCTGGTCAATAGGGGATGGGTACCTAAAATAGGCCCATATATCCGATATATGCATGTGTATGGAATAAATATATTTTAAAGAGAGACATGTATCTTTATTGCTAAGATATGTGACTTATCCCCTTTTGACCGGGATAAAAGTCATATCAAAATGTTTGTTGTATTCATATCTATCAGACAACAGAGGTTGGTCCCGGTCAATAGGGGATGGGTACCTAAAAAAGGGCCCATATATCCGATATATGCATGTCACGGTATGGAATACTTATATTTTAAAAGACAGACATGTATCTTTTTTAATAAGATATGTGACTTACTCCCCTTTTGACCGGGATAAAAGTCATATCAAAATGTTTGTTGTATTCATATCTATCAGACAACAGATGATGGTCCCGGTCAGTAGGGGATGGGTACCTAGCTAAAATAGGCTTATATCAGAAATGTTTATGTGTATTGAATTGAGATATTTTGAATATCCGAAAATCCGAATATCAAACTGGCTTTATATTCGCATTTTGAATATCGAATATCGAATATCGAATATCTTTCTAACTTCACTCCGGTTCTGCCGCGCCGACTCGTCATGTACTGTGCACAAGACTTTGATTTACCTGGCTGGAGTAGATCTTCTAGAGGTTTGTCAGAGAATGCAGCTTTAAAAGCGAAATAATATGAAGAAAATTAGGGCCTTGATTCTACCAATACCATGATTGTCTTTGACCCTGACTGACTCTGTTGAGTTTCATATTTGTGGCTTGTTAATGTTCTGTCTTGGGTTAATATGAATATGAACTAAAAATAAAATGATCAACATTCAAATTGATGCAATACTGATTGTGTGGGCTTAGTGAGTGATGTGTGATTTGTGTTTGGGCGTCCTTTCAAAAGAGAAGAGAGGAGAGGATGGGATTTCAGCGGCAGTGGTATTTAAATGGAAATCTGACTTTAATAAGAGCAAACAACTAGTCTTAAAGAAAGCTGAAAAAATCAGGAGAGCAGACTGGTGAAAGTTTGAACAAAATCGGACAAAAGATAAGAAAGTTGTGAATTTTTGAAAGTTGTAACTAGATCTAGACCTAAGTCACTATGACTATGACAAGTATAGTATGGGAACTTCAAATCAGCTGAATCGATATTGTCACTGATATAGTGCTTGACTACTTTCTGATTTGTTCCAAAACAAAAAATGTAGGACTCAGGAGGGTCTTTTATAGGACCTATAATGATAATAAGTAGTGCCCTACATGTAGGCTAAGCCAAGGAGAAGGCACTTTAATAGTTAGAAGAAAACAGAAGTTAATGATATTTTGTGGTTGTACAAGACAAATTCTGGGAGAGTTGTCTGCGACTACTGACTACACATGTACATCACAATGCTCTGACCAAATTGCCAATTTGAGATCGGCGTACATTTAGTGATCTGAAGCTTCAAGCATTCATTCTCCCTTGGGGCACTACTAGAAATATAGTATGGGAAGTACTAGTACATTTATTTTTTTACTGTAGATCCTTTAAAAAGAAAAGAGTAAATCAAAAGACCCTCCTGAGTCATACACAGGCCTTAAATGTCAATGTTTTTAGGGCAAGGCCACTTTTCTGTAGGGCACATTCTTATATTACAGCACAAATAGGAAGAATTGGAAAGGGCACAAAAAAAATCTCCAAGGCCAATGAGAGGGGCATTGAGGCCAACCAAAGGGGCATCCAAGCCCATGGCCTTGGTGGCCTTGGATTAATTTAAGGCCTGCATACCGGTACATTTTGAACAAAAATACAATTAATTTCTGCTCTTCTCCTAAGTGCCTTCTCCTGGAGCACTACTCAAAATATATCATGGATAGCAATCATAGCATATTATTATGGGTCCTCTGACTAGAAAAGACTTTCCTAGTCATACAATGTACATGAACATATCTTCTTTAGCAACAACTTGTTTAGAAAGACCATCCTTTTATGACTTATGAAGCATACATATATTCACGAAGAGGGGGGAAATTGGAGAGACGTGATTCCATGGGCTTTTTATTTTGGTCAAAATAAGTATTTCTACAGGATTCCATGAAGGAATTCAAACAAAGAAATATAGAAGGAAAAAATCTTTGATGTGGAGAGTAAATTTATGATGCATCACATCAATACCTAGCAACAAATTACAGGGTATTTTGCAGATACGCTTGGTGACCTGGGGAATTCCATGTTATTAAAGAGGGTCATGCAATAACAGGAATTTTTGTTGTGCGCTTCAAACTTTTGCAATACATGTGTAATGAATTAAATGATTTGTTTGATTGCATGGCCAAGAAAATCTGGACATCGTTTCACGAAACTGTCATAAGAACAAGACAGACATCTCATTAAAACGTGTGTTTCATTTAATACACATGTTTCAATGGGTTTTCCGCAGACTTGTACTTATGACGGTATCTTGAAATGCTGCCCAGAAATGTTGTTAAATTGACAAAGACATCAGGAAAGTTTTAAATTGACTTAGTGACGGAGAGAATATTGGTGCCAACAAGGGCCCCACTATGAAAACGACATTCCCTGAAATTCACTTTCTTTTCTCTTGGAAATACATGTACACTGTAGGTACCTAAAGAACCTGTTCTTAAAGACCAATTGCTTTCAATAAGCATTTGTCATCTCTGTTGTGTAGTCTTTATCTACAGGTTTCACTGTTGTACCTTTCAGCAACTGGTGAACACAGGTAAACCTTTTTTCTATCTTTTTAAAAAGATAAAGGTGAGTTCTGGTCATGCGATTGCATTGTGAAAGAAAAGGTGTGGAATCGATCAGAAAAAGTTGATCATGTAGCATGTAAGTAATTGTGTGTACTGCAAGGTTCTGGAGTCATCAAAATCATTATAAATTTGGCCCAGTCTTGGTAAAGTAACTAGCACTGAACACAGAAAGATGTGTATGGGACTACACAAATTGTGTTGGGGTTACCTGCCTTGATTTCCTTATCTTTCTATGCTCATTACTCAGCCAGTATACATTTTCTACCAAAATTGTTAGGCAAATGACATTTATTTGTAATCTTGAATATTCTGTGTAATTTTCATTTGATTCTGTGAGAATTCATTTTCTTTTTTAACCAGAACTCAAGTTTATGTTTAATAAGAAAAACTAAATCTGAATCTTTCCTCTTTCTTCTGATCCATCTTTCATGCAGATTGTTGACATGGGCAGTGTTACAAAAGCAGTCTCTCTTCTGGAGAGCAATCCCATCACCAAAGATGCTCTTGAGGTAAGTTTCTCTGACTCTTCAACAACGGAATGTCACTTGCTGCAGCCAGCATTGTGAAGTGTCATGCTTCTTAAAATAGTATCAGAAGAAATTTTGTACTCCTTTTCACTCTTTTAGCTTTAGCTTTGTCACAATGCTGATGGACTGAGTTTCAAGTAGGATGTTATTCTGAAAATCCCTTTTAGTGAAAGGTCAGAAGGTCTTTGAAGTATGTAGAATTTTGAAATCCTAGGAACACTTCCAGAACTTTTTTTTTAAAATTTAAATTTAAAAAAAAATGTCCATAGGCATACACAATCACAAAGAGCTGTAATTTTTAAACTAATTTTATAAAGGACTCCATTATTTGATAGGAAAAAAGTAAGTGTAATATCGGCTGTTGCTATATGCTGCAAATCATTTCTTTGCAGATTTGTGTTAAAATCCCTGAAGTCGGGTTTGTGCTCAGATGCAGTTACTGTAATGTCTTTGATAAATTTGCATATATGTACATTGACATTTTATCTGTTGGTTGAATCTGGATTTTGAGCATTTTTTTGCTACCGAAGGTGGTGCCCAGGTTTTTCTGAATATCCGTCTGTACATCCATCTCACTTTCTCATTGTTGCGATATATCAATTCATATTTCTCACAGTTATTGTATTGTTTTTGTTTTTATTTTCGATATACAGTATCTCACTAAACGTTTGTTTTACCTTTTTTTACCCCATATTTGTCACTATCTTCAGGAAACCAGACTCGGGAGGCTTGTCCAAATTGTGCGTAAGAAGGCTACAACCAGTAACCTCAAGAAGCGATGCACAGCCTTGATAAAACAATGGCAGTCTCAGTTCCTGCCCCCGAGCGCAGTCAAACCTCCAAGGACCGAGTCCCCTGTACCTCATCAAGAGGAGGTCAAAGGTCAGGAAGGATCATCGACCTCCGATGGACAGAAACCAAAGCCTGCAAAGCAGACAGTAAATGCCACCTCTGTTGATAAGAGTAAAAGTGAAAATCTTCGAAGGAGAAAAAGGCAGCCGGAAAACTCGCCATCAATTTCTCCTTCATCACAGGCTCCCCCTTCTAAAAAATTAATATCATCATCTCAAGGGCAATCTCCATTGTTACAAGGCGAGGGAAATGGACAAGATGACTCTGGTCTTAATGGGATGTCCTCGAAAAGGGACGTTGACTGTGGTAGAAAACTTATCAAAGATTCAGTAAAAACTGCTTCTCCAAAGTCTAGTGTTCCTTCGCCTAAGTCTAAACCCAACATTAACAAAGACAAAGGTTCATTAAAGAAGTTAAAGGCGGAAAGATCAGCATCTCCCAAACCTAGGACAAAAGACTCATCATTAAATTCAGTATCTCCTGCACTGCATCCCAAAGCAGAGAAACATTTGAAACCCAAAGGATTATCACCTAGATTATCACCTAGTGTTGCCAAGGCAAAGTCTGATAAACGAGTGAAGGTTTCACCAGCACCAGCACGTGTTGCCATCGGTAAGAAAAGGAGTTCTTCCCATGATCGTTCGCCTAGACCCTCCAACGATTCGTCTGCTTCCAATTCACCAGCTGTTGTGGGTGGACCCTCTCTGAAATCCACTGGTACTTTTTCAACGGAC
Organism: Strongylocentrotus droebachiensis; assembly: GCA_035222895.1. Lineage (NCBI taxonomy): Eukaryota > Metazoa > Echinodermata > Echinoidea > Camarodonta > Strongylocentrotidae > Strongylocentrotus > Strongylocentrotus droebachiensis. The sequence goes on along the minus strand of JAVYIG010000842.1, from coordinate 93,607 downwards.
TGGGACACTGCCGGTTTCGGCTTTGGGGATAGCGGAGGGGAATCCTCTCGGAGTGCTACACCCCAGAATGTGTGCGACGCCCCTAGTTCTTCAAAGCCTTTCTCTATTTTTGATTTAGATTTCACTGATGCTGTTTCATCTCAAGTGTCAAACACAAGCCTGTTTGACAGGGCAGAGTCACCTGCTAGCTTTCTAGATGAGCGACCCTTTACACCAACAATAAGTGCATTTTCTGAAGAATTTTCTCAGAGGACAGAGTATAGTCATTCTCCTTCTGCTTCAAAGGAAGAGGAGGATGAAGAGGAGGAGAAGGAGGAGGAGGAGACATCAGTAAATGTGATGGAGACTAGCCTAATGGAGACCCTTGAAGATGAACCTGTGAGCCCTCCATGCCCGGTGCTGGAGGGGGATATAGATCGAATTCATGATGACGAGTGGGAGGGGGTGAATGGTTGCTACAATGATAAAGGAGAATGGTTTGACTGGATGCAGTGCCTGACTGTAAATACAGATGTGGAAAATTCTATACAAATTCTACCCTATGTATGTATTGATTAGCAAAATATGAACACGCTCACTGTAAGTTATTTTTTATGTGAATGCTTGAATTGAAAGAGTGAACCATCATAATATGTATTTTTCTCTTGTTTTCCTATTTTTTACAGATACTTTCTCGGTGCAAATATGATGTAGTAAAAGTAAAGTGTATTTTATTTCATAAGTTTATATTGGACAGAAGAGACAGGCATGAATTTTCATGTACATGTATGTATTGAAACTGTTTTAAATTTAACGCTGAGCAAGTTCCTTTAATTTGACGTAAAAATTACCATGAATTTTTTTCTGTTACCTAATAATGAAAATTGTGGTCAGGTAGAATATTAAAAATCTTGGTAGATAGCAGAAGTAGAGTACATCATATTGCTAAAGAAATAACATCTATAAAACAGGGTAAGAATTAAGAAGACTTTCTCCGGGCCATTATTTGAACAGAAATAATTAACTATTTCATTGTAATCAATGTCTAAAATGGGGTATTTTTTTGGGGGGGGGTCTAATTTCTTTAAAAGCTCTGCTCATGCATGGGTAATTCATGCAGAATTGCAATTGTTAAAGCCCTTTTAAAGCCTTTTTAAAGGGGAAGTCCACCGTGATATTAAATTAGTTATAATAGTCTAAGCATAAAAATGAGAGGAACGGGTCAGTGAAAATTGAGCAAAATCTGGTTAAAAATAAGAAAGTTGTGATATTTGGAAGTTGTCATCAGTCAAACGCATATGAGCTATTGCAATATTTTGTGTTCGTTGTCCGGTTACCCTAAACTTTTAACATTTTCAATTTCTCTAAAAAATGCGTAGCCAGATTTTCACCCAGGTGCAGCCTTCAATATCCACCATCCAAACAGCAATACGAGCTTATAAAACTTGAATTTTTTGAAATCTTTAAAACTTACTTATCAGATTTTGCTACAACTTTCACTGACCAGTTCCTATCATTTTGTAATGCTTCTATAAAAACCAGCTTAATAATACCAGGATGGACTTGCCCGTTAAAAGAAATGCTATTATCTCCTATATCAAAGGGCCATTTTGGCATTTGTTATCTTGCATTTAGCAGTAGGAAAACAGTCAGATGACAAAATAGTCTGTAGAAAGTACGACAATGTTACTTTGGGCATGACATTGAAAATGTTGCATGTGTACGACTGTTTTTTTAAATAAACGATCCCAAGCTCTGGTTTATGGGTTGGCTGTACTGTAACAACTGCAAGTCATTTTCGTCAAATATTTGAATAATTTGTTAAGGGTAAAATCTCATACATCATGACCATGTCCAAGGCCATAATCGCTTTCTAATCATATTTTAGTGTGCCATTGGTTTGTAAGCTCTGCCTTACGCTTCATGTATTAAAGTTGGGTTTCACAAAAGGAGTTAAAGCTATGTATACAGTGTACACTCTTAAATCAGGTTAAACAAAAGAAATTACACGCATGTGAGGTCTAAGCATTCTCTTGTTAAACATGACTTCTATGTAGCTTAGAAACATTGTGGGGTTTAACTTTGGTTTCGATCAGTGTTTTGTTTTATGTCTTTGCTGGGAATTATGTCATTGGAACAGAAAGACCACTGCAACTTTCTTAACATTGAATCATTTAGAAAAATGGAAATTTAAGAGAGTGAAATATAAAGATTCATCCAATAATATGTGCCAAAGTTTGCTTTTCATAAGTTTTGATGAGTTCTAAAGTAGAAAGAATATATGTAAGAGGATAATTGTGGGTCTTTATTCTCATTGTTCATATGCAGGTCTACTTATATTTTATCAACCAAATAAACAGATTGTTATGATAGAATAATACATTTATTTTATATATTTAGATGTCGGCTCAAACATTTATATTCTGAACTGTCAATTTGTAGAACCAGATTTAAAAACCTCTCTAGTATACATGTAGGTCATATATGTGTCCATTATCAGCTATGTAAAAATGTAAACTGAGACAAATGCAATATATTATTATGATGGTAAACAAATGTGGAAATGTTTAAGTAGGAGAGACGGTTTGTTTCAATTCAAGGAAAATTGTGGTAAATATTGCTTACATAAGAATTTTCATGAGAATAGGAATGGTGGAATGAAGTTAAAACATTAGATGTTGGTATGCTGATATATATATAGTAAGGCTTGTACATGATAGTAGAGAGATATATATTATCTTGGATGTCTTATGAAAGCCAATATGACTGATAAAAATGATGCAAAATATGAATTTTCTTTTCTTGATTTACAATTGACTAAACACATGATTAATGTAGATTTTTTTTTTGTTGATCATGTAAGATCTGATAACGCATCCCTCATCCGTTCCGACTTGTTCTCATTATTTATTTTTGTAAGGACACTGTACTTGACTTTGAAAAAGTATTTTGTTAGTTTGTTAAACAAAAGAGGTATTTTTGTACTTTTGTGTGTGCATACTTTAAATTGTGTATTAGGTTGGCAAGAGCCAAGAGCTAACATGTGCAGGTACCTGGTACCACAAGGTGTTAAAAGGAAAAATCAAACCATTGATCATTTGAAAGTGGCAAGTTGCTGCAAGTACAATCATATGGAGATCAAAATAACTTTGTGAAGTAATACCTTTCTGTGATACATCTTTCCCTCGCCAATAACATTTGCAATAAAATGGGTGCAGTAATATATCACAAATTCTGTGAGTTTATATACGCAAAAATCTAAGATGTCACGACGTGTATCCCCCTTTTTTGTTATTGGAGCGGGGTGGTGGGCTAGTTAAAAGATATTCTGGAACATTTATTTGCAAATAAATTTTATAAATTCTATTGTTCTGAAGTGATTTACTAGGCTTGAGAAATTCACTAGTACACAAAATACTTAAGCTTAACCCCCCCCCCCCCCCATCCCCACACCCTTGCTGTGTATACTGTACATACAGCTAACATGAAGTCTGAACTAGCAAGTTGAGATTAAAGGGGAAATGTGAGAAAGGCTTCACGATTGCTGTGTTTGTTGGAGAAAAACAGGTTTATTTCCACATGTTAAGTTGATGCCAAAAATCTTCAATAATTAAATTCCTAATATAAAATACATTCCTGTCGATGTGATAATGCAGTAGACATTTAGTGGAATAGGAAATTAGATGTAATGCTAGAATGATTTGAAATGTCTAATGATACTAATCAAATGAAACATTTTTGTACTTTTGTATATTTATTGGTTTGCAATATAGGTTTCAACCTCCCTCTTTAGTTGTAGGATGCCAAGGGAAAGAGGAAACCTTCAAAATAAAAAATAAAAACACCCGACAAATATATTAAGTGCATTAATTTTGTGAAATTAGTACAATTGAAAGTTTCAACAAATTATGTATTCAGTACAGTACATATATCCATTAAACTTTCTAATAGGTTACTTTCTAAACAAGGGTTTGAAGGAGAAGATCAACAAAGTTTGTTAAAGATAAATCAGAATAAAAAGTTGATTTTGTTTTTCTTCAAGGAAACCATACATTTTGAAATAGAAAATGCAGGATATTGACTGGTCTTATTTGAATACTATTCTAATTAGGGTAAAATTATTTTGGTGACTTTGGTCAAAATGACTAAGGTCTTTTGGGGGGCCCCTTTTTCTCCCCTATCGTCATATGTGGAATATTATACAAGTATAATAACTTACATCATGTATATTCCAGTGAATGATTTTTTGTCAAAATTTCATATCCCCTTTAATAATATAATTAAGGTCCGTATCTATTCAGTCTTGCAACATCTGTTGTCTTTAAACAAACAATAATTGACGATGAAAAAGTAATATCTGAAAGTTTGGAAATATCTGTATCTTTAATGAAATTGTTTTCACTTTGAAAATAAGCAATATATGTTACTTTGTTTGTGCCTTCTTTAGATTAATTTTCCTCATGAGAAAAGAGGAATGCCAGATATGTAACTAGTTTTAATTACATGTTTTTTTTTCTTCATAGAATGAAATGTGTTCATTCAACATTTCTTCATTATTTGCATGTTATGATTATCATTTTTCAATTTTAGTGAAAAAAGGAGCAACAAACCTGATTGTTGCATGTGTAATGAATGTGTGAAATAGATTCATGTGAATGGTACCTTATGACAAAATATGGCTCTAAAGAGCATTATTTCTAATCATTTTGATTTTGGATCTTCATTTTGAGAAAAAAAATTAAAAGAGTAAAAAATACAACAAAAACAATGCCTGCCGTTTCAGACTCTTGTGTTAAAACTTTTCTTTTTCTTTTACTTCAGTTGAATCTTTCCATATTTCGAGCCCCCTCCCCCCCCCCCCCCCCTCCCCACTCAGCTGTTTATATAGTGGAATTAGATGAGGTCAGGAAGTAAACACAAGGGGCCTCTTGATTGAATAATGTTAGTGGTGGATTTAGGGGGGGGGGCTGTCCTATTACTCCATACAGGAGGGGTGATGACACGGTATTAAATCAGTGGTCTTGTAATATGAAGGTCCATGATTTTGAAATGCCACAGATGGGTTAAAGTGCTAGTACCCTTTAGTGAGATTAAGGTGATTTCATCATTCCATGGACATTCTCACTCGCCTCCCTGCAAAAATTAGAAGTAGGGGGGGGGGTGGTGGAGCTTGTGATTATTTTAACCTGCAGATCTTTTTTTTAACTACACCAACGCCCCCCCCCCCCCCCCCCCCTCCCCATGAAATTATAAGTTATGAAGGTAAACATGAGTTTGAGAGATAAAGACGGTGAAAGAAACGGACAGAGAATGAGACCTGTCAGAGACTGATTTGCATGTGTTCATGTGCAAGCTAGGCTAGGACCATGGTAAATGCATGTTGTATACATCCATGGCGTCATATGGGCAACAGATGGCAGTATTGAACCTGACGTCACGTTAATGGCGGAGAGCGTGTGTTTCTGAGCTGAGAATCCCCTTGTCGAGACAAACTTTTTTCTCTCAAAATTAGAGTATAAATCACACATTTACCCTGTTTTAATATCAGGGAGGCCACCACCATGTTAATAGTACTGAAAACGTTACAACAGCAGACTTTCCGTGTGGAAATAGAGGACAGTGCAACGGTAAGTTAGTCTCGATCATTCCATTAACATGTCCATTGTCATCGGGCTGTGTCATCTCCCGTCTTTATTTTGTTTCTAATTCTAGATCTATTTCACTTGCTAGGCCTTGGCCTAGTCCTAAACCCCATGTTCTATGACTGTTTGAATATTAACAAATTGGGGTGAATTTCACATAGTGTAATTGATATGTTAACTGTTATTGCTGAAATGAAGGCCATGATTATTCCTTTTCATTAAATTTTATGAGACTTTGTTCTGATAATTATTTTTGTTCAACAATGCAAATGCAATGCAACAAATTAGAAAAAGGCCAACTTAAAAAAAATAAAGAATATTAAAAGAATTATGCTTTGGCTTAGCCAGGTGGTCACAACTCACATTTCAATGGTGTTTATTTTTACTTTGACTTGAGTTTGAGTCATCGGGTCACCCCGTTTTCCCGTTGGGTCGGGTGGTCGCATTACCCGATCTGGCTTCTGTGATTAACATAACAATTAACATTAACAATTAACATGCCCCTTTATTTTTATTCACAAAATGTAGGGCCACCGGTTCAGCCAGGGGGTAATGTTTGTGAAATAGACCCCTGTCATCTACAACAAATGGTCTAGATCTAGTCCAATAACTCCAATTTACAGTAGGGGCGCAGGTCCGAGAATATAAAGATCATCCCCATATTAAACGAGGATATATTCTGGTCTGAGAATATAAAGGATCGTTCGCATAAACAAAGATATCTTTGTAAACGCGGACAAATCGCTTCCTAAAAAACAAGGATCATAGTCATTTTCGCAGACGTCTTTTTTCTTCGGTGCTCTGCGGTTGTACTTGTAGGGTAACCGATCTGCGCCTTGGCATTGCGAACAAAACGAATTCCTCATCTTGAAATACCCCTAGTTCATCGTCTACTTTTACGAGTTGTCCATCTTCTACTTTTACGAGTTGTCCATCTTCAAGAGTATTTATCGTTCATAATGTGAAAGTCTCTGTTTATAGTGCATCATGGAGCATCATCAAGGAATCCATTTTCGCATTGCCAAGGCGGGGATTGGTTATACTTATAGACCTTTGCGCAAATGTGGATGATCCTTTTTCTAAGGACGCGATTTGTCCGCGTTTACAAAGATATCTTCGTTTATGCGAACGATCCTTTACATTCTCCGACCAGCTCCCCTACTGATTTACCACTGTCTGTAATACCAGACACTTTGTGAAAGCCCTACGGCAAATCTATGAAAGGTCGCGTGATCTTCTGATTTGGTTTCACAAAAGGTCATGTAACGCGACCACCTGACCGGACGCAATGACTTGATGATTCGAGGTAATCCATAAATAATGGAGAACCCGAGCCTCTGAGTGCGAGAAGAGTTTGAATTACCGGTAAAACTTAATCATATTTATTGTCTTGTTTTGTCTTTCCCTTGATATCCACAATAAAAGGAGGTGATTTTATGGCACGTTGAGGTGTACTGTAGTGTAGACGAAGATAACCGCCTGGTATGGCCACTCGTCTGAATTCTTTAGTAAATCTAATTTGTAAACCTTCCTCATACACAGACACAGAAGAGAAACTGACGATTGTCCTTGGGAAGGAAATATATCAAATGTTTGTACCCAGAGGCCAGACGTTGAAGGAACGGGTCGTGTATCCGGACAATTGATTTCAAACCTTTATTTGAAGAAGTTTACAAGCAATATTTCAGAAATCTTCTAAGGCTTATGTTGGAAAATATTATAAAGGAAAAGATCATGATGATTAGTGCTATTTGATGAATATATTTCGTTAAATCCAAAGGTAAAAGAGAACGTTTTGTTTAGTGTCCGGGCAGGCGGGCACCCACCCCTCCATCATAGTCATACTTTAAAAATAGTATTTTACTTTCTGTCCGTTTTCTTGAAGCTACTGCATGCAAATAGATTGGCAATGACACACAAAGTGCATTGCGTAATCTCCCCTCACTATTCCCTTACATGTTCTTCAATCTCTGTATAGAGGCGGTCAGTGGAGCCAGTCAGCGTAACAACCGTCATTATCAGAGACAGATGCTTTCGTTCTAGTTGATGTGTAGACCTTAACTACTTTCATGTCCTGCATTGCCCTTTCATAACATACTCTTTGTATGACGGGGGGCCCGAGTTTTTCATGGTATTCCCCCAATGCCTGATCTCATCTTAATCCTTATATTCTAGAAAGGAAGTATGCCGAAAATGCTATGGTCTTGACTCTTCTGGGAAGTAGGGTCCCAAACGCAGGGGGTGTACTCAAGTATAGATGCTTCTATTCATATGCTCTCTCCTTGATGGTTCAGGAGCTAACTTTCAGGTTTCCTCAAAGAAAGGCCAAGGTCTTGCTGCCTTTGCTGCAAATGTTGTCGATATGGCTATCCCAACTTATGCTCTGTTGCATAGTGACACCCAAGTACTTGGCAATGGTGACAGTGTCCAACTGCATCGGATGGACCTCTACTCTGACTGAGTGATTGAAAGTGTAGAGCATTTGGGAGGGTGGAACATGATATCCTAACTCTCCTCCCTAATGTGTAAGGTGTTGGATACCTTGTTTACGGTGACTGTGAGTGTGAGCGATACTGCTTTTCTCCACCATGTACATGTAAACTGCTGTATATCATCAGTAAAACAGCGTGCCTGTGTTAACTGCTTTAGCAAATCATTGATACATGTATATGCCAGGAACAGGCAGGGCCCCAGAACAGAACCCTGTGGGACACCTGATCTCACATGGATGAAGGATGACCTCTTACCATTCACTATAACTACCTTGTGTCTGTCACAGAGGAAGCTGGAGATGCACAAAACGGTGACACCATGGAAGCCATAGCATTGGAACTTGTGAAGCAGTAAGCTATGGTCCACCTGGCCAAAGTCCATTATCAGGATATGTCTGTCTGTTTTCCCACTCTCTGGGGCGATGAGTTAACTACTCCGCAGGAACCCATCCTTGGTGATATTCTTGCAATCTCCAAAGACTGACTGGAACTGATGGTAAAAATCCTCTGCCTTTTCTTTGGAATGAGAGGTTAAGTGACCATATTTCTACAGCAGTGCAACCCCCGAATTGGTTGACCTCTTGTTTTTATGCCTCCGTCACGAAGTAGCCGGAGGCATTATGTTTTCGGGTTGTCTGTCCGTACGTCCCGTTCTCGTGATCACGTTATCTCAAGAACCGATGGATGGATTCCTGCCAAACTTGATTCATGTATGTATCTTGCAGAGCTAATGAACTGATTAGATTTTGGGGTCATGAGGTCAAAGGTCACAAGGCTCATTATTTATGCAAAATAGCTTGTGATCGCGTTATCTCAAGAACTGATTGATGGATTCCTGCCAACTTAGGTCATGTACAGTATGTATCTTGCAGAGTCAATGAACTGATTAGATTTTGGGGTCACAAGGTCAAAATTCAAAGGTAATTTTGATCCGATGGACGGATTACCATCAAACACGACATGTTTGTATCATGCAGAGCCAATGAACTGATTAGATTAATTTTGGGGTCATAAGGTCAAAGGTCATGGGGCTCATTATATGCAGAATAGCTTGTGAACACATTCTCATTAGAACTGAAGAATGGATTACTATCAAACTTAGGAGTCGTTAGGACATACATCTTGCAGAGCCAATGAAATAGATTTTAGGGTCATGGGGTCAAAGATCAAAGAGTCATACATGTATATGAAAAATAGCTTGTAATCACGATATTCTGAGAACCTGTTGATGGATTACAATCAAACTTCAATTTGAAAAATTGCTTTTGTTTTGGTTTGCAAAATCGCCCAATGGCAGAGGCATCATTTTCGACTGTCGAAGTTCCATCTAGTTTATGTATGTCGAGAACTGCTTTTTCTTTCCAGTTTGTTCTGAGGAGTTATCATCATACGATGCAAAGTCGATTACCAAGTTGATGTATTTAAATTTATGGATGCTTCCTTCCCAGGTGTGTGTCATGATAAAGTATGGTATACATGTATATCATTCACCTGTTTTTGTCCTTTATTGTCACAACCCGAATTGCTTAAATAAGTTGGTGCTCTTCAGGGGTGAAGGTTTCAAATAAATGAAATAGATTTGTCAACTACTCTATTTGATTATTTTTTAATCAACGAGTTAAAATTATTCCCCTTTTATATATTTTTCATCAGTTGTAATGTTTTACCTTCTCAGCTATGATTTTCCCTCATTGGAAAGTAAAGATTTTGTTATTGACTTAAAAAGGTCTTTCCAACTAAAGCTTGTTGCATGATTATGATGAAACATATGTACAAGTTTGCCTGGTACGTCACATTATCAAGAAAATGGCTGTGCCCATACATGTACAGTAGCTCTAAATTGGTTCTCTACTGAAATGGTGAAAATAGAACTTTCCTTGTTTTTTTTAAAGATATGTTTTTATTTCAACTATTTTTTTTTTTTTTTTTTTTTTTGGGGGGGGGGGGGTGGAGGCAAGTTTGGGACAACTAAAATGAGTTTGATAGATAAACTGTACATGCAATGTACAGTTTAGAGAGAATAATGAATGAATGTGTATTATAAAATGTATTGTACAAAACAAGTGGATAAAACTCCCTGTAAGGGGGGAAAATGAAATTTATGTTTACTCATTCTGGGACAAATTTAAATAATCATTACCGGTAACAACAAAAAGTTGTCTTTCATATTTTCCTTAGAATTTAAATTGTATGCCATTTCATGTGCTGCTTTTCCAACTTTATGTCGTAATGGAATTTCCCTAAAGTTCTATGTCTGCTAAATTAGCACTATTATTAGTAGTATTACGTGGAATATGGGCTTTACAAATTTTAAACCATTTTTATTTTATCTTTTATTATAAGTTTCTCATCCCGGCCCTTTCAGCACAAAAAAAACTAAACCTTGCTGGGTTGGCAAGGTCCCCCCCCCCCCCTCCCCCCAAGTACTGTAGCCTGTAGGTATGAAAATGGAAACCTCTTATAAATACTAGTAATGAATATAAAGAGCGTTTACAAGTACCTTTTTGGCCCAGGGTAAAGTCTTATCATTTCCAGTGTATACATTACATTAAACGCTTTTAATGTACTGGTCATTTTAATTGAATCAATCAATTTTGTGTTTGTTAATGCATGTGTGCCTGAGCCTGATATTACCCAGCAGTATAATAGTTTCATATATTGCTCTTGTCACTTTGACAACCCTGAGCCTGAGCTGGCTTTAAAGAGCGATTAAAAACCTCAGATATGACCAATGCAAGGCCACAGCAAGAACGAGTTGGCGCAAGGTTGCTTGCAAAATCTGCTGAGTCTTACTCATGCAACCTGAAAGGAGGGAACGCAATGAGTTGGCGTCTTCCCTTCCCCCTCAACTCTTGTTTCGATCATGTGATTGTGTTGCATGTCAATGCTACGCTCATGTTTAAAACAATAAAGGGTCGAAATTATCTTTTGATTACTCTTCGTTTTTAATTTCTTCTTGTAGTCTTGATATGTTGTTTAACATTCGCAACTGCTCACAATACTGTGAAGAGGAGTATGTCTCGCTTGTATCAGTTGTATGCACCGTAGTGACACTGTAACAGCTCTGTTTCTTTGTGAGTTTGAAAGGTGAAATGCATGATATACCTTTTATAAGTGTCAATTTCCACGTATAGCTTGATTCATTACCGGTATACAAAATTGTGATTGCATTCATACTATCTCCATTATAGCTAACAAACATGTTCATATCTCTCCCCATTTATTTTGTTTTGTTTTGACTACAGGTTAGGAATCTCAAAGATGAAATTGAAAAGACACAAGGGAAAGACTTCCCTGCCTCTGGGCAAAAGTTAATTTATGCAGGTAAGAAAATCTTTGGACTTTAAATTTAGTTGCCGTTTACGAAAACTTGCTTGAAAAGAATTGTGTTAAAGCAAGGAGCTTAGACATAGGGTGATTCTACAATTTCTTTTGCGAGCGAACTATTACACAACGAGCAAGATAATGATCAAGATCAGAGTACTGCTTGATGTATTTCACAGCTGTTTTACTCCAGGGGACAGCTGACTCACTCTTTGAAGACGTACGTTTCAAGCCGCCGTGCAAGCTCGCTAAACCTTGGTAGAGAACAATTTTTTTCTTCAAACATACTCCTTGCCGCGAGCATTTATGCTTTCTTAGCAGTCGGGTAAAATAACCACCACCACCACATGTCGGTTGTGTTGGTGTGACTTTGGTATTATGTATTCAACTGTGGGTTTTAACCTATTGCGTAATGTTTTACCACCACAAAAGTTTCCCTTTACTTGTACAATGATATGTACTCTGTATTACACTGATAGCATGACCATCATCATAGGTCATTTCAGTTGTGACTGAGTACACAATGCTAATTCATACTAGTGAAATGTATTTTGCATATTAAAGGGAGGCTTTACTACTGCAGCTAGAAGGGATTAGACCACCCAGAGAGCCATCGAGGTCACTGTGACAGGTGGCTATCTCATTAACTCAGCTCTCATTTAACATAAGAAAAAGAGGACCATGGGGGACCAACAGGCACCGATTTGGGAAGTTTTCTATACAGAGGGAGCAAGTAGCTACAAGTAGGACAGTGTGCCTTTAATGAGACCTCTTATGTACTACATTTTACATTTTATCTAAATCTTTTTCTATTTATCCAGGTAAAATCTTAAGCGATGACAACCCTTTATCGTCATACAATATAGATGAAAAAAGCTTTGTTGTAGTCATGGTTACAAAGGTGAGTCCAAACTTTTCGCTTCTTTCTTGTTTATAGAAAAGAAAAACCAAGCTTTGTTATATGTTACTAGATATTCATGTGATACAGTGTTTACCTCACTTTTTTCACTTGAGAAATAAAAGATTATGTTTTCATTCTTTGAATAGAATATAATTTTTTTTCCCACAAGTTGCTCGAGGAGGAGATGGTCCTAGGGGGATACCAAATCCAATGTCTTACTTGCGATTTAATTTTACTACATTTTGGTATGATACAATTTTAGCTTTTTCAAGCTATGCTAAAATACAGTGAATGAATGAAGTTATTATGATTTTATTTTATTTGAATCAGGTTTTGATGAAATTTATATTCTTACTAAGTACTAACCTTAACTGTTTTTTAACTGTGCCTTACAAATGATAACATAACAAAGAATTATTACAGTACTATTACCCTGGTTGCTGATTCAATTACAGTTCAGTACATGTGTATATGAACGATGTCTAGTTAACATCTAAAATATGCATATCCCTTATAAATTTGATGTTTTTTGTTTTTTTTTTCGTAACTCAAGAATGAAAGGTGGGCTGGTTGAAATAGGGCCTTTGTTGAATACTTTTAGATGTAAGCTTTAATGTGTCACATTCTCAAGAAACTAAAAACGGGACAAACCAATTTTTCACATACAAAACTTGGTAAGGGTATGAATAATTTATTTGTTAACTGCATATTTGTACAGAGGCTGCAAACAGAAGAAAAGAAAGAAGAGAAGAAGGAGGAGGCCAAACCACAGGAGACTGCTGCTGCAGCCAGTGCATCAGCCAGCAGTGCGCCTGTGGCTATGGAAGAGGGCACAACCAAAGCAGCTGAGGAGAAGAAACCAGAAGAGAAGGCAGCAGAACCAGCAGCAGAAACAAAAACACAAGAGGAGAGTTCAAGCGGACTGTAAGTTTGCCATGCTCAAACTGATGACATCTTCATGGAATTATCTTCTGGGGGGTGTTTCACAAAACTTATCATCAGTGACAAATTGTTATAAGCTACTGAAATCCTTGCTTCTGATTGGTTATCAGCAGATTTGTCACTGATTTGTGTCATTTGTCATTGAAAAAGGCTTTGTGAAACATCCCCCTGTTCTGTGAAATGTAATATAAGTTGTTTGGGGGCTAAGATGAACACAGTGTACTCAGATAAAGTAATTTAGGACACTATGATAATTGGTTAATCCATTCCAGAGGACTTGACCTCGATACCTCACACTTTTTTTTGTCCTCGGGTAGTTTTAAAGAATGTAATATTTTGTAGTGGGTCTTGGGTCTTGTCTCATCAGTGTGGCTAGGGTATTACATACCTGGCAACCCTTACAAATAATCTGGAATATTCTGTTTTTCTGGATTTCTAGGACCTGAAAATCCGGAATATTCTGATATTTCAAAAAAAAAAAAAAAAAAAAAGAATTTGTATTAGCTTTTTTGGACAGATTTACCACGTATTGCAAGTTACACTGCCGCTGCAAGTGCGTTTTCTTATTTTCGAAGGTATACCGTGCTAAAAATTCCTAATTCTTATTTTCAAATGTTGGCAGGTATGGTATTATAAGAACTACCAACACTTGGTGTTTAATACTGCTAACCCCCTACATTATCGCCTCTCTGTGGCTAAACCTTCAAGGAACACCTCTTTCTCTCTTTCTAACAGTCAAGCCTTCCACAGTGCGGAATCCACTCTAGTGGATTGGGCAACCAATGACAATTCTTTCCTACCGCATATAGCTGAAAACAAGCCAACTTAATTTTTTTCTCTCTTTTCTGACAGTCAAGCCTTCCACAGTGCGGAGTCCACTCTGGTGACAGGCGACGAGTACCAGAACATGGTTACAGAGTTGATGAGTTTGGGCTTTCCAAGGGACAAGGTCATTAGGGCGATGCAAGCAAGCTACAACAATCCCAATCGAGCTGCAGAGTACCTTGTAGTGGTAGGTGTGACCCTTGCAATACATATACACTCTCTACATGGCCCATCTACCGGTATCTTGAAGATGCTCGAGCTTGGGTTTACAGAGGGCAGCACACTGAGCCAACAGGTTTTACGCTCCTGTGCGTACTAGTGTCCCTTTATGTGTACATCCGTACAGGAGCATTATACCCGTTGGCTCAGTGTTCACCAAGTTGCCTACTTCACGAATGACTATATACCGAAGCATGAACATCTTTAAAGAAATATGCAGTTCTGAGATCCTTTTTTTCTTTTTTCTTTTTAAAATTTCAACCAGTGACAATTCTTTCCTACCGCATTTAGCTGAAAAAAGCCAACGTATATGGTGCTCTATTTTTACTAGCGAATTTGCTGGGATTTTGGGTGATTGGGTGGAAAAGAAAATTGAGATTTCCTAGGTTCCCACGGTTAGTGCAATGATATACTAGAGTGTGATTCCTTTTAAAAAAAATAAAAAAAATAATGATGTTGTAAACATATTGGATTGAAAATCATATTAACATTAAGTTTTATGCCACATCCCATTTTAACTGTGACAGTTTTATGTTTATGATTTACAGTTCAGACATCTCCCTTAGACGTTTACTTACAGACTCAGTTGATAACTACCAATACACATCTGAGGTGCCTGAACCATTGAAAACTGCCATATATAAATAATATTTGGATGTGTCATACACTTCAAACTTATTTGTAATTATTTAAAACAGTCTGATAAACTAGTTCAGCAAAGAACGAATAGTGTTTGCCATACTACTGGAATGAGCTTCACAGTGCATCTCATATTGCCTATCTTCCCAAGAAACTATAATGAATGATATGCTGTATAGGTTGATCAGAAATATGCTCCAACAACATTTGCTTTGAGCTTCATTGCATCAATATTCAATATAGAGATAGATCTAGTTTTTAAGTTTGGAGTTTAAATTGTTTCAAATTGATTTTTTGGCTCTGTAACTCAAAGCTTGACAGCTGATTGTACAATTAATTTGTGCGATTGATGGCATTAATCACTATGTGCAATCTATCGCAAAAATCAATTGTACCACCATTTGCTAGGCTTTGTGTTACGGGGCCCAGGGCAGTTGTCATTTCACAGTTGTTCGTGCAATCATAATTATGTGATATTTCTCATCCATCATGCTTAATTTTTTGTAAAAATTATTCCTTTACCATTTTGAATGAGGTTTCCTAAACTAATACAAATGCCATTGCAATCACTGATAATTCCACCATATTTGGTCATGGTTGCTTACTTGTGCAGGGTATTCCAGAGTCTATTCCAGATCCAGCACCTGAAACGCAGGGAGACCAGCCAACTTCACAACCGTCTCTACAATCATCACGGTCATCATCTCAACCAGGTCAGTGACACTTACAAACAAAATTAAAATTCAGAGCTCTTTATGAAAATTAAAGGGAAGGTTGAGTTCTGGGAAGAGGTGAAAAATAATTTTGTGAACGTTATCATTCTTATTATGCAAGTGTGGAAGAACATCAGATCAGACATGTTCCCTGAAAAGCATGGCTCTTCAAATGCCTTTATATTCTAAATATGTCATGTAACATCGTAAAACTCAAGGGTAGGATTTTTACGCCATGTGTTTTGTGTAGTCCCATATACATCTTTCTGTGTACAGTGTTTGTAACTTTAGGGTCATTCCATGTCAAATCACCCAAAAAATCTGAAAATCTACACCAGACCATTTTTGATTTTGATGAAACTTAGTGTACTTGTTGAGTGTGATCTCACAGCACCAAATCCCAAATTTTAGGTCAATTGGGTGAGGGGTTTGGGAGATACGGCCAACCAAATTTTGAGATATTTGCAAAAATGGGGGTGGCGGGCCTACCTTTGAACCATTGTATCTCGGGACCTAATGGGTCAATCTTCACAAAATTTGTATTGTTTGGAAAGGGTATTCAATAAGGATTCCAAATCTGCCGCCATTTTGAAAATTCGTACATGTTGGGGTACTTTGACCTCTTGACCTAAGATTTGACCTTGAAATTGACCTTGTGGATCACGTAACCTTGACAACATTTTTCATGAAATGCAATCTCTGACATGTTCACTTAAACATATAAAAGTTTCAGAGATATAATATTTTTTGTTTAGGAGCAATAAGGATTGAAAGTATCCATACTTACAGATATTCACAATAAACCCTATTATAATGTATACAATACATGCAATATGCACAGTACAACATACATTTGCATCTTCCACATGCTTTTTTGTTCTAGTCATACCCATTCTAAATGTCAGCAGTACTTGAATAGAAATAAAATGACAAGTTCATATAGGCCTAAAGGGTTAACAGGATGTTAGACTTTAGGCCTCTGAGTCGGTTCTAGGATAATTACCCCCCCCCCCCCCCCCGAGGACAATTACCCCCGAGGACTATCACGCCCAGAGGACAATTAAACCCAGAAAATTACCTCCTAGGACAATCTATCCCCCCCCCAAGGACAATTACCCCCCCTGGAAAATTACCCCCCAAGGAAAATCCCCCCCCCCCCAAGGATAATTACCTCCCCCCAAAAAAAATCTGCTTTGAATAAAACCAACTTATCATCAGGATGGACTTCCCCTTTAACGAATAAGGGGGGGGGGGGGGTAATTGTCCTAGGGGGTAATTGTCCGGGGAGTAATTGTCTTAGGGTGTAATGGTCCGGGGGGTAATTGTCCTCGGGGGGGGGGGGGGGGAGGACAGATTGTCCTAGAAGGTAATTTTCTGGGGGTAATTGTCCTATGGGTGTGATAGTCCTCAGGGGTTAATTTTCCTCGGGGGGGGGGGGGACATTTCCTGGGGGTTAGTTTTCCAGGGGGGGTAATTATCCTGGAACCGACTCAGAGGCCTAAAGCCATACATCCTGTTAACCCTTTAGGCCTATATGAACTTAGAATGGATTTGCCTAGAACAAAAAAGCATGTTGAAGATGTACATGTATGTTGTACTGTGCATATTCCATGTATTGTATACATTATAATAGGGTTTATTGTGAATATCTGTAAGTACGGATACTTTCAATCCTTACTGCTCCTAAACAAAAAATATTATATCTCTGAAACTTTTATATGTTTTAGTGAACATGTCAGAGATTGCATTTCATGAAAAATGTTGTCAAGGTTACGTGATCCACAAGGTCAATTTCAAGGTCAAATCTTAGGTCAAGAGGTCAAAGTACCCCAACATATACAAATGTTCAAAATGGCGGCAGATTTGGAATCCTTATTGAATACCCTTTCCAATAATACAAATTTTGTGAAGATTGACCCATTAGGTCCCGAAATACAAGGGTTCAAAGGTAGGCCCGCCACCCCCATTTTTGAAAAAATCTCAAAATTTGGTTGGCCGTATCTCCCAAACCCCTCACCCGATTGACCTAAAATTTGGGATTTGGTGCTGTGAGATCACACTCAACAAGTACACAAAGTTTCATCAAAATAAAAAATGGTCGGGTTAAAACCATTAGGTGATTTGACATGGAATGACCCTTTACCAAGACTTGGCCAAATTTCTTATCATTTTGATGATTCCAGAACCTTGCAATACACACAAATTCTTATATGCTAGATGATCAACCTTTTCTGGTCGATTCCACACCGTTTCTTTCACAATGCAATCGCATGACCAGAACTCAACTTCATCTTTAATTAGCTTATTGATTAGAAGATACCTGATCTATGTGCCAAGTTTCAGCATTTCTTTGGCTAATATCCTTGTTGTACACATCTGAGGTTGTCTGAACCATAGAAAACCATCAGATCCCTGTTGGAACCCCTATTAGGTCCTTAGATCTGGGATCCTTGAATCTAATTTCATCCAAGATCCAACAATGATTCAATTAGATCCTTGTTTTTAGCCTTGTTGGACCGTGGACCCTTCTTGGAACCTTGTTAGAGCCTTGGATTTAGGAACTTGAATCTTTGAATCTTATTTTCAAGATAATGCAATCTTGTAATGAATTCTGCACAAAGTATTTAGAAGTATCGTAGTCAAGTAGTTTAAGCACTTGATTTGAAATTCAGAGGTTGTGGTTCGATCCCCGACATGGCACTAATGTCCTTTGGCAAGGCATTAATCTACATTTGCCACTCAATAACCAAGAGAGAAATGGGGACTCGGTAGGATGACAAAAACATTTGAGTTAGTAATTGCCTATGCCCTCACGGTGACCATATCGTAGGAACACTCCCCAGGGAGTGGAGATGGTGCACATTGTGCGTGAATGAATCCGGTCACCAGGGTAATAATATCTGTTAAGTGATTAGAGACAGTGTTAAGTGCTATATAAATCCAGATTGGTTGATTTATTTGTTTATTAACTGTTCAGTCATATCTTTTCTTTCCAGGAGGTGAAAGTAGTCCTTCATTGGAATTCCTAGATCAACTTCCCCAGTTCCAGCAATTACGGGAAGCCATATCCTCAGACCCAGCCATGCTCAGCCAATTTCTCCAGTCTCTAGGCCAATCAAATCCAGAACTTCTCCAGGTAAAAAATGTAGCTTTATACCTATTAAAGCCCCATTGTCCTACTTGTAGCTACTTGCTCCCTCTATATAGAAAACTTTCCCAATTGGTGCCTGTTGGTCCCCCATGATCCTCTATTTCTTATGTTTTTTTGAGAGCTGAGTTGATGAGATAGCCACCTGTCAGTGACCTCACTGTGTGGTCTAATCCCTCCTAGCCAAACTAGTACTGACGGTCTTTAAATCTCCTTTCAAATAAGGAAATTACACCAAAAACAATCATTTTTCCTTTGCTAACCTAGCCCTCTTCATGTTTTTGCATGATTCACTGTGATTGTAAAAGTGGCAGCATTACTTTAGTAAATGGCTAATTATGATGAAATCTATGATCTTTCAAGATAGTGAATCTTCTAATATGGTTTAGTATAGGAAAAAAAATTGGCAGTTCATATGACCATACTCTTGTTTTACTCTGAAAATATTGCAGTAACATCATAGGAACACAGAAGATAGACGGTTAGCAATGTATGACAAACTTTTTTTTTAAAGTTTTGAAGATGTCATGTATGATTTCAGAATGTGACTTTGACAACTCAACAGATTTTTTCTTATTTTGTCAATGAAATCTGTTCTTTCAGGGATTGTTGTGGGGTCAAGTACAAACAAATTTATGACAGTTATCGTTAAGAAATAATAGGGCTGGTCTAATACACAAGTTTCCTTTGGTTTATTAGTCTTAAGAGTGTGTGGGCATCCAAGAATGCATTCTTAATCTCCTAATAATAATATTAATAACATTACTTATAAAGCGCTTACCACCGAAGTCTCTAAGCGCTATAACAAACAAAATAGACTGATAAACAATTACATATTAAACAAACCAAAAAAGTGCAAATAAACCTACAAATTACAATACATATAAAATACACATCAATGTGGACAGAGTAAGTTAATCATCAAAAGCCATTTTGAATAAATGTGTCTTAAGACAAGTTTTGAATTGGTTAACAGTTTGACAGTTTTTGACATTTAAAGGTAGTCTGATCCAAAGTTCAGCAGAAGCTTTGCAAAATGAGTGATAACCTACTGCTTTCTCCCCCCCCCCCTTTTTTTTACCCTGAATGTGATTAGATGATAAGCCAACGGCAGGAGGAATTCATCGCTCTCATCAACCAGCAGCCCGATGCAGCTGGACAGCCTGCTGTAGGTGGAGGAGGAGGGTCAGGAGGAGGAAGTAGTAGTAGCTCGTCTCTGACCTCAGCAGCACAGCCACGAGGACAGCAGTCATCATCACAACCCGCCAACCCTCCAGCCCAGCAGGCAGGGGGACAAGGTGGGGGACCAGGGATCAGGATGTCAGAAGAGAATCCAGGGGTTGCTTACATTGAACTCATGCCAGAAGAGAGGGACGCAATTGAAAGAGTAAGTCCAAATTTACGTCTAACCATCCAGTTTCCAACAATGTTGCTCAGGCAACTCTTGCTCTCAGTTTCATAATGGAAGTAACAAAATTATTAGTAACACAAAAATAAAGGGTTACAATTACAGTTTGGGTTTAGGGTTAAGATTAGGTAAGGTCTGGTCTGATAGGGTCTAGGGTTAGTATAAGAAATTGACCATAAGTCAATTGTCCTGAGGTCATATGTCACAATATCAACCCTCATATATTTCTGGCCAGAGCCTAAATTGATGAAAACCTGGGTGCCGCAGGACATATCTAGGGGTATGAAGATATATCATTTTAAAGACAATTAAGTGTCTTTTTTCCTTGCTTGCTCGGAACATTTAGAAACGGTATGAAGCTTGTTATTCTATTTGATTGAGATGTGCTGTTCTTCAGGCCACATGCTCTGTATTTTATTTCATATTTCGTCGTTCGAAATTACATGAGATCCCGCCAAGCGCATGCGCAGTCAATTCGCAAACTCTGTCCCCCGATAGCCTATCAGAGGCACAACAGGATGCATTGGCATTGCTGTGTAACAATTGATTTTACCGGGAAAGTAACTTTCCCTCAGCAGTCAAAATACCTAATTTTCGGCGTTTTTTCGGACCAGCGGTTTCGGAAAAATACAACAATAGGGAGAGAAACTCTCCTTTTTCAAGAGAGTACAAACCTTGCATATATTGAAGACTAACAAGATGACCCTAAAAGGGGGCTTTGTGGTTTTTCATTTGGATGAACACTTGAAGCAAAGCAAACCAGGAAATACCAATTTTAAGTTTCAATTGGAAGCATATCCTCCTGATAGAAGATTGTGTATTGTAAAATATGTGAAACATTATGTCCAGCGCACAGGACCACTTCGTGGGAATGAGAACTCGTTCTTTGTAAGTTACACCAGACCTCATAATAGAGTAACAACTCAAACCTTATCTCGCTGGATCAAGACCTGCTTGCAAAGAGCAGGTGTGGATACAAACGTTTATAAGGCTCATTCAACGCGGGCAGCATCAACTTCAGCAGCTGCCAAGGCAGCACTTCCAATGGACCAGATCCTAGCCCGAGCAGGATGGTCTTCAGAGAAAACGTTCAGGAAGTTCTACAGGAAACCTTTTGAAAACAAGAGAAACTTTACCCAGGCAGTCTTACAAGATAGCACACTGCTTTAAGAACTGCATCAGGAGGTTTTTCAATAGAACTGGCATTAAGAGACCAGCTGTCTAATTAATAGAACTGGGATTCAGAAACCAGATGGCTAGAATAAGCTCGATACAGAAACGAACAATGTTTTTGCAACTTTATGACGTCTTATATATGGACGTCTTGTATGTGAAATGTTTTGCCACATGTATGAACAGACTACAATAACTGTCAAATATGGTGAGTCATTGGTTAGAAGCATCCAATTCAATCTGCATAATCAGTGTTCACTTTCCATACATGTTGGTTGTTCCAAATGTGGCTACTATGCTTCAAAATCTCATGTAATTTCGAACGACGAAATATGAAATAAAATAGTAAGATTAAACGAGACCTTACCGTTTGAAGTTTGATCTTTATTTGATGAATATTTAGGAGGAAGTTATTACATGCCCTCCTCACCCACCCAAACTTCAAACTTAAGTGTAAGTTCCCTGTTCCTTACTACTGAGAGTAGCCACATTTGTAGCTTTGAATATTGACTGCGCATGCGCTTGGCGGGATCTCATGTAATAACTTCCTCCTAAATATTCATAAAATAAAGATCAAACTTCAAACGGTAAGTTCTCGTTTAATCTTACTATTTTGCTTGCTTTGTTTTTTTTGGGCAACTTTTTGTTTCCAATACGTGCCGAGAAAAGGTTAATCTTGATACTTATTTTGAAATAATTCATCAATTTTGACGAGTAGAACCAGCATCCCTCTAATGATATAACGATATTGTATTATAGGGAATGATAGGGTAGCATCATTTATTTTAAATCCATACTAATTCTGTCATTTCTCTCTCTCTCTCTCAATATTTTTCTTTCCTCAGCTGAAGGGGCTTGGTTTCCCTGAAGAGTTAGTAATACAGGCCTACTTTGCTTGCGACAAGAATGAGAATTTAGCCGCCAATTTCCTCCTTCAGAACTGAATCACCTATTATTGTTTTTCAGAAGTCACGTCTATTGGCTCTTGGTGATCAAGGGTCCTTATTTGTAATATGTATGTTTAAAAAAAGAATCAAGTTTTCAACGAAGAAGACTTTTCATAATCAACTCTCAAGATTCGTAGGGGGATTCCAAATCTGCACCTGTGTAGTATAAGTCACACTAATTTTCTAAAATGAAAAGGAAATAGTCTCTTTTTTATATACCTGTAATGGCCAGTTGTAGTTTAGTGTAATTCTTAGCTGCAAATGCCAAACCAAACCAGTCGCCGGGCAGTATTTTCTCATACCATGTCATTTTGTTGTGATTTCCTCTAAATCAAACATCAACTGAAACAAAATGAAGCACATCTACAAAATTTATGTAATCGTGGTCAACACTGAAAGTGCTACTGCAATAAAAGAAGAAAACAAAAAGTGAATGTATGATTGAAATTTCTTTTTACATTACATTTTAGATGATTAAGAATCTCTGGATTCTAGTATGTATTGAAAGCAGTTATTCTTACATTGCTCAATCTAGTCTACTATAAAAAAAAAATTGTTTTAAATCAAAATTATTTACAAAGATGATCCACTTTCGTCAATGCTGCTAGAATCAACCATTTGTGAGGATTTAAAAATACCAATATACCAAGGATGCAGCAAGCTAGCTACACCATGTTTAAACTGCTTACTAGATAAAATGGCATGGATTAATCTCTTCACTGAATTAAGAAAAGAGAAGCCTCCTAAGTACGTCAACCCAAATTGGTTTTAAAAGCCTGATGAGTCAGTGACAAAGCATTTTTACATTGGGTCTAGGTATAAGACCTATGATGTTGCACATACGTTTCTATGTGTGAATACACGTTTTATATTTCACTACCAAAGTGGATGGATTGCATTAAACTCAATGAAGATTGAATACCCACCGTGTGTACTTTAAAGTCATGGAAATCTGGCTTTCGTGTTTGTTTCTCCAGAGGTAAAGACAAAATTGTGATAAATATTAATGTCATTAAATAATCTCTCTTTAATAACAAGCTTACTGAAAATGACCCTTGGCAGATTCATGGTTGCTACCAACCTTACTGTCCCAATGGCCATGTTGAGTTGCTGAAGGTTATGAATTTTTCTCTTCCTTTTCTCCAACCAAACCAGTGCCATAATAACTTGACTGCTGCTTGGCTCTTGGTATTCACTCCAAGACATTTGTACTATTAACCAATTAATAGCTCTATGGGATGCTTACAGTGCTACTTCAAGTGTACCAATCACCTCAAAAATAATTTGTATACAGCTAGTATGTAAAAAGAACAACCTCAACAGGACTTTCCCGGCTTTCAATGGTCTAATGAACGAGAAATAAGAAGAAATAAAGATGTACATAAAACACACTGTGCATGGAACCATGCAGGCCTTTGAGGCCCTATTCTATGCAGAAGCATACAGTTGAGTAGTCTACCTACCAGTCCCTGTTGTATTAATTTAGAGTGTATCTGCTCTTGCAGTATCTCTTTATTGAAGTCATATTGGAAACTCACAATTTCAATACTGTATGGCAAAATATAACCCTAATATAACAGGGCAAACTACTTGCTGGTGATTGGTACATTTTAAGGGGGAAATCACAGCCTGGTACATGTATATGTTGTTATAGAGTACCGAAGCTGTGACGTCATACAAATCTATTTTTAGATTTTCTCAATTTTTTCTTCATATTCCGAAAGAACATCAAAAATAATGTCCAAATGTCGAAAACCAATTGAATATGTTAAGTATTGGCTGAGATATGACCATCTGAATAAATATACTCCCCATAGGAACTCAGTGTTTTATGCTCTGGCTCCTAATGGTTAGGAGCCAGAGGATATAACACTGAGTTCCCATAGGACATATATTCATTCAGATGGTCATATCTCAGCCAATAATTAACATATTCAATTGGTTTTCAAAATTTGGCCATAATTTTTGATATTCTTTTGGAATATGAAGAAAAAATTCTGAAAATAGATTTTTGATGACGTCACACTTCACCACTCTATAGATAAAGTATTACTTGCATTTGGTATTAACTTCATGACATTATATTCTACTGTATATGCTCTATCAGTTTAACTGTTGGCTGGGGGTAACTAAGGATTAGCTGCAGGGGATGAATAAATTTTAATGGCGATGTGAGTTGATCTCACAATCACTTGGTCTTCGCCTGCAAACTGGCTCAGACGACTCTGGTTCGAAAATGGCAATGTTAAAGGTCGGTCCCAAGATAATAATATCTGATGGATATATGTTTGTAAAAACCCAATTAGACACACACAATGTATGGGGTTCAATAAATGCTACTTGTATCACCACATAAGTCATAACTATAATTTTGATTTACATTTTTTAAATCTGACTTTGGCTATATAATTGCATGCTCTGTAGAATTACACTTGTGAACTTGTATAATCAATTGACAACATCAGATTAAAATTCAATGCCCATCAACTTTAGATGATCAAAATAATCGAAGCTGGCAATGTGTTCCATGCATACTATGCCGTTCATTGTTGGCAATACTGGGAATGTTCAATGTTTTTCTTCTATGCCAGCAATTATTATTATGGTTTATTTGTTTGTTTGTATATGTTTTATAATATTGTACAAAGTATTGATCAAAGACAAGGACTGCTAGTAACTGGAAGAGTGCCAAGTGCTAAAGTGTCACTCCCGGAGTATATGCAAACCTATGGCCATGTGATGGTACAGTGTAAAAGCAGGGTGCTACACACTACATGAACTCACCTTGCCCAGGCCAGCAACTGATTACATTCATTCTTATACAGTTTGGGAAGCCTGTAATTCTCAATCTTTATTTTCAATCATTTTTTAACTAAGCATTTCTTTTAAGGAATCAGCAAATAGAATTTGCATTTAAGTTGGTATTGTAAAGGCTTTGTTGACCCAAGCTGGAGATTTTTTATTTCCAGTAGCATCCGTGGATCAAGATACATTAATCTTGATCTAAGGAGACACGAACGAGCGATCCGAAGATCAATAGGTATCTATCTCATGAACATTATCCTCATTCTTTATTAGTCTTCTTTTTTTTTTTCCTTTCTTCAATTTTAATTTCAATCAGCTAAATCTCTCTGGTATTTCAAAACATTGTGGGATACTTTGTAGGAAAGTTTCTGGAATATGGTTACACATATTCAATATATATTTTGATTTCCAGTCAACTTAACTCTTACAACCAAGTACTGTGTTATGATCGACACTGTTGCCTCAAAGTGACGAGATGAAAATGGCTTGGATTTGGGGAGGGAAAGATAGTAGATCTAATTTTGCTTGCTTGCCAATTTTGTTTTTGAATGCTTGGTATGAGCTATTAACCAAATGTCATTTGAAAGCTAATTTAGCTTGTCTCTACCACATTTCTCCTCTTGTGGTCTTCAAGGTGTGACCGATACTTATACCAAAGGCATTTTATTGCTTGAAACAATTAGCCTAGATAAGGCTTTACATTCGCTTCATAGTATTTCCATTTACAGTTCATGCATTGATATTTCACCCCCCCCCCCCCCTCCCTCTCCTTTATGAATCTCATTTGACAAAACCTACATGTATTGAAATGGGGCATGAATACTCAGATAAACATTGATACATTTTGTTTAATATTTTTGAAATTATTCTAGATAGGGCTAAACTGGTGGTATACAAAAAGAAAACATTAAAATCAACATTATTCCCTTTGATTGAAATTGTTACAAGCCATACTAGGAAGAATCTTGTTTTTTGTAAATTAAGAGTTGCATGTGTATGTTGTGTACATGACACAGTCATTTATTTATTGTACATGTACAAAATTGGACCTCACTTCAACTTTTTCTCAAAATTGTGAAAATATGATATATGTACCTGTATAAGCTTTGTAAAGGTACATGTATAAACTACACATATTATTACTTCTCAAATTAATTTTAGTTTAATTACAAGAACTACAAAATTGTGCTATAAGTTGAATAAAAATGTCTCACAATTTGCCGAGGGTCTCGGATAAGTCTTGTTTTTTTAATATTCATATATTTTATGAGAATTAGCTGAAATCAATGACAAAGAATATTAGAGTATACAATGAAAATTTGCAAATTAGTCCAAGTACAGGCAGTACCTACTCAAAGTATACCCGGTAATTGAAATGGCTGTTTCATGAGAAATGTACATTTGTTGGTATATGAAAGACTGTTTGATACTTATGACTGCATATACATGTATATATCTCAGAATAAAGGCAAATTGATCTTTTTCTTTTTGCTTAAATGAAATCTTTGTGGCACATCTTTATTTTCTTTTTAGATGGCTAGTTCTTTCAAATCAAGTTTGCTGAGTACATTTCTAGTGTACTTGGGAAAACGACCGGCTACTAGTAACGTTTTGGACACACTGTGACATAAAACGTGATATCAATATTACAGTTCACAGACATTGATATAAGTTAATAAAATTGTTGCATTTGATTAGATATGTGAGCACGTTTGTGACAGGCATTGTGTCAGGTGAACAAGTTTAACAGGGTTAAGAGCACACTTCTTACAAATATTAGTTTGTCACATGAATTGGAGCTCGCCAAAATGGAATATTGACTTTCTTTTACTACTTTAAATGAGGATTGTATATCCATATAATCCTCATTTGCAAAAGTATAGAGTGGAAACCTCAGGTTTCTTTGGTATGATTCTTCAAAATCTGTTAAGATTATTAAAAGTATTAAAAATGAGAGATGTTCTTACAAAGTCACCATTGAAGGAATAGAAAAAACACAATTTTACATCATGAAAGTAGTGGCACGGCAATATGGTGGCAACATACTCCAACTAATGATCAATACAGTTAAACTTATCCAACAGTTTTTGTTTTCAATCCATATTTTCTCTTTCATTATTTGTTATTCAAAGCAAGACATCTGAGTAGACCAACAGCCCACATACTTCTTGACCAAAGAGACCATTGTTGTATTACATGTATACCAAATAGGACCTAAGGAATATTTCAAACTTCCAATTTTCCCATGAATATTGTGATCTGTTCATTCATTTTAACCAGTACTCAGTTTTATGGTATTGTAAATAGGTCTAAAGTTTATGGGGAAAGTACATCAAGATGGTTGCAACATTTAATAAATTGTACATTTAAAACATTAAGCAGGATCTGCTTTGCAATTGTGTGAAGTTATCTGTGTTCAAATTATTTTGGTAAACTTGGGAAGATCATGACCTGCACATGGTTTAAAATATGGATTCACTGATGAAGCAAATAGACATTGAATGTACCTTTATGTTTTTAACTGTTCTGGTACATGCCCTTATTTTGGATTTTAATTTGTAGTGTTTACATACTAGAAATTTGGGTTTGAGTATTGAATGACAAACTACACACAATACAATTATACGTTTTCATGTAAATTGGATGTTTTTAAAAGTTTGAGGTAGAGCCTCTCCCTAGGCTAGTCCTTATTCTTGGTACACCGCGTAGACTGTGACTTCACCAAACCAACCCTTGTTTTGTTTTGTCACGGATATAAACCCATCTGTCTGGGTGTCCCAGACACAACGGCTTGAACTGACCAAGTCCTGTCCAGATTTCAGGCATATCGTTGCCAAGGAGATGACCTTGTAGCGTTCCAACCGCTCCAGTTTGACCTGATGTTTGATGGACTCAGCCAGCCCCCTGGCAGCACGTGCAGCTTCTGTTGCAGTAGTTGATGAGTCGGCAGAAAGATCGTTGAGGGTGTTTTCCAAGTAGTCTTCCATCATTGTGCGGATGCTTCCCTCTGCCCGGTGAAAGTTGGCCCTAGGTTCCATGCGATATGTTTTCTCATACTTCACTTCCTTTTCTTCCGAGGACTGATGGCACTGCCTGCCCCTGCTGCTCTGTCCAAAGTAGTTGTCCCAGCTGGAAGAGTTCAGGCTGCTGGAGGCGTCAGCGCGATAGGGGTATGTACCGCGCTTGTTTCTAGACATCACTGGATGACGGATGCGAACCTCTCCTATTAGATCTCTATGGCTGCTGAGACCAGGAAGGAAAAGAGTTTTTTTGTGATGACTTGGGGCAGGTCCACCGTCTGACCAACTGTCCCATTCCTTGATGGAGCTGATGCTACCTGAACGCATTTGTCTTGAGAGATTCGTGTCGGCTCTCAAACGGGACACTCCAGAGCCGCGATTAGACTGTCCCTGTGCTGCCAACGCATTCTGCAAGTACACATCGTCAAAGGACACCGATCTACGTCTGCCACTCGACACAGGCTCCGATTCCAGCAGATTTTGTTTACCGGTACCTCTTGGCTTGGACAGTCCTGGGTGTTGGACTCGCTGAAGACCTGCACTGGGTCTGCCCTCTGGTCTCTTGGATGTCGGAGCTACCGGTGGAAGGATGGTGCCATGACTACCATTCCAAAGCTTCCTTGATTGCATCACCTTACTGTAACTTGGCGACGCCATTCCACCACTCTAGCAATAGGGATTTCTCAATCGGTTGTGGATACCTACCTATAATGTATAGAACACAAAACTTTTATTCATAGGCCCATTTGGCAATTCTGTTCATTACAAATGATTCAATGTACATTCTCCAGCAGAGGTGAATTTTTGAATTCCTGCTCGTATTTAATGTACTCTCTCCCTTGTAGACAAAACACTCAACTTTTAAGGTATTTACTTTAATAACTAATAACACCAAATCGGTGTTTAACACAACTGTAAGCAAAAAGAAGATTGTTCATGAACTTTCAACCTGCTAATTTGGCCCATTTGGCAATTCTGTTCATTACAAATGATTCAATGTACATTCTCCAGCAGAGGTGAATTTTTGAATTCCTGCTCGTATTTAATGTACTCTCTCCCTTGTACACAAAACACTTAACTTTTAAGGTATTTACTTTAATAACTAATAACACCAAATCGGTGTTTAACACAACTATAAGCAAAAAGAAGATTGTTCATGAACTTTCAACCTGCTAAAATCTTGTCAGTCAAGAGCTATGCTCAAACAAATACATGAATGTATTTAAACATTGCATTCAGATTAATAACCAAGTAAATATAACTAACGTATATTCAATGACCTAATATTTATAATACTAATCACACATACTTACAGTTCTAGTGAAAATCGTGCCACAAAGCAGATCTAAGAGTTTGAAGGTGTCGACTGCCACCAGGTATCGAAGACTGATTAGACACGCAACCAAAGTTGATACTTCTTCACTTGTGCAATCAGTTGTTATGAGCAACCCAAATGAAGAAGTGTTATCAAACAATAGATATCTCATCAAATCATAGTTAACCATTGATTGATCTAATGACCTGTTAAAGCAAATTATTTGCATAGCTCTTCAAATGTATGTATTATGATAGGGAAAGTACAAAATGTCACCTTTGTTCAATCTTCTTAAAGGGCTATACTTTGAAGGTTTCTGCGCTTACTACAGTCTCTACTTAGGGCCATTTTTTTATCCTTATGATCTGGTGTATAGGGAACAATTTAGATCTTTAGCATGTGAATTGATGTTTTAAAAAGGTAAAGAAATATTTTGAAAATAATCTTAAATGTCACAGCATATGGCTCAACAAATTGTATGTGTACAAGTAAGAAAATGGTCCGCCTAGCAAATGATTAACCTGGACACAGATAAAATATTTATTTATTTTATTAAACTGAGAGAAAAGCTTCTGAACAGGAGTTGGGTTAATAAAATGATGCAGCATCACAATTATTGTTTCTTATTTCATTAATTGATGATATGCAGGTATCAATAAAATACACACCATACATGACTATTTAAAAAAGTATAGTCGGTGTTATTAAATCAAATCCATTTCAAAGAGGTAATGATATTTACATAGACATGAACATATATGCCCAAAGACTTTGAGCAAGGTCAAAATCAAAGATATTGGGAGTTGTATTATCTCATAAATAACATTTAATGAGTCAATCTGTCTGATTGTATATGCTTGACTTGTATGTTTTAATTGATTGCAAAGTTCATATAAAGATATAGCTGTAAAAAGTTTGTATCGAATACAAAGGGATATGTGTTACTTGAAGTGGCAATAAAGTAATGTAATACAAAACAAAGGCATGTGGTAACTACGGATGGACAAGATAGTATTAAACAAGGGCGTCAATCCGGGGGGGGGGGGGACATGGAGACAGGGCGACACGTCGTCCCCCCCCCCCCCAAGATTTTTCCGAGGGGGGACATATCAAATGTCCCCCCCCCCATGTTTTGTCAGAAAAGAAGAGGGACAACGAGGGAGCAATGATTTTGTATACAAAATCTCACGAATTGGCAAAAAAATAAAATAAGTGCCCCTAACCCCCTCCATCTTATTCACTGGCTGGCTGATTCGCCGCTAAATATTTCCTGACGAATTGGGCAAAAAATTAATAAATTGTGCTCTCATCCCCCCCCCCCCCTCCCTTTAAGGCACTAGCAGTGCCTTAAAAGGACGTCACACGTAGCAGTCCACTATGTCGACATGCAAATCTAAAAGTCCCTGATGATAACTGTTCTGAAGTTTAGGTATAAAAGGTACTACATATTGGAGTTGCTCACTGATCTATGCTCATGAGCCTTACTAAAAACAGTGCAGTGGGATTTTTACAGTAACTCACAAAAATTACACACAATCAGTATGTTTCATATATATAGAGTTGGTGTTATTTAATAGGACATCTACATCAATTACATAACTTCATTCAGTACACCAAAGTGATTTACAAATACATGTAGATGAATTCTGATAAAGGTAAAAAAGGGCATTATTTACAGACAAGATGCTCACTTTGAATGATTTGACTAAAGAAGGAATTACATATTAACAATAACATTAAATTGCATTGTAAATAGAACTAATGAGGTGAATTCCTCAACATTTGGTTCAACATTTCATAAATTTTATTTCCTCAATATTAATAAATGGACTGAAAGTTCATTTTTCAATTAGCAAGTTATTTTTCTTTCAACAGTACATGTAATTTTATTTCTTTCACATAATCTGTCATCAAATCATCTATTTCAACTATTTGACTCTTTTTGAGAGGTGTTCCTAAAAATATTCAATTTTCATTGACCTCCATTTTTATTTAACAATTTGATTCAATTTTTGTACTCTTTCATAATGATATGATTAGCTATATTTATATTAAAAGAACAACACAGTCATCTCTCATAAAATCTTCATTTGATCAAAATGCAATTCATTTCAATAGTTTAAATTTGGAAAATGGCAAGTTAAGTTTTCTGCAAATGAATAATTCATTAAATATTAAAATTATTATTCAGCTCTTAAAAATTTAAAAATGTTCATTTTTTTAAATTCTTGCATTTATTCAAAGGTGAATTATATCATGCCATGGTGGGACAAATCATGAATCATGAATCAAGTCCAATTTCATTGAGTAGAGTTAATAACCAAATCAGTTTTATCTAGTAATTTCATCAAGTAAAGTAAGCTCATCTAGTAATATAATCTGTGTAATCATCTAATCATTCATGTCAATATTCAAATTTTATAGGAATGGTTAAAAACATGTTCAATAAGCAAGTCCAATGCTTAGTTTATGCAAGAAATCCTCATCCATTAGATTCAAGTATCATCTATTACTACAGCTTGAAAGCTAGGGACTTATTCTCCAATCTCAGCTCCAAGAGGTGTTATACCACATTGTTGCTGGTATAAGATACGTTTTGAGAGGCTTACTTCGAATCATTGGGTCATTGCATCCGGTAGGGTGGTCGCGTTTGATCTTTTGTGAAACCAATGCAGAAGATCATGTGAAGATGCACGTATTTGCCGTAGGGTTTTCACAAAGTGTCTTAAACTGGACCAGACCATTTGTAGATGAGAGTGGTTTATTTCACAAAATTTCCCAATTTTTTTTGGTGAATAAATGGGCATGTTTTCACATAAGGTTTGGTAACGCAGCTACTGGACCCAACGTGATGACCCAATGATTCAAGGAAAGCCGTTTTGAGAAACCTACATCACAGCTTGAGTCACATATAGAAATATGCACTAGATTCAGGGCATGCATTAAGACATGTGTGATTCATTAATACCGTACATCCATCTTGAAAGACTTCAATGTTCACCCTTTGGAGTTGTGTTTCATTTGATAAGCATATCCATCCTTTGGCATCAGTCAAAATCCACTCCTTTAGCAGCTTTTCGTCTGTAATGTTAAAGCATGTACATGTATACAGAATCAGTACGTGGAGTTGACCTTAGACTTAGAGATACACTTATTTTAACAGTTGAAGTTCTTTCCTAGCTTACAGGGACTTCCATTATCATCTAATGATTTTGTGTCAGCAAACTTAATCACTATACCACATGGGGTCTCTCCTCCCATATCATTAATTACTTAAAAATAAACCTCGGAGCTTTAGGTATGGTAAGCTATACCTATTCAAATTTTTATTTTTTGAACAGCAAAAGTATAATTTCATTCCTTCAAACTCACAATTTTTTTGAGCTTTCTTCCCATCAGGATCAGTCTTTAATTCCCATACAATTACATCGTTTGGTTGCCACTTGGGCAAAGAATTGCTTTCAAAATATATTTTGTCTTTCTTTCAAGGATTTGCGTTTCTTAAGTCTTCCTTTGTTACAACACAAAGAAAAAGTAAACAAATATTGATAAATAGTCAACTTAATTATTATTCAAGCCCCTTAACAAGATTTGTATTTTTGTAAGTATGTGAAAGTTGATTTGTCCCAACATATGTTTCATGAAATTAAGAAATATCAAAGCTAACATCTAGAAGTATTTGACCAAAGCCCTAATTCAACCAGTTCACCTTTCATTATTGAGTATCAAAAAACACATACAACATCAAACTTATAAGGGGATGAATAATTTAGTCGTTGACTATAAATAAATGAATGAATAATATGAAACATAATGAAATATGATAACATAGAAATAAAACAAAATAAATTAGTAGATAAATAAATAATTAATAAACTTAATCAATAGATAATTTGACTTATTGACTATGACTTACTTTTTACTGGAAGGGTTGACAATGCTGAGCCCTGGCTGTTTGACCATCTTGGCTTGGTTTCCTGTGTGCTTCTTCATTTCAAAATCTAAAAGAAATTAAATTTAAAAAAATAATACAACAAAAATCAGGGATTGTGAAACACAAAGAACTAGAGAGGTATAGGATCAAGTGGGACGACAGCCAACTTCTCACATCTATCCAACACTCGCACACTAGAAGGGCGTTTCATAATGCCTTTTTTTCAATGACAGATGACAAAAATCAGTGACAAATCTGCTGATAACCAATCAGAAGCAAGGATTTCACTAGCTTACAATAAAAGAGCTGTCATTTGTCACTGATGGCAATTTTTGTGAAACACCCCCCCCCCCCCCCCCCCCCCCCCGGAGGGTACGAGAAGCCATAGAAATTCTTCCAACATGATACAGTACCTCAGGACAGCGTCTTCAGATCAACAACATCTAGTTACCACCAATCAACATGATATCTTCAACAAACTAAAGCGGCGTTCCCCCACATCTGCATACCCACCAGTTTCCCTTTTAATAATAATAATAATAATAATAATAATAATAATAATAATAGCCTAAGAGTCCACTCCAAATTTTATTAAACCGAAACGGAAATTCTTTTTGCCCAATTTATCGTGAGCCCGGCAGCCACTGAGCAGCGCCAGATCGACGTTGCTCTATCCCTTATTGTTGAACGCCAAACAAGGTAGCAACAACTCCCATCTTTTAACGTCTTTTTGGTATGACGTGGCCGGGGTTCGAAACCACGACCTCCCGGTTGTGAGGCGGACGCTCTACTGACTGAGCCAACACTCCGGTATTTTACGTCTGCGTATCAACCAGATATGTCAAGCTTTCTCTCAATCATATCTGATTGATACACGTCTGTAAAAACCCAATTACACACACACTCGAGCCATTCTCCTGACTTCCTTCAAAACTTCTAAAAGTTTTGTCAAAACGATAACCACAAAAGAATTATACAACAGTTCTTTTAAGAACTAACACACCTCTCCAAGAAAGAATACCCCAGTCCTTATAAGGCTGCACACATGGTGTACCCATTTCAGTTTTCCTCACTCAAATTACTTTTTTTTCCTGTCATTTTCAAAATTCA
Source organism: Strongylocentrotus droebachiensis (assembly GCA_035222895.1). Lineage (NCBI taxonomy): Eukaryota > Metazoa > Echinodermata > Echinoidea > Camarodonta > Strongylocentrotidae > Strongylocentrotus > Strongylocentrotus droebachiensis. The sequence goes on along the minus strand of JAVYIG010000842.1, from coordinate 59,071 downwards.
ACACGTGTATTAAACATATTTCATTAGAATAATTTTGTGAAGTGAAAGAAGGGAATATCTAGCCATCATGGGGTTTCAAGAAAATTGAGCTTTTACCTCCTAAATGCATGATTAAAATGAGGAGTCCAAATCTTATTCAACACATCCCTCTCTATCTTTCTCCCAAAGCCTGGGCTAATTTTTCTTCCCCAGCCCCCTCTGATCTCTCATGGCATCCTACCCCCTCCCCAGCTCCTCCTCTAGAAACAGCTCCTTCATCCCTTTCTCTCCCTGCTCCCTCATGTTCTTTCACTACAAACCTCATGTTTCTGCAGCTTGATCTAAGTTCTTAATGACAACCATTAAAATCATCTTACCTTTCAACATGTTGCCCTGATCAGTGGCATTTGACCTCTGTTTCTTTACTGATGCCAACTCCTCTTCTTTAGCTGCAAATGAAAATAAAGGGAAACAAAGGGAAATAAAAGCTGCAATATTCATCTTCAAATTATTATCAAAATATCACATTTCAAGGGGCATACTAAGTCTAAAATTTGAAATTAAGTTACCAAACTTCATTATTAAGGAATAGGCTATGATCACATTGCACTCCAAAAAGGGTAGAATACACAAAAACAACGACTGGGTATTATTCAGCCTCACAATGGCAGTATAACACCATGGCGAAGCAATCTTGGCAGTAATCCGAGTCAAATAAAAATGGTGTGTGACAGGCAGACAGAAAGGAGGAGGTGAATCCATAACACTTGGCTGTTGAGGAATTTTTTGCTTTTTACTTCATGCATATTTTTCATATATGCTAGTATTACCGGTATACTGTTTTTACCTTTGCTTGTGAGCTTTGATGATATTCATTATTTCTATTTCCGTGTACTACATTTTTATTCTGTGGTGGGACCATGATGTAAAACAGATTTTGTATCTACAATGTATATCTGATTCTTGTTATCCTGATTAAATATATTTCAATAAATAATAATGCATTCCGTGTTTTAAAATGAGATTTTCTTGATCAATATTCACCTGCCAGTCTCTTCTCCAATTCACTGCAATTTTCTGCAAAGTAGAAAAGTGCCCTCTGTAGGTCAGCTTTCTTCTCGTTGGCTCTTGCTTCATACAGGTCGTAGCTGATGGCATTGGAACCGCTCCCAACGGTCAGAAGGACCTTATGGTTCTGGAGTGTCACTGTGAGGTCTCCAGCTCTGAAAGCATTCCTGCAGGGAGGAGCATGGTAAATGGATGGACATCAAAGAGATATCAAATAACCATGCAGGGTGTAAAATGCCAGTACCCTACTTACCATGTTATCCAAGATATAAACTGGAAATGCTATCTGAAATCCATTCAAATCAATCTGCCAATTTCTTTGATTCTTATTGATGAATTACAAACAGAACAAAAAGAGAACAATTTATTTCAAATATAAACAAACAAGCAACAACACAAAAAAGGGAAAAAAGAGAGAATTTTGTTCCTTCTTTTTTTATATGAAGTAAATTTTGCAATCTGTAAATGACAGAGTTTTACCCAATAGACCCATCTACCTAGTTAATCAAAATATTGATTGTCCGTCCTTTGATAACATATTAACTGTGAATAGTGAAAATACACTCATACAAACCTGAATCTTAAAAAGTAGGCCTCATATGTAGTCACTTCTGCCAAATCTCTCTGCAAAGGAAAAGAAGGTAATAAAGTGAGACATAGAGAAATTATATGAAAAAGAGGAACGTTGAAGAATAGACTTATCAAAATGATGAATATACATCACATTTCAAAATACATTATATTAATGGCTTAGATATTATTTATGTGGCAAATATAGAAGTACTCTGCATAATATTTATTCATTAGAGCAAAAGAAAGACAAAATCAAGTTTAATATGTCCTATCATGAACAGAACATCCCTCTTACCATGTGCAGTGGTGAAAATATATCTAAAATTTGTGGAATTGTTTTTGTATTTTCTCCTTTTTTAAACACACTAACATGACTGCAGTGAGGGGACTGGGGGGGCATCTTTCTTCATGCCCTGTGATATGGCTTGAATTCTGTGAATACATTGTCATTATTAATGTGGATACTGGATAACCTATCCATTTATTAAGTTCTTACATGAGATTCTAACTGGAGATAATCCATAGCCAGCCGCCACACATCAGTGCCATCAGTTACACTGTAAAAATAAAAAAGGAATACGGTATTGACTTAAAGTTAAAAGCAGGTAAAAACTTTAACATCATTGTCAATTTCAAACGGGTATTAAAAAAGTATTAATGCAACCTGTAAAGTTAATTTTATGTCTGCTTGACGCTACGATCTCGTGATGACACCTCACCAAGCTACATCTCAGAGAAGCCCGAATGGATAAACAACCAGAAACGGAACAAGTTTTCCTGACATGTCCCAGTGATGTTCGTCCCTTGCCTCCTAGTCCGCGCTCCTTCATTAATGGGTTTTTACATGTTTGCTCCTCACAATCGCAGACTGACAGAAAGGGCACATCTAACAAGGGGGATTACTTTGACAGCAATAATCAAGATGAAGGTACGCAAGCAACTTCTGCAAGAGCTGTCCTCGAAAAAGGTCAACCTGAAGAACCTGAACCTGAACTATACGTCATAGATGTGAACAAAGCTCCTCAGGAACATGATGAAAGCTGGCACACAGTTGGGTTGGAAGATGAGATGCAGAGGACTCTTTCAGTTTCAAATAACTTTTGAAGCTTTTTTCTGCAGATACAGGAGCTCGAGGAAGACTTGAAGGAAAAATGCAGCATAAACACAGTCATATCAATGGAGAATGAGCAACTCCTTAACCAGACGCGACAGCTTTGGAGGGAGATAAAGAACCTACAGGACCTACGAGACTGTGACAAGGTCGTACTTGAGAGTAAGGACAAGGAACTAATCACCTTGCGGAACTCGTTGCTCAAGAAGGAAGCTGAGCTAAGATCTCTCCAGCTGCAAACTAAATTTTTAACAACTGTTTGCCAAACGCATGGCCTCCATGATATTTTCAGTGATGAAATGGTCCCTGCGGAGACAGCATCAACACAAAGTCCAACTAGTCCTAACGCAACGCAACAGCCAAGGCTGCAAAAGAGCAGATCCTTCACCAATAACACTCAGCAGTACATGTCTAAGAACCATCACCTGGGTTCGCCTTCGCGCTACTGTCCACAACCTGGATCACCTACCAGCTCCAGTCAAAACTTTGAGCTGCAGGCATGTCCCCTGTAACTATAACCAACGTGGTCAGCAAACTCACTCAAACCAGTACTCTAGATCTATGAGCCCACACCAAGAGAGACAGCAACACTTTATCCCTACAAAGGACACACAAAGTACGTCAAGTTGGGAGCAACAGCAATCTGCCATCGCCTCTTAATTCACCAGTTGGTATTCACCACCTGATGGCTGAGGACCCTTATAGCATTCCAACCAACAACAGGTTTGAAAGTCTAGCTGTTGAAGAAGAGGTCCAGGGTGCTGATAACAGTGGCTCACACCTGCATAGGGAACCAGTGACACCACCCAGTAACATCACCAAAATACTCCAGGCCCACAAACCACAGGGCAATTCAATGCTGGAAAACCCTGCAGATGCATCACTATACTCCTGGAACTCCATGCCCAAAGCAGGGGCAGACAGGCTTCCTCTCCTCTGGTTTAGCACTGTGGAAGAAGAGCACCCTTCCAGAAGAACAAAGGCGGGGACAAGGATCCATCTGTCCCGGGTAACTATAGAGGCATCACACTCACCCCCGTCCTAGGCAAGCTGCTGGAGCTGTTGGTCAAACCTAAACTCACCTAACACTTACAAGAGCACCAAATACCAGACCCACAGTCACCCACTCCAAGTCGGATTCCAGCAGGGAAGATCCTGCACTCTTACAGGAAAAGCCCTGGACCTTTACATTGAAATCTACAAGCTCTCTAACCATGCAACGGCTATACATTGCCATGCTGGATGCTTAGAAAGCATTTGACAGGGTTTGGCAGGAAGGTCTCCTGGAGAAGATAGCAGCAACACACCCATCCCCAGCTCTGCTGCATACCATTGCAGAATTCTACAACAGCAGCTCAAGCAAGGTGTTCTGGGACCATTCTTTCCTACAAGGACTTTAGGAGTTAGGCAAGGAGGTGTACTATCTCCCACGCTCTATACACACTCTACATTGATGACCTCATCAAGCTCCTGAGAGAATATGCATCTAGGTTGCACGATCAGGAACCTCTAAGTAGGTGTCAAAACATTTGCTGATATTGCTCTCCTTAGTAAAGACCCAAAGCAATGCTGAATCGCCTAGATAAAGCACAGATCCACCTGTTCAAACGGATATTGGGGCTTCCAACAACATCAGCTGATGAAGCCATCTATCTGCTTACCGATAACTTCCTGAATAGTCTGCTGGTCTTACAAGATAAGCTTCTACTCCTAGGAAAGATCTTGAACATTGACTCAGATAGGATTGAAAACAGAATGCTCATTCATGGTAACTGTTCCAACACCTCTTCCATCCAGCAATGGCGCTCAGCTCTCAAGCCACTCAGCCTCCCACTCTAGACGAGCTTGTAATGAGGTCCCCCAAATACCACCTATGGAAGCGCATGGTGCAGTCAGCAGTGATTCGAGCTTCTGAGTCCAGACAGCATGTTGCCCTCACTAACAGAACTTCTGTATCCCTGTGAACCCTCATAAACGTGGACAAATCGCGTCTTAAAAATAAGGATCATCTGCATTTTCGAGGACGTTTTTTTTTCTTCAACGCTCTGCGGGTGGAGAGTAAATTCCCAATCAGAATGCTGGCAATGCGAGAAAAAAAAAAAAGATTCCATGTAATACCCCCAGCACGCAGAACTTAATTTAGCTTACATTTAGCGCATGCGCAGATCGTTCATCGGATCTCAGCCTCATTTTCGTAAGTTGGCTCCTAGCCTAGCCGACATGGGCCAGCCCCTTCAGATTGGCTATCGCTGGCTCCCATAGACAGAGCTACCAAGTGTCACGCAGTATGCGTGACAGTCATGCATCGAGGGTCTGAAAACGCTGTCAGGCTGGCAACAATCAGGGCCAGAATGGGGGGAAAAAAAAAAAAAAAAAAGGTAGTAATTGCTAGACTACGTACTTGCCGACCGCCTCGAGGCCTCAGCTAGCTCCTCGCAGGGTTTGTGTACCTATATCGCATGCACGTAGCATGCATGCAAGCCGGCCATCACGTCGCTTCACGCGGGATTTCGAAACGTACACTAAACGCTATATACCCTCGCCCACGGGCTCGGGTGCTGAGTCATGAAAATGTCACGCATATAGCTGATCTTTGAACTTGGCATCTCAGCATATATAGGCTCTATAATTGCGAGGATATAGCTTGCGATTTTCTGTTTCATCCGATACCAAAATTATGATATTTAAGTCAAACCCTCTATTTGTTATGATTTTTTCAGCATCCTTAAAAGGTTAAGTATTTCACTTAAGTTTAAGTCTTAATACGTAACTATCTTTTATTAGTTTTAAGTTTGAACAATTCTCATTTTCCTCAAACTGGAAATTTATTCTGAAATGTTTGTTGATTTTTCTAGTCTGGATAGACTTCTGAACTAGCGCCAAAATAAATTAACATTAATCTATTTACGGCGCTTGAACAAGCGCCCTATCTACATCGAGATTAATTTTTTTTTTTTTTTTTTTTTAATTCCACTCGAGAACATTGGATTTGCATTTGGACACAAATCAAAGCATAGACTCGAGAGTCAATGCTAATGCGTACTGACCTTTAGCACTGCACTACGTGTTAATAGCCAGCATTTGCATACATGAATAGTCAATACACTTATAACACCAAAATGCACACACTAATGCCGATGTGGCTGATCGGCAAGTTTGACAGTAGACTTACAATTTTAATTTTTAAATTATTCTTTTTAACATCGGTAACTTGAAAAAATTGTATTTTACTGCTATTTAGATGTCATCAATTGTCACTGAAGTACTGATTTTGAGTGAAATCAGTTGAGTTTTGTACGGTGGTGTTTGAAATGTTGAGAATCGTTAGCACAGCTTTTAATACACAGCCAGGATAGTAATGTAGCTAGACCTATGTGTGGATTTGGAGAGAAAAAAAAAAGAAGCTTACTGAATAATCCATGTATCTTTGTCGCACGACGTGAAACACAAGTACTTGGCTAACTCATTCTTAACAATGGAATGTTGACAATCTACACCCCCTTCTGTGGCAACAGTTTTAGCAGAAGACATATTACCGGTATAAAAATAAATACAGTCGGAACACACTCAACAACACAGCGGCATGCGCTGTTTGTGGCGCGGCGAATTTTAATCCGATATTGGTCTACGTCTACAATTGGCTTTCCATAGAACAAGCGCGCGCTCCGTTCGAATGTTTAGGAATTTTGTCCAAAAAGTCATGAGGGTCTAGAAAAAGATGGAAAGCAATCCTAACGAAAAGTGATCGGACTTTATTGATGCTCAGTATTGAAGTACGGGAATGACATTGTCACTGCTGCAGTAACGAATTAGAAGGCTTCTGAAATGGTAAGAGCTTTAGATTTAGAAACGCATTTATTTTTAAAGCGAGATCGCGAGAGCCCGAGGCCGAGGCCGAGTCGAGGAAGAAGCACTGCCACCGGGACGGCTGGCGGCTGCGTAGCCGTAGCTACTGTACCGTACCGGTATACGTGCCCGGCCTAGAGCTCAGCTAGGCTGAGTGAAAGTGAAGTCGATTTAAGGTATATCTCAACTCCAGGGTCCAGCCGAAGTGATTTTTTGGAGTAGATGTCTGGAATAGCATTTTTATTGAATGAAGTGAGACTGAGCTGAGAGCATTGCCATTGGCATTGCTGTAGTCTACAGTGAGTTTACGCGCTCTCATTGGCCGATCCACTCGAGTGGCTACAATTAAGTGAGAGACAGAGAGGGCATACTTTACTGAAGCGCAACTTAAGTTCAATGGCAAAGTTAATACGTAATATTACGTCACACCACAGAGATTTTGACACGTCCTGCTTTAAAAAGGTGACACACTTCACACATAACTGACGCACGCGCACACACAGCATTGCAAACACATAAAATAGTGTAACGATCCGCTGCGGGGTCGTGACGTAGATATCTGTTTTTATAAAACGGCTCTAGTATTTTAAGCATCGTGATTGGTCAATACGCGTCACATGACATTGACAAATTTTTGATGCAAGCACGATTTTGCAGAAATGAGTGCAGAAAAAGCGCAATAAAAAGTTTTATAAAATGGCTCTAGTATTTTAAGCATCGTGATTGGTCAATACGCGTCACATGGCATTGACAAATTTTTGATGCAAGCACGATTTTGCAGAAATGAGTGCAGAAAAAGCGCAGCAAAAAGTTATATTGCACGGCGCGTACGCGTGACCATGGAGATCCAGTGCGCGCGCGTACGTGTAGTACGCGCTCCCTCGAGTGCATTGCAATTATTGTAGGCTACGCGTAGCTAATATTGTACGCTCCACCATGATCCCCAGCGCAGCGTACGCGTAGCTTAGCTCTAGCTATAGAGCGGGGTATTATTAGAAAGAAAATTTTTGTTTTCCTTTTGCCATGGATTTAGACCCGTTTTGACATTTGGATTTTATAATGAAGCCAGGAATTTCAGCTGTCTGATGTAGACTCGTCTCTAGACACCCTAGGTCTATGCATTTTATTTTTAATCAAACAATGAATCCCGTGGACTTTTTGGTAAGCCTGCAAGGTCTTAGACCCTCATTTTATTTCTAGAACCAACATAACTCTAGATCTAGATCTAGATCGAACTCTCGTATACTTAAGATCTAAACTTTTGTTTGTTGCTGTTTGTGTCGCTATTTTATAAAACAAATAACGCACTTGACCCTGTTGTGCGAAACGTAAATGCAGTGTTCGCTCGGTTTCTTCAGATGGTTCGCACTGTCAACTCGCCGCAAGCGGCTCGTTGCACAGAGCGGCACCAATCTAAAGAAACCTCGCGCGTACTGCATTCACCGCTATTGCACTCTGGGACGTGCGTTATTTGTATAATATTGCACGGCGCGTACGCGTGACCATGGAGATCCAGTGCGCGCGCATACGTGTAGTACGCGCTCCCTCGAGTGCATTGCAATTATTGTAGGCTAGCTTCGGAGTAGATTGCATCAATCGTTAGATAGTTAAATCAGATAGACGAAGAAATAGGCCGATACTTATTGATTCAGATTGTGATTACTAGTTTTCAACTTGGAAGGTGGGGAAATTCAACTTATATTAGAAGATATTTAGAGTACTAATACTAGTAATAGTATCAATTAATTAGGTCTCTGTACTAATAGTCTATGTTCTTATTAGCACCGTACGTAGTTGTTCCTGCCCCCCCTTGATTTCGTAAACTTACCTGACAATTTGGATTCCTAAATTGTCCTCTTCTTTAAGACTTGATTATAATCCTAGATTGTGTGAGACAGCTTGACAATACAACGATATTATCAGTTTATGTATAATGCAAAGAAAAGTAAATGAGTCATGATTGTTGTTTTCAAGCGCGTCATACACCGACGCACAATGTTTACGTTAATAATTTGCATACGAGCGCTTGACATTTGGATCCTTTATCGAGATGCTTTAAGATGTTAAACTGTAATTGTTTATAAGTATATCACATGAATTTGGATGGAAAGTTGTTTAGACAATGTAACTTGTTAATATTTACTGCAACTGATATGGAATTTAGAGTGTTGTATTTAATCAATGGTAAAATAAGAGATTTACTTAGATATTTTGCTCTGAACTAGCACAGTCTTCATGTTAAGTCCATTCTCGCTGCGCGTGTGCTTTCCAAGATCGCTTAAGTGCATCGTTTCCCCCCACGTCCGCATTATGCCTTTATAACCCGTAACATTTCTGAAACGGGAGGAGTTGGCATTGGGCGCTCGTCGGGATAACAGCTATTTAGTCTCTCCCTGGAAATCCCCCCCCCCCAAGGACTTGGAATTGGGCGCTCGTCGGAACCACACATATGCTCTCTCTCCCTCCCTGGAAATCCTCTCATAGCCGTTTAAGGAACTACACGTTATATTTACAACTGGAATATGAAGGTACAGAACGAAGCAGATGCTGGAATTAAGATGGACTAATTAAGATGCTGGAATTAATATACCACTATTAAGATGATGGAATTAATGAACCACTATTATTAAGATGCAGGAATATGCTAAGTCCACCTCTCCCCATATGATGCCATGGAATTAAACTAAGACGGAAAACTCCCAAGTCTCATAAATCCCTATGAATCATTGCCTTTCACTTTATTACATCTAAAGAATATAAGAACGACAATCATATAAATGCATTAAGTATAACTATGAGCACAAGGTATTTGTGACAGTGGTGATAGAAAGATGTTGTAAATATTTGAAGTACATGCATTAATAAAAGTTGACCATTTTCTTTTGTCTTGAAACTGAAATTATGAGTCTATAAACACTTTGTCTTTCTTCTTAACTGGTACTCCGTCATAGTCGTATATTTCGACGAAACAAACGTAAATAAGTATTGTAGCTTCCCCCGTCTTTTCTTCAAATAAAAGAAAAGATCTAATTACTTTAACCGCTCGGACATTATAAATAAAATGTCGGCTGACGAATATCCTGACAGATATAAAGAATCAGTTTCCCCGGCTGGGAAAGAGAACAAACCCGACGTAGAGGTCGAGGTTGAAGACGGAGGCGGGGGCGGCCGCCACAATAGACTAGACAAATCAACAAACATCTCAGAATAAATTTCCAGTTTGTACCTTAAATATGACGAAAATTGTTCAAACTTAAAAAGTAGTTAGTAAAACTTTAAAAATAGTTAAGTAAAACTTAAACTTAAGTGAAATACTTAAGTGAAAAAAATCATAACAAATAGGCCTAGATAGAGCCTAGAGGGTTTGAATGAAATGTCATAATTTTGGTATTTGAAAAAACTGGATAATTGCAAGCTTGCTCCTCACACAAATATCTTATAGCATTGACTGAACGGAAAACAGCGATAGCCAATCTGAAGAGCCCAAATCGGCGAGGCTAGGCGCCAACTTACGAAAATGAGGCTGAGATCGGATGAACGATCTGTGCATGCGCTAATTGTAAGCTAAAGTTCTCCGTGGAGAGTTTTTGTTACTTTTTTAGAATGGAGTCATGCATGTCTCATGACTTGAGACTTTTTTTTGAGTTTGTTTATCTTTTAAAATCTTTATGAACATTTCTTTGTCTTTAAGACTTTAGTTAAAAAACATCCTAATTAGTAATTCACTTGAAATGGAATTTCATTATTGGTCAGATAGTTCTATCATTTTATCATAATCATCTCAGAAAAGCAATGTTATTTGTTCATTTCTGTAAGTTGTAACAAATACAAAATTAGAGTAAATTTAGTTGGACTGTGACCATGACAATGCCGTCTTTGGATGTTAATCATCTTTCCAGCAAAGAAGACAGGCTCCCAGTCAGATTGCATTGGGGACTGGAATAAAGAGAAAGGACACAGAAGATGGAGAGTCAAACAGAGAAGTCAAAAGACTTCAGGTAAGCCTTTGATTCACCATGTTTTGTAAAAGTATTCCCCCCTAAGAAAAAAAGTAAAAATGAAACCATAACCTGCCTTTAAGCATATTTTATTACATCCCATGCAAAAGAATGAGCAGATGGAAGATTTTATACTAAAATAAAAGGAGGAGATGTGAGCTTATTTGGGGACAAAATGAAAGCCTTTGAAGTGAGGTATTTAATTGTTGTTGAACTCATTTTGAGAAAGAGTTCTGCAGGATTCTTGGTATTTGGATAATCATATTTAACTGCTACACGGCACTTATGACTGGACAGTGCACCTGAATTTGTGTGTGTACAAATAACTGCCTTTATCTTGTTACAATTCAATTCAATTCAAATTTTATTGGTCCGAAAGGAAATTTGTTGTGTTTACATGCAATATTCACAGGGAAAAATAGATAAAATGTACATGTGACATGAAACAAAAAACTAGTATATATAGAGAAAATAAACATATAGCACTTGAACACTCTTACTAATGTCCTTTGGCAAGACATTGATCTACATTTACCACACTCAACCCAGGTGATGTAATTGGGTACCTGGCAGGAATTAATTCCTTGAAATGCTGGAGCGCTGTATAAACGGCAGCTAAGCTAAAGCCGGGGTAATAATAAATGCGCCTCGGAATAGAATTATGATAGACGGCGCTATAGAAATGCCTACCTTTTGTATTATTATTATTATTATATCTGCTCTGAATTTACATCATTGACAATATTTGTCCCTATATCCAGAGTAATTACTTAAACATTATAACATTGTAATTATTATTACTATTATTGTTTGTATTGTTATTATTATAGTTTGACTCATTTTATTACAGTTGTCTAGTAGGAAGAAGGCACATCTCAATGGGTCAGGAGGGACGCAACGCACCAGTCACCTGAAGGGACTTCCTCCAGGCATGTGCAGGATGAGGCAACCCCTCACAGTCAGGACATCAGCGCAGGATGGAGGAGACAGATCAAGCAGGATGAGTGATCATGTAGGTGGAATGACTTTTCCCCTTCAAGTAGTTTAGTAATAATAATATTAACTCCGCTTTTATATAGTGCTTAATACATCTATGATGTCTCTAAGCCCTTTACAGATATATCATTAACCCGGTCATTGGATTCAATACTTGCCCGCACACAATGTGTGCACAATCTCCACTCCCTGGGGAGCATTCCAGCAATGCGTTACTTGACGCTCAAAACTGTTTGACCAACAATGACAGTCGCATCCTACCGGGTACCCATTTAACACCTGGGTGGAGAGTAGCAAGTGCAGGTTAATATCTTGCCAAAGGATATTAGTGCCGTGTCGGGATTTGAACCCTCGATCCTTCGCATCTCAAGGTCTAGCGCCTTAAACCACTCGACTACGACACTCCTTCCAGAGTGATGTAGGAATGAAAAGAATGAAAAGTGCAATTGCATGAAGGCAAGAATCTTCAAGATTGAAGGAAGCAAACTGCACCTAAGAAGAAGAAGAAAAATACAAAAAAATACCAAAAAAAGAGTTACATTGTATGACTTTTTAAGAAATGTCATATTATTTATAGAATATGAAGGGGGAAAAAGTAGCTTCTTTGAACAAAAGGTGACTTTTATACTGCCTTGTTTTATTTTTATCTGCTTATTTTGGGTAATTAATTAAGAAATGTTTGCTGTATATAACTGCTGGGTTAAGTTATAGGGCAACATACCTACATGTACAGTGTATCTCAAGAAATGAAGAATAATGGGGGACAAAGGAAGATATTAAAGAAGATATAAGAAGCAAGATTTAAAATATAAGAGAGTTCAAAACAGGTATGGAGCAAAAAAAGAGGAAATTGCTTATAGAACAAGAAAAGTATGAACGATATTTATTATTTTGGCAAAATGTTTATTATGAAAATGATTTGTTTTTCTGATTTAATCTCTCTATTCTACAGGAAGCCTTGATCAAGAAGATTTTGTCAAAGCCATTCAAAGTGCCGATTTTAAACTACCAAGGTAACATGCTATTCAGAGAGAAGAAAAAGGCAAATGATTTGTGCAATTCTGAATAATGGCTTATTCTAATAAGCCTTTTGTGCAGAAGTTTTTGTGGAAAGTATTACTGGTAGTCCGGTATGTATTTCATTAGCATACATGTAATAATAATAATAATATTTAATTTTTATATAGCGCTTAATACAAATGTCTCTAAGCACCTGCAAATGTATGCACTCGAATATGGAAAATAATTTACTCATTCTGTGTTTTTATTTCCATAGTTTAAGATGGCTTTTCCATGACTCTATGTTATTGTATGAACACTTGGTATGTTTGAAACAATAGTAACTACATGTACTACCTACAGCCTCACAAAAAAGCCAATATCAACCATAACGACAGAAAAAATATTTAGTTTTAGTACGGTACATGTATTCATTTTTGCAAGATTGTTCTAATGCACAATATTCACAATCTTTAATAAAATCAGCCACTGAAGGTCCAAGGTGGCTGGGAATGCGCAGACAAGGTGTCCGACAACCTCTCCACGACCCAACAGAAGAGGGAGCCCTGGTTCTCTTCTCCCCACCTGAACTGAGTGCTCATGAACAGCTGTCTGTTGATAAAGAGAAACAACCTGTCCATGGTAAGGATACATTGTCTATATCATTACTCTCCAGGCAATAGTAGTGTATTATAATAATTGTCATTTATACTGAGCTATACACTGAGAAATACCATAGCACTTACAATGTAAAAAACATACAAAGAAGACACAAAAGTACCAGCTCTGTGAAAAAAGAATGGTCTTCAATTTTTTTTTTAATGTTGACAGATTTTTCCTGTTGTGCGAATTGAGTTTATTATTCCATATTTTAGAAGCAGTAGCACTAAATCCTGATAGCAGTAGCAGAATGAGTTGATATGAGAACTGTTATAGTAGAAGCCAAGCCACAAGAGAAGGATACAAATCTCAAAAAAATTTGAAGCACATTAGAAAGAAAAATAGCAGGGTGCAGCATTGACAGATTTGAAAATTAAAGTAAATATGGTATACAACAAATTAAAGCTAAGAAAAGCAAGACGTAATACAAAAACATTACAGGATTTGTACTGTTCAAGGAATTCTGTAGTAAATTTGCCCATTGTTTCAGACCTTTTAGCTTTCTTGGATATCACATCTGGACTGTGAAGGAAAAACTTCAAAAACCCCTATCATATATGGTATCTAAACTTCTAAAGTAAAACAAAATGTATGCAATTTTCTATTTCAGTGGTAGTGGATCCCATACTGAGTAAAGTGTTACGACCCCATCAGAGAGAGGTATGATTCCTAGCATTCATTTTATTTACTTTGTTTTCTTTTCTTATACTTTTTTCAGATTTTCAGTTGCTGTCCCCCCCCCCCCCCCCCTCCTCCCCCCCCCCCCTGTATTGCTATCCCTTCACTGTTCATTTTCAAGTTCACTGACATCCGGTTGAAACGCAAGTGTTAGATTTAACACACGTTTTGGTTGGATATCAGTGAATTGAACTTATGGTATGATGGTTTCATGAACGATACCCATGTGCATATCTCAATTTAATCTGATTTTTCCCTCCCTCGTTATTTCAATGCCAAGCATGTATAATAACAGACATCTAAAGATATGATTTTCTTTAAAAGTATTTCTCTAATCATGTTACACATCACATCTCAAAGATTGTATTTAAAATTGCCACAATCCATGTTTGTGCCTTTTAAAATTTAATTTATTACTACCGGTATTAGTATTACTCATGCTCGCACTTAAAACATCACTCAATGATACTGTTTTCTTCTCTTATCCCAACACGTAAAGGGTGTCAAGTTCCTATGGGACTGTGTTACTGGACGAAGAATAGAGGGCAGTTTTGGATGCATCATGGCTGATGAAATGGTGAGATAACAATTCTATAAACCCTGCTATTTTGCTTGGAACCTGTAAAGTATCTGTTAGTACCAATGAATATGTTTCAATAAATGGGACATATCCCAAATAGAAAAGCATTAATTTTCTGTCACTATTTGCTGACACTTCAGACATCCGGAGTGTTGGCTCAGTCAGTAGAGCGTCCGCCTCACAACCGGGAGGTCGTGGGTTCGAACCCCGGCCGCGTCATACCAAAAGACGTTAAAAGATGGGAGTTGTTGCTACCTTGTTTGGCGTTCAACAATAAGGGATAGAGCAACGTCGATCTGGCGCTGCTCAGTGGCTGCCGGGCTCACGATCAATTGGGCAAAAAGAATTTCCGTTTCGGTTTAATAAAATTTGGAGTGGACTATTAGGCTATTATTATTATTATTATTATTATTATTATTATTATTATTATTATTATTATTATTATTATTATTATTATTATTATTATTATTATTATTATTATTATTATTATCCCTTCTGATTAAACAAATTAAAGATGGAATGATTGTAACTACTAAAGTTCAAACTAATTCAATGTAGCTCTGGAAGACTTAAATCTCTACCAGCAGAGTTAGATTCATGACTTCTGGCCTCTTTTAGAGGAAGTCAAATCCTGCCAATTTGGTCATGAGCTTTACTGATGTTAGTTTTGTATTTTGTTTATTCTATATAGATCTAGTCACATTTTTGTCATGCAATGTCACCTTTCTCTGATTATAAGTGGACACTTCATTGTGCACTCCACATATTTCTTATATAGTTATATTACATGTGAAAGAATTTTTTTTAAAACTTTAACTTAAACATAGATTATTGAAACTTAACATCATCTGAACCACAGCTCAGATTGGTCTATTTGGGACTCTACTTACAGGGATAGTTGGTATGCCCAGCTGTCTGTTAATACCTGAAGCAGCTATTGTTTGCAATTGCACAGTATGTGCACAGCCTCCCCCCCCCCCCCCAAAAAAAAAAAAAAAAAAAAAAAAATATATATTAATAATAATTAACAAACAAATAAACAAATACAATTTAAAAATTAAAACAAGTCTTTATATCTTGTTTGCAGGGCTTGGGGAAAACACTGCAGTGTGTGACGCTGATTTGGACCTTATTACGGCAGAGTCCAGAATGTAAGAATTCTCTCTCATATTATTCATGTTTTGTGTAAATATTTATATAACTCATGATAGTACATTATGTTATTATCTTAAAATGTGTCATTGACATGTATACAAATGTCTTCAAACTTGTTTATTCATCAATGTATCACATGCTAATTAAATGTCAAATTAAAAAAGGGTCATTCCTGATATTTTCAGTGGTAATAAATGACTCAGATTTCACATTTGCCAAAGTTTATGGAGAAACTTTGCTGCATAAAGCTTCATGCAACTCTCATATAAAACAACATATATCCTAACATTCTGACTAATCAGGACTACGAGGGGGTACATTTGTCTCTAAAAGAGCAAGAAAGTCATTGTAATTTTTGACATTGTCATACCTTTTGATTAATTTTAGACCCAATTACAAAGAAATATCTAGAAGTATGAATGTTATTTAATAAATTGGTGTGAGAAAGATACCAAAAAGAACTCTCAAATACAGTTTTCTTCAGTTTTAACTATAATTATATCCTCACTTTGTAATATTCCTGCATTTGTCATTTATCATTAGGTAAACCTGAAATAGACAAAGTAATAGTTGTAGCACCTTCTAGTCTGGTTAAGGTAAGAATCATAAAAACAACATCAAATGTTATTTTAGACTTTTTCAAAATGAACAAATATTTGTTCATTATTTGGTATTTGGTATGTGGCTGAGTGAGATTTTTAAAACTATTATTTAGCTGAAAAAATGCAAAGGTAAGCTTTGATAATGTGTGAAAAGGGTAGTGAATTACATCTTGACTGTTTTGCAAATGAAAATAATGACAAACAGATATGAAATATGATTTCACCCTTTAAACAAAATAATGAATAAAATTTGTTCATTTTGAAAAGATATACTGTTTATGCTACTTCTCATAATTATAATTGTTTTTGTCATCGCAGGCTTGAGTTGGTATAATCTTCCACAAAACTTTTCTTTCTTTTTATTTTTTTTTATATTTTTTTTTTAACTCATGTACTTATTTGATAAGATGTTTTTTAAGGGCAGGTTACAGTAATGTTCTTAATTTTATGGAGAAGAACTACTTGAAGTGTACCAATCCCTAAAAAAAAAAATTGTATAAAATTAGAATCAACCTAAAAAAAACTTTTGCCTATGGGCTAATGGATAAGGAGCATGAACAAAAAATATAGAACAACATAAAATTGCACACAGAACACAAGTCACTTTCATGTTAATTGAGAGTATTTAAACTTGCAAAAAATCTCTTTTCACAAGAAATACATAAAGCTAATATGTTAAATATAGTATTGCCGATTGGAAGTACTAATATATAGAAATAAATATGTTTTGGTGGTTGATACCGATTAAGATAAGATATATATTAATTAAGCATTATTTTGATTTCCATACTCCTATTTCTTTCAAAGCTCGTTTTCAAGTAGGCTGGTGGCTCTCAATTCAGAGTAATTTATTTTGTTACCGGTACTCCAAATAGTTAAAGCTTATTCATGCTGGTAGCCCTACAATGAAATTAATGCAATTCACTAATGAATTGTGTGCATGTTGACTATGAGAAATAACATGTTTTACTTGCTTTTTCCCAACAAGAATTGGTACAATGAGATCCGTAAGTGGCTCGGAGGGAAGGTTAACCCCTTAGCTATCGACTCTGGTACTAAGAAAGAGATTGATAGGAACTTGGGTAAGTTATCTACCATCATGATATTTATTGGAATGTTCATGGAATGCCAACTGAAAAGTGCATTGTGATGGTATTCTCCTAGAAAGGTCTCAATTTATTTAGTCTTTAATACGGAATACCATCTGTAAGCGCCTTACAGATATTATTATCCTAGTCAGTGAATTCATTCATGCACAATGTGCAACCTCTTTACTCCCAACTGAAAAGTGCATTGTGATGGTTATTGTCCTAGTAGGGTCTGGATTTATTTAGTCTTTAATACGGAATACCATCTGTAAACACTTTGCAGATATTATTATCCCGTCAGTGAATTCATTCATGCACAATGTGCAACCTCTTTACTCCCTGGGGTGTAGCTAGTTCTACCATATGGTCACCATGAGGGCAAAAACAAATGTCACTCCCCTTCTATCCATTTTAGATATTTTATGAATACACAAAACTTAATCATGTACTTTTAGACAAATCCATTAATGTAGGAATTTATATGTTTTGTTAAAAAATTGATGTGTCCACCTTATCATTAACAAATGCTGCACAGCAGACCTCAAAGTTCTCTCTTTGTTACATATTCATGCATTGCAATGATTTTTATCAGAATAAATACCCTAAATCTAACATGAACATGCCTCATTTCAAAGAAATGTTTCTATTGATTATTTCAGGTTGTAAATAAAATTGTTACATGTATAGCATGTAAACAGCCATGAATTCTGTACCTTCACAGCATATTAACCTAATTAGCCCTACCCGTCTTTTTCTCTTAGATTCCTTCATGAGGCAGCAGGGTCGACGAACTCCCACGCCCATTCTGATCATCTCCTACGAGACGTTCAGGTTACATGCTGAGGTTCTGCACAAGGGAGAGGTGGGACTGGTCATTTGTGATGAGGTAAGAGAATTTATTGTATAGAAACAAAAATTCATCTTTGTTTGTTTGTTTGTTTTACCTGACTCCTAAGGAAGCATATGTTTGCTTGTAAGCAAGCAATCAGGGGGAGGATGGCTTTAAGTCCTCTCTATCCGATGACCTTTACCAGATGTCGATCACGACGAAACTACACGGAATGATATTGCACAAATATTAATTTTAAACCATTGCCTACAGAAACCTGGTGGTCCCTGTATGAAGGCATTAGATTATTCAGGACCGGTAGACATCAGGTTTAATAATAAAGAAACGAACCTGGATGGTGAAACAATAAAAGACAAACTTGAAAAGACTTCATAGTTTAAAGATCATGGTAACACTGCGTTGTCACCTTTAGTTAAAAAATTTGCTCACCATGGAAATTTGAAGAAATCAAATCTCGAAAAAAACGTTGCCAATAGAAATTTTGTAATTAAGAATTTTGTGAGATTCCTATAGATACACACACATAAGTTTACTCAAAGAGAGATGATAATATTTAAAGACACATAATGAGCTCTCATGGGGAATTTGACACCGTTCGGGTGTTTACCCATGCAATAACAGGTGTTGTCAATACCATTTGATTTGATTGATAAACTTTGCAGGGTCATCGCTTGAAGAACTATGAGCAACTAGACCTACCAAGCTCTGAATGGTCTCCCAGGAGAAAAAAACCTTTCTCCTTTGAATTATTGAACTTCTTTTCTCAAGGGTCAAACTCTACCATTTGATTTGATGATGCACGTTGCAGGGTCATCGCTTGAAGAACTGTGAGAACCAGACGTACCAAGCTCTGAATGGCCTCCCAGGAAGAACAAACAAATTCTCCTTTGAATTATTGAACTTCTTTTCTCAAGGGTCAAACTCTACCATTTTTGTAATATTAATGAACTTTGCAGGGTCATCGCTTGAAGAACTTCGAGAACCAGACGTACCAGGCTCTGAATGGCCTCCCAGGAAGAACAAACAAATTCTCCTTTGAATTATTGAACTTCTTTTCTCAAAGGTCAAACTCCACCATTTTATTTGATTGATGAATTTTGCAGGGTCATCGCTTGAAGAACTGTGAGAACCAGACCTACCAGGCTCTGAATGGTCTCCCAGGAGAAAAAAAACCTTTCTCCTTTGAATTATTGAAATTCTTTTCTCAAGGGTCAAACTCAATCTACCATTTTGATTTGATTGGTGAACTTTGCAGGGTCATCGCTTGAAGAACTGTGAGAACCAGACGTACCAGGCACTGAATGGCCTCCCAGGAAGAACAAACAAATTCTCCTTTGAATTATTGAACTTCTTTTCTCAAAGGTCAAACTCCACCATTTTATTTGATTGATGAATTTTGCAGGGTCATCGCTTGAAGAACTGTGAGAACCAGACCTACCAGGCTCTGAATGGTCTCCCAGGAGAAAAAAAACCTTTCTCCTTTGAATTATTGAAATTCTTTTCTCAAGGGTCAAACTCGATCTACCATTTTGATTTGATTGGTGAACTTTGCAGGGTCATCGCTTGAAGAACTGTGAGAACCAGACCTACCAAGCTCTGAATGGCCTCCCAGGAAGAAACAAAAACCTTTCTCCTTTAAATGATTGAACTTCTTTTCTCAAGGGTCAAACTCTACCATTTTTTTAATATTAATGAACGTTGCAGGGTCATCGCTTGAAGAACTGTGAGAACCAGACCTACCAGGCTCTGAATGGCCTCCCAGGGAAGAGGCGGGTACTGCTGTCAGGGACACCCATCCAGAATGATCTTTTAGAGTACTTCAGTCTCGTTCACTATGTCAACCAAGGCATCCTAGGTAAGGGTCTGTTTCAGATCAGTGCAGGAGTTTTGAAAGACACATACAAGGGAGCTCTCATGGGGAATTGGACACCAGTCGGGTGTTTACCCAATAACATGTGTTGACAATCACCAGGATTAGCCTTCAGTTTTATTTCCCCCATTTTCCCATATGGTAAAGTCCTTATCTGACATTAACATCACCCAAAGACTTTCCGAGAGACGAAGATGTATTTCTTGATTGACCTACGGGTTTGCTGTTGCAGACTTGTACAGCCATCTAATGTTATTTCCACCAAGTGTGGTGTCATTGAATTATGACCTTCTGCAAAAGGAAACTGACGACCATCTCCCTTTAAGGTGATATACCTCCTGCAAACCTTTGCAGGAATCATGGATCGTTAATAAATGCTTACTTCAAGGTTTTAAGCTTGAATTCTGTTTATAGTCATAAGTTCTTTAAAAATTTAAGAAGGGGGAGAAAAAAAAAATCTGTAAGTATATAGCTATTAAAATAGTTTGATAAAAGATGGGCAAGACAGAAATAGGAGGTTGTTCATTTTTTAAACTGGTATCATTCTAGTACCGGTAACCTTTTCTGGAAGTACTCCAAGTTCCAGACATATGTTAAATATTGCAGTGAGGTGTTTGAGACTGATATTCTACTAGGGAGGGATTCCTGTGCATCAGCTTATGCAGATTGTGCTATAATTTTGAATCACTTAACTTTTAAGGTATGTTTCATATATAAAAGCCTGTACTTAATGTAGTACTGTGTACCATAGCCCGGTCACCGGTAGAATTATGTTTGTTTTATTACGTGTCACATAGGCACTGCCCAGGAGTTTAAGAAGAACTTTGAGACCCCCATCCTACGAGGAAGGGATTCCTGTGCATCAGACAAGGAGAAGCAGAGGGGACAGGAGAAACTGCAGCAGGTGAGATGGCTCTTGATTCTGGAGGGTTGTTCAGATAAATGTAGGAAAATAGGATGTACAGAGGGATCTTTTCCTTATTATTTTATCATGAACATCATAATAAAAAGACATCTTCAGTTTATTGGGCATATTTTGAGAAGAGAAGGCACAGAAAACAGGATACTGACAGGAAGAAATTGGGAAAGAGAAGCAGAGGGAGACAGTGCATAAAATACATGGATAAGTTCATTGGGCTGACTGGTACCAGACGTAATGTCACATAACAAAGAACCAGAGATAGAAGTAGATGAAAAGTCTTGATCGCCTATGTCTGAAACAGACAAGGCACCTAGCAAGCAAGCATTATTTTATCATATTTTTAAAACTTTTTTTCTTCTTAAATCGTTGTTTTGCCTGAAATACTAGGTTCAAATTATAAGTAATTGGTATTAGATCTATGACAACTGTCTTTTGTGGCCTTTCATGTACATGTAGATACAGAGCATTCAGAGTCACCTTCCTTACCACTGTCACCACCCCTTCTTTGTTTCGTTTTATTTCTTTTTTTTCTTTCTATTTCTTTCCCTAGCATTTGTTCTGTCTTCACTATTTCCTCTTGATCTCTTTCTTCCTTGTCTCTTGAGCCCTGTAGCTTTTCACCTGTACCATAATTTCTTTTATACATTTGTTTTCCTGTTCTTCTCCACTTTTTCTTAGCTTGCCATATTAGTAAACAAGTGCATTATCAGGAGAACAGGTATGTATTGGTTTCACTTTTAAAACCCATTAAACAAGTTTGAATTTGGTTGTATAATGTTTATTACCAATGCGGTCAGAGATTGTTTATTAAACAAAATTGTCTTATGCATTTTTTTCTTCCATTAATTTTTTTCAAAATTAAACAAGTTTGAATTTGGTTGTATAATGTTTATTACCAATTCGGTCTGAGCATTTTCCTGAGCTAAATTGTCTTATGTATATGTTTTCAAAATTGTTCTGCAACTTTTTTTTTAATAACCATATATCACTTCATTTTTTGTACGGATTAAACTTTCATACATGTATTTAACCTCCATACTTGTGTATATCTATGGATCCATTTTCTTGCAAACAGTTGCGGATCACGGTTAAATGAATGTGCCCATCCAAGCATGAAAATTCAAAACCTGATCTTAATTGATTTTGGTAGAGAATTAATTTGTCTGTAATTTGATAAGCATTTTATCATATTTAAATGATGGTTTATAAAAAATATGAACAATAAAGAGTGTTTTTTGTGTTTTCTGGGTTTTTTTGCTGAGTTTATGAGACCAATCTCACATAAGTTTTGCAAGGTTGAATGTGTTGGCATCATACTAGCACGTAATACTAATCTTTATAAATATCATATTTTGGATGCTTTTCTTTCAGCTTCTCTGCTAGCTAAATATCTTCCTGTGAAAGGTAAAGACTCTTTTACAGCATATAAACCATTGTACTATAAAGCATCTGATGATAATAATGAGCACTTTAGTACACATTGATGAATAAATACCGATGATTCTAATATTTTCTTTATTATCATTTTTATTATAGAAACAATTTTTAACTTTTAAGAAATTTGTTTAGTTTTTTGGTTGTCACAGATTAGTGCTAAGGGGGCTACTTCCATGAAGTACTGTATTACCTTCTATGATCCTACATCTCATTTATCCAGTGGAAGCTAACCCTAAACATAATGGGAGGCATAGGTCTACACTGAACATTAAAACCATTCCAATGGTCCTACATAATATTGCTCTTGTAAGTGGTCAGACCAGTTGCTGTCATAAGTATTAAGATCTATTGGACCCCAAAAAACACCTGAAAGCCGCATATTGTGATTTTAAATGCTTGCTAATATAATTGTGCTCAGCTATTCCAGCTAATGTTTGGTCTCCCATAATGTAAAGATGGCTATTTAGAAAATATATTTGTCACATTAAATGTGTGCTAACATAATTGTGAGCAGTATGCGTGTGTAAGCCATATCCTGCCAATCAAGGCCACCAATATACTAAGCCTGCTAGGGAAATAGCGTTAGCAAAAGGCTTCAACTGAATACCAAAGTTGGCTAAGTATCACTATGAACATGACGGACAAAGAAAGAGGACAAAATATACAGTTCCTCATTCCTTCCTCAACAATTGCTGTGGTAGACAAAAGAACATCCCTTCACTGCTATTATCATGTAAAAATGTGTAGAACAGGTGAATATGATGTGACACCTGTTCTACACATTTCTACATAATAGCAGGGAAGGGATGTTCCTTTGTCTACCTGAGGAACTGTATATTTTGTCCTCTTTGTCCATCATGTTCATAGTGTATTCTACCTAAGCTGAAAACTGAGTAAAATACTCATATTTATGTCACAAGCATTGAATTGAATACCGGCCCTCAATCTCAAGTGGGTTTTAATAATGTTTCCATCTCTGCAGTGGAGCAAGTGGTATGCTGTAGACTCACCTCCATGCAGTCCAGTATCTATCAGCAGTATGTGAAGGCCATGATGAAAGAATGCCGGATGAAGACTCAGGGCAAAGTCTCTACGCTCTCTGCCATCACTCACCTCAAGAAACTCTGCAATCGTGAGTGGTTTTAGAAACATGAATTGTAAAATCTCTTTTTTTGTTTTTACTATCAACCACATTTCCATCTTTCTTTCATGTTTCCCCTTATTTTTCCTTTGTTTTCTCCTGCTTTTTATTTTCTTTCTTTCTCTTTTTTTTCTTTTTGGACCTTTTACCTTATCAATTGAATTACTGAATGTATAAATTTCTTATTTGCCTATTTCACATTGTACTATTTTCATGTATTTTATATGTTGCAGTTTTATTTGTAAATTCAAGATGTCACAGCTTTTAGCTGTGACTCTATAAACCTTATCAATTCAATTCAATTCGGAAACTTGTTTAATAGAAATTAAGAATACCATCATTTGATTGTACAATGACAGTGACAGTGCTTTGTTTTTTTGTGTCACATTACTACAGGGCATTAACATTTATCAAGATTCTCAATTATTTCTACATATGTGACATACTCAAAAAATCCAATGCCACCTTTGTTCTTGATTTGTCCTGTATTGACTACAACCTTCTCTGCCACCACCACTGATAAGAAATATATATTATATTCTTGGCAAACATGGAAATTAGTTTTGTAATGATGATGATTGAAATTATGTGAAAAA
This sequence comes from Strongylocentrotus droebachiensis, assembly GCA_035222895.1. Classification (NCBI taxonomy): domain Eukaryota; kingdom Metazoa; phylum Echinodermata; class Echinoidea; order Camarodonta; family Strongylocentrotidae; genus Strongylocentrotus; species Strongylocentrotus droebachiensis. Next base: position 34,922 of record JAVYIG010000842.1, on the reverse strand, counting down.
CATGAGACCGGTTTGCCTTTTTTAGAGAGTTGCTCCATTTAGGAAAAGGATTTGACAGCTATGGAATTAAAGGTGACTGAATGGTTGAGGCCAGTGTGCAGGGATTTGCAGATGTTATTAAGAGAACAGTGATTCATGAAAAGGCCATTTGAAATGTACTTGTACTTCTTTCTACAGATCCTGCTCTTGTGTATGACAAGTGTGTTTCTTCCAAAGATGGCTTCCATGATATGCTACAGCATTATCCTCCTGGCTACAATAACAAACAACTCAGACCAGAGCTTTCCGGTAAGATGTTTTTATTAGAAGTATTTAAAAGTGTTTTTTTTTTGTTTTTTGATTGCTCCAAATTTGACAAAACCAAATTAATTTGAAATTGTAACATTACACATCTACCATGAACTTATGGAAGTTATGAGCAGATTGCAACGTTTTCTACCTAAATGTAATCATTCTTTCCCTTCCCTTAACCCCTCCTCTTCATCTAAAAATGATATTATGATTGAAACTTCCAGGGAAGATGCAGGTCCTGGACTACATCCTTGCCATCACCAAGACAAGCTCATCAGACAAGGTGGTCTTGGTATCTAACTACACTCAAACCCTAGATGTCTTTGAGCAGCTCTGTAGGTTGAGAGGGTAAGTCCAAGCCAGACCTGAAAAAAACCAATTTAAATCGGTTTCCGATTTTTCTCTGATTTAAAAACTGAGTTTATAATAATAAATAATAATACATTATATTTCTATAGTGCTTATTACAATGTTTCTAAGCACTTTACAAAGTTGTACTTAGATAATAATACATTCAATAACTATAATTAAAAACGCTGAAGGCACGGTGTCCATATCGTGTTCGAGTTCTTGGACCCGGGGCCAGTTGCAGATGAGCATAGGTGGATGAGCGAAGTCTTATAGAGGTTGTCTGGGTCTTTGGGGAGATTAGTTCTGTGATGTAAATTGGAGCAAGTTCATGTTGGGCTTTGTAAGTTAGGATCAGGATTTTGAAGGTAATGCGTTGAGAGAGTTTATCCTGATTTTCCTGATTTTTCCCTTATTTTCTCTATTCTTCCCTATTTTTCCCTATTATTTCCCAATATTGTTTACTCAAGGGGGCGTGGTTGAGGGGAAAAACTAGTGCTCACTATCACCCCTGGTCCAAACACAGACCAATGTAGCGTGATAATCTGTTCTCTCGTTTTCTTTTCAATTGTTAAATATTTATTGATGGTTATTGATATGTTGTGTTTTACTGTTAGGGTTCTACGGAGGATTAGCAATCAAGTACGATTATCTTTCTTCAGAGTTGTTTTTGAACTTGATGTTTAATGATTGTTTAACCTGATTACTAAGAAAGCATTAAATGTTTGTAAGTATTTAATCAACCAGGAGACCGACAGCTTGAAGTCCTCTCTGAGGGACTTGGTAATAGGGATTAATGCCTTAATGTGTGTGTGTGTATAATGGCGTTTTTACAGACGTGTATCAATCAGATATGATTATTTACGTCTGTGGACCGACCTGTAGCGTCACCATCTGAAAGACGTGACTCAGTTTCGAACCTGCCTCCTCGGCTGAATCAGTTTGTAACTTCCATTGTTAGATGGATTACAGGCACACGCCACAATTCCCGTTACCATGCCCCGTTACCCCGCCACAAAGCCTTACCAAAAGGCGCAAGCTTTTACTTGGTTTCAAATAAAGGACCTCTTGGTTACGAGACCACTACTCTACCACTGAGCCATTGCGCCTCCTCACTTCTACTGGAAAAAGGCTCCCACTATGTTTCAACTTATTAAGGGTCATCATGTCATAGTAATTATATCACACAGATTGAAATGTTGTGTATCCCTATTCTAATTGTTTTTGTTTTTCTTCTTCTGTTATGTTCTTTCCAGATATCTGTTTGTCCGTCTAGATGGGTCTATGTCCATCAAAAAGAGAGCCAAAGTGGTCGACAGCTTCAACAATCCAAATGTAAGAAAGAAGTATTTTCTACTCAGATGCAAATCAAAATCTGTTGATAGAATTTTGATAAAGGAAGGATGTTAAATTTGGACCATCTAGTGATTGCCTTGTTATAATTGAAATGGAAAAAATATATATACAAGATTTGCACATTACCAGTTTTAAAGTGACTCTGTAACACTGTTAAAGGTTGATGAAAAAATTGTCTAATTTTTGTATGAAATGCTACATATTATATTCCTTCTACTGTACTAACCCTCTAATATGCAAAAAATCCTGAAAAAACTCTCAAACCACAAAGATATTTATGGTTTACCATTTTTCCATAAAATAAGACATAAGACAGGCTTTTAAAAATCTTTCAACACTTAAATGTCTGGAATGGTATATAGAGCCAATTCATTGCTTTGTGACAATTTACATTCACCTAAAATGTACTAATCCAATTATAATAATATAGTTCAGAGAATTAAGGAATTGATCAGATCAGTTTCCCCAAATTTTTATCATTGATAATGGTCTGTTTTCACTCAAACTTTCAGATTTTTTTAATTGTACATCTAGCATTGAAGTCACTACCTTAAAAACATTTTCTCTCATCCGAACAATGTTACCAAGTCCCTTTAAAGCACAGACTAGTTTGGCCAGTAAAAGGGGCTCTGTTATGATTATCGATATTGAAATTATACCACTTCACCAGAATAAATGGCTGACTAAACATATCCACACGACTCGGTCCTCTCTTATTTGTGTATTTACCGCCATCAACAAATAACAGCCTAAAAAAAGCAAACAAACACTGCCGCTTTCTTTGCAATCATGGAGCATATTTGTATGGTAAACGATAGTCAGTTTAGCGTTGAGAGAATTTTTAGTTGTCTCCTGAGCTTGCCCACTTTATACTAAAGGCTTCACTGTACTGATCACATTTCTAATTATTTTTCTCTCTCTCTTTCTCTCTCCTCTCTCGTACCTTAGAGTCCTGAGTTCATCTTTATGTTGAGCAGCAAGGCCGGTGGGTGTGGTCTGAATCTGATCGGAGCCAATCGTCTGGTCATGTTTGATCCTGACTGGAATCCGGCCAACGATGACCAGGCCATGGCCAGGGTGTGGCGAGACGGGCAGAAGAAACGGTGCTTCATCTACAGGCTTCTAGCGGTCAGTGCATTATTGATGGTCAAATCTTGTAGCTATAGATCACTCAGTAGATGCATACAGGGAGCTCCTCTGTACAGGGTTAGCTCAATGGCAATATAAGCCACAATGGAACTCATCTTCAAACAAGAGTTTACTACTATGTTATACAAATAATACACATCAGTGAGGGCATTAGTAAGAATTACCCACACGAGGTACCTTTGGAACCGTCTAACACGCCCAAGGCGATAGCCGAGGGCGTTTGGACTGTTTTGAAGGTACCAAGTGTGGGTAATTTTACTAATGCCCGAACAAAATGATGTGTATTATTTGTTTTATATATGTTTTATTTGTTTTATAAAATGATGTTTTCTAACATGATTTTGATAACGACCTGTCATTACCATTGGATAATGACCGGTCATTACCCAAATTACGCGCGATTACGCGTTAGGCAAAATAAATGCCTGGTCACCTGACGCTTTCAACCAATCATTTGATTAGGATCCACGTCATCATTTTGTAATGTACCGTAAACGCCCTCTGTGCCGTTGACTTCTCTCTCGCGTATTCACTCTTGCTACTCTCCTTCCACCTTCCTAATTCTTGATGTAGTCTATCCATCCCGGTCGCAGGATGTCTACCCACTCAACACTTCCCTTCATCTGTGCCTTTGATAGTTGCTAGAACAACACTCTTCTTGCTTCTTTTCAAGAGATTAATGAAATGATATTCAATAATCAAAAGATGTAGTTTTCATGCAGATTGAATTTAATTATAAATTAACAATCAAATTGTATTGTAATTCAGGGATTTTATGGATAAAAAGCATAGCTGGTTGTGGTTTTCAGGTTAATCAGAAATATAGGCTTAGTAGGCTTTGCTACAAGTAGGTGCCGCTACTTTGAAAATGGAAAGGTCATGCTCTGCTTGACAAAGATACATGTATGAATTCATGGTATTGATAATAGTGGATCTGAGACTATTATTGCAGACTAAAGATATGCACAAAACCCTATCATCATAATGGCCTTCCTTACTACCTGGTAGTCATAATTTGATCCTATTAAAAAATTGCAACATATGTCATTAACTTTTGAGTCTATCCTAATATATCTCTTTTGTATGTGTCTTAAAATTCCAACCCAACCTCCAGACGGGAACGATTGAAGAGAAGATCTTCCAGCGACAGGCTCACAAGAAGGCCCTCTCTAGTTGCGTAGTGGACAATGAGGAGGATGTGGAGAGGCATTTCTCCGTGGATGAACTCAAGGATCTCTTCAGGTTCAAGGAGGGCACACTCAGTGACACCCATGACAAGTAAGAACTCAGATATGCTTGTGGAGACGGGGGAGGTCGCAGATTGACTTTTGACCTCACATCCCCTTATTAAGATTATTAAGAAGATTGTCCTAAGAGTGAAGAAAAATTGTGAGACTTGGAAAATAGACACCCATGACAAGTAAGAACTCAGATATGCTTGTGGAGGCGGGGGAGGCCCAGATTGAACTTTGACCTCAGGTCGCTTTATAAGAGACTGGGTTATTGAAAGATTGACCTATTGTGAGACTTTGCAAATAGACAGACGATTGTACACAAATAAGCACATGAAATGTCATAATTAACATCTGGGAATCTATGCCTTGTGTGGATAATAATCTTTTTTCATGATTCACAAATGAATACTATAAACAGGTATATGAGGGCTGGTTGGCAAACAACATATGATCCTTGTTTTTCTCAAATTTGCAAGTACTGTAATCGCTGTTATTTTTGCATGATTAATTTTTTGCGCTGAGCGACCCCAAAACGTATTCGCTGGTTCTTAAATTGGCATTGCATGCAATTCGTCGCTGTTTTCACGAAGTGACGGTAGTGAAAAAAAATTGCATTCACTTTGCGTTACGATTTTCCTCACTACCGTCACTTCGTGAAAACAAGGACGAATTGAGCCCGTTCAAAACATGCATAAGAAGTCATGCTTATATTTTTGCGAGTTCTGAAATTCGCGCTTGCCGATCTTAGCACGAAATCCGTGAATATTTCTACCTTTACAGTACAGTGATTGACAGGATGAATGAGAAAAAAACTAATCATCAGAGACATTTTTCTGATTTCTAAGCCTTTCAAAGTAAGCTTTTGATGACAGACTTCTACTTCATTCTCAGGGTCTACAAGAATTAGCCTCCTTCTTATTCCCTTATTTTGCAGAAACAAAATTACTTATATGCCAAGTGTATCTTAATTTTTGTGCTTGACTAATAGTTTTTTAATTGAATTGAGTCTATAATATTTTGGTATTACTGTGTTTGCCCTTGCAGGTTCAAGTGCAATAGATGTGTCAACAACATCCAGGTTCGGCTTCCTCCCAATGACTCGGATTGCAATAGTGATCTATCCCAGTGGAACCACTGTGCAGACAAACGTGGCATAGAGGACCAGGTCCTGAAAGGGGTCTGGGACACCAAGAATGTGTCTTTCGTCTTCCATCACAAGTCGCATGAACAGATTAGGACAGTCTGAGAACTTTACAAGACAGTGTGAAGGTCTAGGGCTAGAATGTTTAAAGAAACATTTAGTCTAGATTTATGAGGACCAGGTCCTGAAAGGGCAGGGTCTGGTCCTCCAAGAATGTGTCTTTCGTCTTCCATCACAAGTCACATGAACAGATTAGGACAGTCTGAGAACTGTACAAGACAGTGTAAAGGTCTGGGGCTAGAATGTTTAAAAAAAACATTTAGTCTAGATCTATGAGGACCAGGTCCTGAAAGGGGTCTGTGACACCAAGAATGTGTCTTTCGTCTTCCATCACAAGTCGCATGAACAGATTAGGACTGTCTGAGAACTTTACAAGACAGTGTGAAGGTCTAGGGCTAGAATGTTTAAAGAAACATTTAGTCTAGATTTATGAGGACCAGGTCCTGAAAGGGATCTGTGACACCAAGAATGTGTCTTAGGACAGTCTGAGAACTGTACATGACAGTGTAAAGATCTAGGGCTAGAATGTTTAAAGAAACATTTATTCTAGATTATGAGGACCAGATAATGAAGGGGGTCTGGGCTACCAAGAATGTGTCTTAGGACAGTCTGAGAACTGTGCATGACAGTGTAAAGGTCTAGGGCTAGAATGTTTAAAGAAACATTTATTCTAGATTATGAGGACCAGATAATGAAGGGGGCCTGGGTCACAAAGAATGTGTTTTTTTTCCTCTATCACAAGTCTCATGAACAGATTAGAACAGTCTGATAACTTGATAGGATGTTAAGGTCTAGATGTAGCAAGATTCTTTTCATGAAACATGAAGTGTTTCCTTATAAGAATCATATCATTGACAGGGTCTGGGCCACAAGGAATGTTTCTTTCACCTTTGATCACAATTCACAAACTTGAACAGATGAGCGTAGTCTGAGCTAAGCATACTACACGGAGGACTAAATTTCAACGATTGGTACTACATGTAAGATCATAATAATACTCGGTTTTTATATAGCGCTTATTAATCACTAAGTGCTTCCAAACTTGGAGATTATTACCCCGGCTATTTAGCTGTGCTGCCATTGCGGCACTCTAGCATTTCAAAGAATTAATTCCTGCCAGGTACCCATTTTCATCACCTGGGTTGAGTGTGGCAAATGTAGATCAATGTCTTGCCAAAGGACATTAGTGCCGTGGCGGACCTTGTGATCGACAGTCCGGTGACTTAACCACTCGACCACGTCACCTCTAGGAACCCTACACTGTAGGCTTGTGTGGAATAGATTTATAAAGAATGCCTGCTGCAAGAGACATTTGAATGTTTGCCTTCAACCATAAGTCACAAGAACAGATTATAATAGTCTTAGTTAGAGGGCTATCTGCATGACTAGAATTGTGAAGTATAGTTTGCATGGACTAGATTTTGAGAGTATTTGGTTACTTAAAGGGACTTTGTAACATTGTTCAGATGAGAGATAGTGGTGCTAAGGTAGTGACTTCAATGCTAGATGTACAATTAAAGATAATCTGAAAATTTGAGTGAAAACGGATCATTATTCATGGTACAAATTGGGAAAAACTGATCTGATCGATTCCTTAATTCTCCCAACCATAATTATTCTACTTCCATTCTGCTACTTGTCAAAGCTTGTTCAGCATCAAGACAAGGACAATTTAATTACATTTTAGGTGAATGTAAATCGTCACAAAGCAATAAAATGGCTCTACATTCCATTCCAGCCAGTTAAGTGTTGACAGATTTTTATAGCCTGTTTTATGTATTTTTCTCATGGAAAAACGGTTGGGAAAATTCAAAAATGGTTGGGAGAATTTACTGTTAATCACTGTTAGAGGGTGCCTCACATCGACGCCTTCAAGAAAACCATAGATATCTTTGTGGTTTGAGAATTTGTTCAGGATTTTTTGCATGTCAGAGGGTTAGTATAGTAGAAGGAATATAGTAAGTAACATTTTATACAAAAATTAAGCAATTTTTTTCATCAACCTTCAACAATGTTACCGAGTCACTTTAACACATTCCTTTTATTTTCCATCACAAGTCATAAGTAAATATTGGAATAATCTGATTAGTGATGAATTAATGAGAAGGAGCAACGTCCATTTCTAGTGTGGGTAGAAGGAATATTATTATGCAGATTTGGGAGTACCCAGTTTTTTGTTTGGGCTCCAAAAAGTTTGTTTTAATCTTTGGTAACATGGATGGATCAGAAAACTTTCTCTTTGTATGCTAGTTTTTTAAAACGTGAGACATAAGATGCTGTTAGATATCCTGTCTGAAATTTTGCATTTATATATAATCAACTGGATGATATTTATGAAGTAAGATAGCCCCCTATTCTGCCTTCAAGTTACTAACAAACAATTTTTATCCGTGCTATATTTGAATAGGTATACTTCCAAATGTTAAGTAAAACATTGTGTTAAATGCAAGCTCTGTCAAGAAACATGTCGTTCCATGCTTCAGTAACAACTGTGACTGATTTTGCATAGTTTGATTTTAATGGTAGAATAGTATCTACCTTCCAAATGGTTATAACAATAGATGTTTAGTTGAGATATTTTGTGCCTATTTTTTAACACCAGAGTATTTTATCAAAAGTTAATTGATGATTTGTGATATTTAGTATGCCAAATCATGAAAACTAAAATTTAAAATTTATGAACCAATAATATGAAATATTTGATCAATATATGATTTATTCAATGTTATGGTGTCAGTTGAAAAGTTTGTTGATTTTTATTTGTGCCAGTTGTTTATTCTCTTTTCTGTGTGTCATTTTCTATTACTGATGCACTGAATCCATTAATTGTTTTGTTAGTCGGAATTACAGAACAATGTAAATTGCACCTAGAAATGATCACTTTTATGCAAACCATATGAGCTTAATTTGTTATGCCTCCGCAACAAAGTAGCCAGAGGCATTATGTTCTTCGGGCTGTCCGTCTGTACGTCCCGTTTTCGTAATCATTAATGGATTTTAATCAAACTTGAATATCAACAAATGGTTCAGCTTCCGTTTAGGTTTGTAAAATCGCTCTATGGCGGAGGCATCATTTTTGACAGGGCACAGTCAAAGATCCATTGAGTTTGGATATTGTTTACTTTTATCATATTTATGTTGAAGATAAAGTTCTATACATGTATGTCTGTATTGTACAATGTGGAAATCTTTTAAGTGTATTAAAAGTATGATTAGTAATCCATGTATCTTGTGTGCTTTTACTGCTATTGTAGAAATTTTGAGAATTCTGAAAATAAATAAGTGACCTATGTTTTAATTTTGTGAGAGGTATTGTCATTTTCATAAGAAATCTAATAAAATAAAAGAATGATCGCATTATTTTCAAAAATTTTGGGTACCCTATTTTATGTCCCATAGAAATTATGTTTTGATTATATAATACATTGCCTTGTTCGCACATTTTAATAGGTGACACACAAGGCTATTGAATTTAAAGCAGTTGTATATGACCCCCCCCCCCCTCTCCTACCATCACTAAAGTCACCTTTTCATTGTCTTTTTGTATTTAATATTAATTTTTGTTAAATAATCTAAACATTCCAAGGTTATATACTTTAAGAGGCGGCGCTCTACTTTTTTCCCTAAAAGTGTCCCTTTTCAAAAAGGAAAAGTGCCCCCTTTTACTTCAGATTAATAACCTTTTTTTGTAATAGGTGCCTGTTCCACATTCTTATTAGCAAAGCCATTACTAATTGGATTGGGGCGCAAGTTGCTCCAATATTAAGGGCTGCCCCTCCTCTACAAGTTGCCGAAATTTGTATTAAAAGGCGAGACTTTTGGGGAAAGTTTTTACCTACCATGAGGAAAGGGTCGGAGGTAAGCCGATGAAATATTGTGCTATAAAAATAGTTTTATTAGGGTAAACATTGTTTGCGACATTTCTTTCTCTGGCATAGCAAAGCCATTACTAATCGGATCAGGGCGCAAATTGCTGCAAAATTAAGGGCTGCCCCTCCTCTACAAGTTGCCAAAATTTTCATTAAAAGGTGAGACTTTTTAAGGAAGCTATGACCTGCCGTGAGGAAAGGATTGGAGGTAAGCCGATGAAAAATTGTGCTATCAAAATGGTTTTATTAAACACTGTTTGCGACATATAATCTAAGATGCAGATCGATCATCCCACAACATCTTTTTCGATGAAGCACCTCTTAAACAGATTTCATTTACTTATCATGTTGTCCCCACGTTGCTGATCAATATAATAATATAATCTTTCAAGAGCATTTTTCTATCTCCTTACAATTATCTCACATTTTCTATCCCTTTTCCTTTATCTCTTACCTCGTTCTCATCTCTTTAATTGTCTGCCCCCATAGCTACTGGGAAGAGAAAGTCTGTCCAAGGAAAGTAGAGAAGAAATGGCTTAATTGAGAAGAAGTTAGAGCTAAATAAGTATTTGAAAACGAAAGATAGAAAGAACAATCATAATATCTGTGATTATGATATGAACTGATCGACAATAATTATAATAGCTTAATGAGCAAACACATTTTGTCCGATGAAATATCATATGAATGAAAGAGAACTAGGATTTGGATGACAAATTTAAAACAAAAATCGCAGTTTTTGTTTCTAGGTATGAGGGGGAAAAAGGCTTTGGATCCTGGACCGACCGAGTGACACATATAAAAGGTATTTCAACTTCCACCTGTTGATATAGTAGGAGTGGGCGTACAAATTCCCTCATTTTATCAAAACTTCTAATCTGCGCTTGCGCAGCTCGTCTCCAGTACACATTTCGCTATTGACGTCTAGTCTGTCTGACATTAATTTCCGGACAAAATAAATTGGATTTGCCTGCAAAACAGATTCACAAAAGGACATTTTGTCTTGGACATTACTTATTTGGTTTACGAGGAATATTCAAAATGCCGTTTTTTAGCAAGAAGAAAGGAGATAAGAAAAAGAATGGCGGTTTAGCGGACCCCGTTACAAATGCACAAAGTTATAACGGAGCCGGTGATACACCAACGCATTCACCATACGCCGACGATCCATCGTCCAGAGCTCTGCCGACGCAACCAGCCGATGCTCCCGCCGGTCAGCACTCAACACCGGGCAAGCAGTCTACAATGAATAATGCTCCTCCACCTCCTAAACCACAACGGCTTGTTTTCAGTGCATTTCTAGCTCACGGTAGCCCGCCTGCCAAAGTAGAAGGATTCACAAATGTTAAAGAACTCTATGAAAAAATAGGAGAAGGATTTTCCATGCCTGCATCAGAGGTAAAATAATTACAAGTTCAAACCTAAAGTTGGTCATTTTCAGCTGAAGTCATTCAACTCGTTGACATTGTCAATTGAGATGTCATACTCATGTCCTTGGCCTCCAAGTCAAACATTTAAAATCATGTTCATCATGTTCGAAGTGACATAAGTAGAAGTGTCGTAGTCGAGTGGTTTAAGCACTTGACTTGAAATTCAAAGGTTGTGGTTCGATCCCTGACACGGCACTAATTCCTTTGGCAAGGCATTAATCTACATCATACATGTGCCACTCCATACCCAAGAGAGAAATGGGGATCTGGTAGGATGGCGAAAGCATTTGTGTTAGTAATTGCCTATGCCCTCACGGTGACCATATGGTAGGAATACTCCCCAGGAAGTGGAGATGGTGCACATTGTGCGTGAATGAATCTGATGACCGGGTAAAATGTACTCCATTTCTTCGTACAGCCAGTCTACACAACTAGAAAATTTGACTGTAAAGAGGTGCTGGTGGAAAGCTATTCAGAAAAAAAGCTTCCACTTTGACTCTAGAATAAAAAAAGAAAAATATACCTCTAGACCTTTATATAAATATAAATATAATCTTTAACAATTTGTGAACAACATACAATGTATTGCATCCATGGCCAAAAGTAAAATGATGTACCTGAGTTACACCTGTACATGTACAACTTACAATACATGTTTATCACTTTGCATTAAATGATATACAAAGTGCATTATCTATAATTTATTCCTTTTCTCTTTGTAAACTTCTTTACTTTACAGATTCTCTTCTGTACACTCAACACATTCAAGACAGATATGGACAAATTATTGGGTGGACAGATTGGTCTCTCCGATTCAATATACGCACACATCAAAGGGCAGAAGTTTGAAATCGCTGTCAATAAAGTGGAAGCAGCTCTCGGCCTTACGATCACAGACAACGGTGCCGGTTATGCATTTGTAAAGAGGATCAAAGAGGGGTCGATTATGGAGAAGAATGGTTTCGTGGAGGTTGGTGATCACATAGTGAAAATAAACGCTACCGAAATGATCGGGTGCCGGCATTATGAAGTCGCGAGGGCCCTGAAGGATTTACCAATAGGAGAGGATTTCACAATGAAGCTCATCAGACCTCATAAAGCATTTAGTAAGTATCTCTTCTAATTTTCTGGGATGCGCAATTCAAGCTTCAACTTCATTCCATTTATGAAAAATAGTAGTGACATGTTTTGAGTTTTATACCTTGAATACCTTGAATACCAAAGCTTCTGGAAGAAAGCCGTCTCCAGCTGCCAAGCTTCCAGGTCTAACTTCAAGGGGGAGGGGGGGGGGGGGTGGGGGGGATGTCCCAGCTTCCGGGTCTTGCACCATAGTCGTTTTACATCTATATCTTGCTTGCTGGGTCATATCAGGAATGTCATAATTGGAGTGTCTACTGGGAGAATGGTGAATTATATTCCTCCTTCTTCCAGTACATTTTAGAGGAGACCTTACATTTTATCTTACAGATTTACAAACAATTACCAATATGAAGAGAAAAAAAAGAAAAAAAATAATACATGAGCGCTTAATACAGATGTTTCTAAGCACACCATTGTCTGACTCAAACTTACTAACCAAAACTTATAATAAACACACAAATTATAAATCTGTTCTTTATTCAATATAATAATTAAAACAAATTTAAAAAACGAGATCAAACAAACAAGGTATGATGATGGTGTGCACCTCCTTTGACCAAAGTCAACTGCAGAATATCACATCAGTTTATGTTCTTTGGTGGACTTGTGTTTGCTGCCTTAAAAGGGCAATATGATTGTTATCAAATGTTTCTGGATATGTACATGTATATTAGCTACTACCTAACAAATTTGCATTTTTCATCAATTTACTAAATGTGATTAAACAGCACCTCAGATATCAAGGAAAACCAGAAAGAAATATGAACTGACTACTGTACATGTAAGAAAAAAATAAAGAAAACTCTACTTTGCCAGCTGGGCCAGTTTCTTGAAACCTTCATATAAAGTTTAAGTTTGTGGACATCTCACGAATGTACATTTTGTACGTACGTTAATTCTATAACACACGGGTAGTGACACGTATCACTGGGATGTCCAAGAAGTTAGAATACTCTTACGGCATTCTATAGGCAAAGAAAAACTACATACATGTACATGTATTGTAACAGAATGAAAGTATACAAATGTTAGTCCATACCAATAAATAAAAAAAAAATCAAACACATGTTCAGTAGTATGATGGGGGGGGGGGGGGGGGAGGGGGGTTGTGTGTCCGGATGCCTAACATGAATAAATCTGTCACTTTTGCTTTTTGATTTACCAAAAAAGGAAGAATCAAAAAGCACTAACCATCATAAATAGTTTAATATCTGTTACAATTAGTACCGGCACTTACAATATTGTCTAACTTAAATTTTAAAGAGATTAAAAGATTTATGAAATATTGCGTGTGAACTTCTTCAAAATACTGAATTGAATGAACTGTCCAGATACATGTACACAGCCTGTCCTGACACATGTACACAGCCTGTCCTGACACATAACGTCTGGGTATCCAGTCGGTGCATTCTTAATAGTTTACATGTAATTAGATCATCACCCTAATGCAGGGTGACAGTCCATTTCTGCTTGATTAATTTGGGCATGTTCGCACAGGTGGGGTAAGCTGCCGATAGGCTGATACCCCTTGCTACTCTCATCTGAATGATTAGGTAATTATAGCCAGCATTTTATTAGGTACATCCTGTACAAGTTATTCAACAACAATTAGTTAGAAGTTCTTCCTTTCTACCTTTTTATGTTTCTTTCTTTTCTTTCTTTCTTTTTTTGGTGGTCCTTCAAGTGCTGAAATTGCCGAAATTGCAAAAATGGTTATTAAGGAAATGTTTTTTTTTTAAACTGTAGCTGTACTCGGTATGTGTAAAAGCTTTAACCTGTCAGTGTACAGACTACTGGTCTACATACACACATGTAAAGCAGATATGTATGCATGTTTGTTATCTAAACTACAGCATACATACCGTATATAACGGTGTATAAACCGCACTTTTTTGCCGCCGAAAAAATTTCAAAGTCGGGGGTGCGGTTTATACACGGTAGGCCTACACCAAATTTTTTTTTTTTTTAAAGTTTCAATTTATGCCCCTCCACCTGGCGCTATGCCTGGCAATGTCTCCCAGCTCGGTAATCGGTTTGTTGACTCACCACTCGGAAACTAGAACAACACTCAAATTTGTCTGTCATCTTGGTTTGAAAGTAATCTTTCTGATAGATCTCAATATGTAGTTTATAATAATAATTCCACCAATTTTTCTTCTATTACATGGTGTACCACAAGGTTCTATCCTAGGTCCCTACTGTTTTTTAATTTACAGTACCGTAATGATCTTACACACAAAAAAAAAAAATCTCAGCAATTTTTTTTTTTTTTTTTTTTTTTTTTTTAAGGGCGAAAAAGAGGGGTGCGGTTTATACAACGTTATTGACGGTAATTAAAAAAGGCTCATATTAAAAGGGTTGAAGACTTAAAGATTTTAAACAGGAACATCCCTGCAGACCAACAGTCCTCAATATTAGCAATGTTTGTTTGGTGAAAATCCAAGGAAACTTGTGAAGAAGGCGACTGAGATCAACATATCGGTCTTGGGGGCTTTATCTTCTTGGGCTGATGGTATCGTGTACTGTAGATCACTAGAATCCTCAGATAACTTTTCAGCAGACCCAAGAGGAGAATGGCTGTGAAGAAAGATTTTAATCCACTCGTATTTTACTATTGAAGCAACTGTACATGATAACTTTTCAGCAGACCCAAGAGGAGAATGGCTGTGAAGAAAGATTTTAATCCACTCGTATTTTACTATTGAAGCAACTGTACATGTACATGTACATGTTGTATGCCAAAGTCAATGGAAAACCAAGTAATTTAAGCAAGAAAAAAACACATTGTAAGAAAAATGCATATAAAATTTATTGCACACATGTCTATAGGCATGTTTAATTTTTTTTATTTTTTAAATGTAATAAAAACAGGCGATTTTGAATACGTTTAAAACTGCAGTGCTGTTAACGTGCCACCCTGATATAAACAAATAAACATGTAAAACTATATCAGGCATACATAGTAAACAAACCTGTTAGGCCATGTAAAATTGATTACATGTTGATCGTCCAGATTTTTTGAAAAAGAGGAGGAGGGTGTACCATGTTATTTGATATTTGATATTTTTCAAAATGGCCGCTCGGTACATTTTCCCTGACAGTCGAGGCTATTTTTTTTCAAGAAATCAGAAATAGAGCCATTTTAGCAGTGTTTTTCATGTGTTTTTTTCTTTAAAAAAAAAAAAAAAAAATCAAAAAAAAAATCAAAAAAAAAAAAATAACAAATAACAAAAAATAGGAGGCGGCCCCCAAAAAGGAAGCGGGCGGGGACGATCAACATGAAATCAATTTTACATGGCCTTACACGATAGAGACACACTTTACATGAGTACTCTCTGAAACATGGATAAAGACATTAGCATTCTAATGTTGAAAGCAATAAAACATTGAATTCCACAATCCATTATCCATACATACATGTATGTACATTGTACACGATTCAAAGACTTATTTGGAAATGCAAATTTCAGGTGATCATGCAAATTATTGTAAATATAAACACTCATTTCTTGGTGACCTACATGCACACATATGAACATGTAAACAGAAACTACTTGGTGACATTTACAAGTTTGTAGTGTTTTAGAATACTTCTCATTGTATCTCGATAACACAATCTTACATCTTCTTATATGTAACAGCTCAGTTTTATGGAATAACCTTCCTGCATTGTACATGTATCAATTAAGAATAGTTAGACAATCAATTCCTTTCTTACTGCAACCTTTTCACCAGACTCTGTGTGATTCATAAAATGTTTCAATGCATTGCAAAAAATAATATGCAAGTGACTTGTTTCAATGCATTGCAAAAATAATATGCAAATGACTTGTTTAAAGGCTTTTTGGAAATGTTTCAGAATGTTCAATAAAGATGTTTTTAAGTTTTGTTGTTTGCATTTTTATCTTCTTTCCTTTTCAGATGAAATTGGACCACGTGGAAGTAAAGTATCTATGGCAACCAACAACAACATTGGTACAGGAAAAGCTACATTGAGATTACATACCAAGGGACCTGCTACAGTAGAACAATTGGTAAAAAATTTGACAGATTTTATTTCAGTTTCGTTCAATTCAATACCAGTAGTCAAATACATGAGTAGCTCTTGGTGAAAAAATAGGAAGGGTTGAGGGAAAATCCCCCGCCCCCAACCTGGGCACACCTTTATATTGATTCTTTTCCTGTAATATTGTTTGTCTTGTTCGGAGCATTTATGAAATGCACAAAATCAAAATTACATACTGTACTTGTACACCTGTACAGCCCTGATTCTGTAAATGCACAAAAGGCTTTTTTTGTTGGTTTCTTTGAATCCCGGACTAAGATGGAATAAGCTACAAAGTTCAAAGTTTATGAAATTATCTGTACATGTACATCAAATTGGTTGGTAGAATATTTTGCTTGTCGAAAATACAGTAGAATTGAAGAACTCATAAAAAAAGCATTTTCTCAAGTCTCAACCTCACAAGTCCTTTGTTCGTGTACACATGTACATGTAGAAGCAACAATGCTGATTTTGCAATTGGAATGAAGTACACGTGTACTTCCTGCCTATCAGTGTTTGATGCCTTTGGGGAGAATTAGATTAATTCTGTTTCCATTCACTTGTGAGAAAGAGTTGACATCTTGACGTTCTATGTATTTCTTTAAAAATGTGCTTGTTTGTTGTAGGTTGCTGCTGATGAGCTGGGTTGCTTACGTAATGATTCATTTTTCCTGTATCAGTGAGACACAAACGTAATGCATGTATTATATTTTCAAGTACAGGAAATGAAAATTCATTTAAGCCTGGCTTGAAATACATGTGTAGATGAATAGTTGGACTTATGCAAAGGTATGCAGTAATCTTTTTAAAAAAAAAAGATTTCCATGTATAGGTGTACATTGAACTAAAGGCACTAAAGTTGTACATATTTCTTTCAACTTTGGTGCAAGAATCATCTCGAAGGGTTTAATATAGAAGGCTAGATTACCAATAAAAACAATTACCATGTGACATATAGAACATAAAAACGAAGGTGACATAGGTGTTTATTTTCCATTTCATTTACAAAAATCATTATGATTGAAACCTGTTTTGTTTGTAAGCTTGAAACATTAATTAATGTATCTACATCATGTATTTAGGTGAACTACTTTCATTCTTCGCATCAAAATTAGACATACATGTACATTTTAGCGCATCTTGGAGGTACATTTATTTGGATTACCCAAATTTACTGGTACATCTAATGTGCCATTGATGAATATTCCCTCAAAGGAATTTAGCAATTGCTGTTGTCCTGTTGAATCTACAGTTGAGCTTTATCAAGAAAAAAAATTATATACAGTACTGAAAAGAATGCAACGGCCCACACATGTATTAAAATGTTTTAAAATTGTTGTGTACCTTGCAGCCCGAGGAATACGAGACGCTAGCAGTAGGGAAAGTTGATGACTGTCTAGAGAGTTACATGGGAATCAGAGATCTTGATTTAGGTGAGTCATTTTGTTTTGTATATGCCTTTATTTTTAAAATATTAAAACAAGTATATATATATTTTTTAATGATTATTTTTATCATATTTGTTTGGGGGGGGGGGGAGGTGGGGAGCAATGGGCGTTCTGACGCTGTTAAAATTAATGATGTATTCTTCAATTTTGATATGTTGGAGAGAAAAAAAAACATTGTCCTAATGAACTTGGCTTACATAGAACTTTACGAAAATGATTTTCTATTTTAACCTTACATGTAACTTTAATCTGACAGGTTATATATTATTATTAGGACTACCTATTCAATTGTAAAATAATATTTTAATAGTTTATAGTACTTTGAGAGATTATACATTTTGTGGGAATATTTTCATTCTCTCCAAGAGAGATAATGTGATTATTTAATATAACAAAGTTAATTCATTTGTCTTAGTCATAATTTTCATTTAATATGTTAGTGTTGTACTTTAATGTTGTTCCTTATATATTCGTATGACACTTTTTATATCATATATGTTTTATTGTTAGTACCGGTAGTTCCTTTTTGTTCTGCCCTTTCTCTCTCTGCTTTGTTTTATGTCATCTTTACCGGTAAGTTGTTTTTTCTATGTAATATTATGTACATTCAATTTGTTGTCTACCGGTATACATTGTATGATCTGTTTTATGTTTGTAATACAAACTTGCTGAAAAGCAGTCTTCTTAGGCTATAAATGTGAGTTTTACCGTGATTAAATCAATTCAATTCATTTGTTTTATTCCTAATTTGATCAGCCGCATCGATCGTGGACATGTTCAAGGGTAAGACTGACTTTGTGGAGTTCATGACGGCCTTCAACGAGCACTTTGATCTCTTTGGATTCCCCGAAGCCTTTGTCTTTGAAGTCTGGGGCTTCATCAAAGACGCCAAGGATAAAAGGCTCACAGATCCTGCCAGCAATCTAGTCGAATTTGACGAAGCATTCTAAAGGAGGTATAATATGCACCATCTCCACTGCACTTTTTGATAGATAGAGGGAGGCATTTGCTGGAGGGGCGTCCAGCTTGTGCATGTCTGCATTCTTGTCTTGTTAATATAATAAAGGCAGCACATGCAAAAAATGGCTTGCTTCTGAGAGTAATTTATAAATTTGTAGGAGGAAACAAATGCGTTAATGATGTTGAATTTGGGGTTGATTTATTGCCAGACCTAGTAGATATTTTTGTCTTTGAAAATGTTCATGTTTTTATTACAATGAATAAATTGATGATATTTGAACAAAATTTGTAAATGTGCTCATCTCCATGTTGCTTGAAAGATAGCTATCATGTGCAAAGTCAATGTTGCTTCTACCAGAATGTTAATATTCAGGAAACATGGCATTTCATATTGTAGGTTGTTTTTAAGAAATGATGTGTTTTCTTGTGGTCCAGGTGACCCATGCTACATTTGCACCAGCCGTTATTTCCAACTTCAAATCATGTTTGCACTTTGCAGCTACTGTACTGCCTCGTACATGTGTGCCTACAATGTACAAATGGTTCATGCAACTTATACAAATTTGTGTGATCTAAGTGTTTTTGTATTTCTTCTTGTAGGTGTTTGTGAGTGATCAAGCCTTGAAACCATAAAATAAAGACATAATTTCTTTCTCCTATGTATTCAAAAGATTTGTATATATTGAACAGTTTTAACAAATTTAGTCCACATGTATCTTGATATATTAATGTTATTTACTAGCCTTGTAGAAATGATTGCTGGTCGATTCCGAAAATTTCCTTGACTATTCTGAGAGTCATAGTGAACAAACTTCATGATTAGTTCTTAAATGAAATTGAAAATAGAACTAATAAAGAATTCCTTCGTGTACAATGTATGTATGAAAATTCTTTTTATAAAAATATGATATCAATGATCGTGATGTCCCACGTTTCGGAAATCATAAACTTGGAATAGGACCAAAGGTTTCTTATCCTCATTTGATCTTCTAGACGTCTATCCATAGTCCATACATGTACATGTAGTTGTGAGGTTGCATTGTTATTGTCTGTGATTAACATGAAAACCTTGTCCTACAGGTAAAGAGGAAATACTGTACACATAACACAATCAGGTGTTCAAACACTCCCTTATTTATTGTGCTAGTATCATAAGAAGAGATAACATCATGTATGAAGTCGCACATCTCAATTTAATGGAGGCTCAAAGGTGCATTTAAACATACCCAATGTAATATACAAACCTGTAGTCAAAACAAGTGTGTTACAAATTTGGGCCAACTTGCAAGGCAGATATTCAAACGTTCTCATTTACAATGTACATTCCCATGAAAGGGATAAAGGGGAATAGGAACAAAAAGTGGAAAGTTTCTTTGACAAAAAGTATTTTCCCAGGGGTGATACAGACCCTTTTCATTTTTTGAAATATATTTTTGTTCATCATGAATCATTATGAATGGAAAAATGAAATGAATTATGAATTTATCATTCCTGTTGCCCCGCTCTTCCAACAGTTTGTTCCTATTCACTTCTATGAACCTACATGTATACTCTATAATTGTACAATTAAGAAAGAAACAATGTACATGTACAAATACTAACAACAGCTATAATATAATATAACTTTTGAGAATATAGTTAATAGCGATCTCCCTACATACTTCATTAAAATACACATGTACATTGTACATGTACGGTACCTCTACATAACACATGTACATGTACATGTATCTAGCAACTACCAATTAATTATTATTCATATACCGGTAGAAGATTACATCTCAACCATTCCTTGACATGTGTTTCCAGTACTTTAATCTTTGGGCATTACCAAATCATCAAGAAGATTATATACTTGTAATTTTTTAGAATGACTTTTTAGTTTTGGATGGATATTTGTAACTAATTAGCCAGCCCAGCTTCAAACAATAGTAGAGTACTTCTGTAGAGTTTCTTATACCTCCTTCACACATGTACAGTACATGTATGACGGTAACCAAAATATTTCTTTGCATTTGTACACTTGCTACACATTGCCTTTAATAGAGAAGAGCGTCAAATATCCAAATCCATTGCAAAATCTGACGTTTCATATTCAACTTCTGCCTCAATAGGCCTGTTTTCATCAGCTTGAGTTTTGCCAAATAACCCGCTATTTTCAGACTCAGGATATTATCCCAAAGCTCACAGTTGCGTTGTAACCAGACTGATAAGCTCATCACAAACTAGCTTGGATGGGCGCAAATTAGCCCACAATTTCCCAAATAGCAGGATATCTTAGAAACAAGACCAAGATTTCTCGAACAAATATATAGCTAATTGCAACATTGATGAAAACGCAAATTAGCTGGACAATTCGAGATCAGGATAATTAGAATAGCGGGTTATTTGGCAAACTTTAGCTGATGAGGACAGGCCTAATTTCTGCATTAAGGTGGATATAGAATGGAGTAGATTTGAAGGCTTGATAAGGTCTAGCGCTACAGACTAATCCAAAGTGGGTGTACTGCATTTGGAATTCAGACTTTAAACCGATGACTGTACTAACATCTAAACAGCATGATAGATAGTAGAGTCATAACGTGCTCTTTATATGTCATAAATACAATGGAGGTTACATACATGTATATGCATGGAGCAGAATTGAGATTCGGGAGTCCTCTATTTTCGATATCACTATTTTCGATATCAGTAAAGTTTCTGTGGACAGGAAAAGTACCTATAAACGGCAAAAATTTACACAGTAATAGCTATTGAGTTATAGGTTTTCTTACAGTACAATTCACAGAAATGATACTCGCAGGGAGGTGAACAAATGATCATACACTGTAGCTGCCAACCATTCTTGTTTTGGGGGAATGGTTTCTATTTTTTGGCCTTCAAGTTATTGTTTTGAACTCTAGATTCCTCTCTTTTTCTGAAATTTTCTGTGTGCAAAGCATAAAACATCCAATTTGTTCAAAGGTTATTAAAGTAATGATGTACTTTCGGCCCTTATGGTGGAAAATAATATGTGTACACATATTTACAATGTACAATTGGTAATTACTGCATGAAACATTAAGCACCGGTACTTAGTTTTAATCAGGTCAGCAAATTGATGTAAGTTTTGAATTTTATATATATAGATGGCATCATGGATTTCTGATATGATACCGTAGAATTGAGAAACATCCCTCAGGCTGTATAATTAGTTTTTAATTAGACTGATGGGCATGCTTAGAAATCAGACAGTTAGGCCATTAAAAAAATATACATGTTTAGCGTTCCCGCCCGCTTCCTTTTTGGGGTCGCCTCCTATTTTATTTTATTTTTTGAATGTTTTTTTTTTTGAAATTTTTTTGAAATTTGTTTAAATAAAAAAACACATGAAAAACACTGCTCAAATTTTCTGATTTTGAAAAATAATAAAAATGTCAGCGGCCATCTTGAAAAATAACCCGACTGTCAGGGGAAATGTACCGAGCGGCCATTTTGAGCGGCCATTTTTGAAAGAAAACAAAGAGAAAAAAAAGGGCCTCCTCCTTCCTATTTTTCAAAAAAACAGGACGCTAAATATATATGTTTTTAATTTGGTCTTATAAAGGTCCATATATTTTGTGAGATTGCGCTTGCATAGTAGAACAGTTGCTGACCAGAATGGACAATCGCTTGAACTTGTTGACCGTGTTACATCATCGGAATGGGAGACCAAACAGTTTGATTTGCAACCTCAAGTAGAATTAAGGCTGTGCATTGTCATTGTTAAGGTTGTTATGTATTGAGCAATTGGCATTGTTGAAAGGGACTTAAGGAAGTAGTTAATCTTCCACTTTAATAGTACAGGAGGCAGGCATTTTCATACATAATTACCAAAAGTAATAAAACTGGGTCAACAGAATGCATGAATGGTTAACACATACTGTACATGTTTTATGAGGCTGTAAAGAATTCAGCTTGCATTTCATTTCACTATAGGCGTGTCTGCACTATCTCGAGATTGCCAAATATCCAGCTATTTTGAACTATCCCGATCGAAACTATCCAGCTATTTGCGTCTTCATTAGACCAAAGTGGCAAATTAGCTGGATAGTTGGTCGGAATAATATCCCAAGATATCTCGGTCTAGTTTGCAAAATATCCTTCTATTTCCGAACTAGCGGGATAGTTTGCGACCGTCTTCATTAGACCGAAGTACGGAGTCAATTATCCCGATCCCATCATGCACAACGATTTCCGGTTCGCACATGCGATCTATACCGCTCAGCGCTGACCTCGCAACCACTGACCTCGAGTAAACACGGAAAACCGCAAACTAGACCGAGATATCTTGGGATATTATACCGACCAACTATCCAGCTAATTTGCTACTTCGGTCTAATGAAGACGCAAATAAGCTGGATAGTTTGCGATCGGGATAATTCAAATAACTGGATATTTGGCAATCTCGAGATAGTGCAGACACGCCTCCTGTGACTGAATGGATCACCTTGGCCATGTTTACTATTTAATTGATCTTGTTATCCCACCAAGGAAAAGAATGATGCAAAGAATTACCAATTTTTGTTCCTGCTTACATTTATACACCCTTATTTCTGATAGCCACATTTAATTTCCTCTGGAATCTCATGATTTTTCAAACGATTTAGGAGAAAAATAAATCATAATCTATACATTTTATTTGCCAGTTATTCCCAGAAAAAAGATTATTGAGTATTCCCCACCATTCAGGGACAATTAATCTTTTTGAATCTGGAGAATTATATTTAATATAAAAACCCTGTTCAGAACCAAAAGATAGTCACTCAACAATCGACATTCATTTTTTAAAAGTCCTCACCTAAATTGTATTCAATATATTTACATGAACTGCTCAAGCCGAAAACCAAAAATGCTACTTATGTTTTAGTCTATAATGTGCATGTATTCAATAGTTAATACTTAATAGTGTGTGCTTTAATTATTAATATATACACCAAACAAAATCATATTTTTTGTTAATAGAGATTACAAAATTACATTGATCAGTTTCTTTTTTAAAGATTTAGATTCTATTTCTATATCATTTCATTCTGAGTGCTCTTCATCCACATGTTCACACTTTGTGCATGCTGTATTGTAATAATTCAAACATTGATCTATCAAAGCAATTTATGTCAGAATCTGTGACTTTTATTGAGTGACCTTCTGAGCTGTGCAAGCAAGCACGTTCCTGTGCCTTCAAATTCAATCACCATGTTTCTTTCAAATCATTGCATTGTACCAGTGGCAATTACATCACTTTCAAAGCACAGATAGATTTTAGCATATGAAGGCTACAGTGTAATATACATGTACATGTACATGTATGTCATAGTAATGTAACACTTATACTGTTTTGTTTATTTTGTTTTGTTTTTTTGCTTTGTTACTTGTTTAGTTAATGTGTTTAGTTAATGTAGATATATATTGCCTTATTTCAATTTTTTGGGCAGGATTTTTTTCATTTTCTTTGTTTTAACTTTGAAGTGCGTTCATACATAATAAAGTAGTACATGTATTCAACTGTGTCTTATCTAGAACTAGCCTTACATGTACTGTACATGTATATAAAGTTTAAAAATTACAAAAAGATAACATCAACAGTCCATGCATTGAAACTTTTTTCTTCTTCAAACCTGTCCATATATAAACATGGTGATTAATTTGCACTTAAATTTGAAAATGTACATATTGGATTGGACTTTATATATGGTATATATATACTGTATATACATAGTATGAACAACATATTGTTTTGGGGCCTTAAACTTGTAGGAATAGGGGGGTTTGGTATTGCAATGTACTTTACTACACGTGCATCTACATACACTGTACATGTACTTATGCATTGAAAACTTAGCATGTCACTACATCCTGTTTCTGTGCACTTCACGCTTGTATATATTCCTCTTTCTTTTCTTCTTTTGTATTTGTGCTATGATGCTTGTAGTGACTAACATTTTCATGCATGCTTTCAGATTTGTTTCCTACATTGTAATTGAGTATATCCCCAAATTACTTCATGGAGAACAAAATGTGTCTTTCAAAATAGAATGCTCTGTACTTTTCATCTTTTAGAATACAATATATAGGCCCAAAATCATGTGTAGTCGATATACTAGTATTTTACAATACATTTTTTGTATTGATGTCATCCATAGACATCTAAACTACAAATTATGTTAAATCTCTCTATCAAATTATATGGTTGTAAATAAGACTTGATGTACACTGTATAAAAGAGGAAATTAAAATGATTTATTAGATTGTATCTTCATACAGTGAATGAAAACTTTATCTTCTGTTGTGCATGTGGTGCTAAGCAGAAAAGGGAATATGTTTTTTATATAAATTAGTTAGGATAGGATTGAAATTTTTAGAGAGGTTTGTAAGTAGAAACATGTCATCAGTATGACAGTCATTTTTAATTTTGAAGACTAAACTACATGTAGTTAACATTCACACAAAAGACTAATAAAGATAACAATATATGTGGTTACACCTGTAGGTTAAAAGTTGCTGTATGTACATGTATGTGTACAGTAGTAGGGAATAGAATACATGTATCACACACATTCTTTATGACTATGCTTTGTCATTTTAATATCATATCAAAAAGTGAATACGGTAGAGGTTCATGATTTCATCTGCATAAGTTTAGAATGATTTTTTTTTTTATCATCCATTGTAATAATGAACATGAAGCATATATACACATGAATTTACACACAATTCTGCTTGCACACTGAGTCTCTGAAGGATTTATTTTTGTTCTCCATTAGCTCGGCAATTTCATCTTGACATTTACAGAGTAATAATCATTAACATGCAGATATAAAGTGCTAGCACAGCTACAATTGTGTATTGGGTTTAGCAAGGTAAAAATATCATGCATCGCAGTTGCACGTACGCTGCACAAATTGGAGTATGCCTGCCTCGTAATTATTATAGTCATGGGTATTGATGACCTTCGATTATGAACAATCAATGGTTTTTGAGACCTCGATGTCATCCTACAACTCTCTCCCTGTCATGTTATCAATACAATAATTTTTTTTTCATTAATAACATGTACTGTACATGTGTGAATTAGCTGGTGCAATGCTTCATATATTATCTACATGGATGTACTCTTGCTGGAAATGATTTTGCATATTTCTTACCGGTACTTTTATAATTTTGAATTAATGCATGATTTTTTTTTTAATGCAACTGCTTGTTAAATCTACATAAATATTTGGTTTGATAAACATTTACACTTAAAATTTTATATACACCCTGTACTTAATCCAAGCCCTCAATATTTCTGGTTTTCATATTCATGTATAGAGTGCAGTAGGAATTTCTAGGAAATACATGCCCATGTATCTCTCCTCTGATGCTGTGAATTATGCCCTGTCAGTTTGCGATGCAATGTAAGATCAAATATTGACGCTTACCGTAATCATTCAGAATTTTCAGCATTTCTGACCTTTTCTGCAGTACTGCAGCTATGCCACCACAACACTACACACTGTTTTCAGGAAGTAAATGTACACCGCATTTTTTTTTCTTTGTATTTCATGACAAGGAATAGTAGAAACCACATTTATTGATCCTTAAAAGGTTTTCATTTGTATGTGTTTTAGCAGCTGGGCTGTTAAACATATACACCGTACCTGTATTCTACAAATTAAGATACATATATTTTATGGATTTGTTGCATATTTATACTAAATTAGCTCACATGCTACATGGCGCATTAAATTATAAATACACATACAAGTCAAGTGTGTAATTGCTCAATTGTCATTACCATCCAAAATCTGATTTAAGTCAATGTTTTTATCATCTATATTAAGGGGGTTTTAATGGAAATTTATACAGGTAGTTAACGATGTACAGTGTATACGTAAGTTTGCAATCAAAATATTACCGTGTATCTGTATGCAAGATGTACAGAGCTGCTCGTCTTGTATTCACATGTACATGTACAGGTCTGTATATCTCTATATAATTGGTTGCATTATATCGTAACATGATACTTTATTGAACAGATTAATTTTCCGGAAATATTAACTTGACAGTATAGCAACTGTTCATACATGTAAATCTGTGAGTGGTTTCAGTTAGAATTTTAATGATTAAACGTTTGTGACAACAATTTCATCTGTTTAATTATATCAACTATAAGTTTTCTTTATCCCTCCCCCAATATCCTATTGAAATAACCTACAAAAACCTGTATTCAAAATAAAGAGAGATGAACTGTTTTACATCGAACAAAGAAAATGGTAAGTCATTTCACCATTGTGTTGGTAATTGTATTCAAGCTTGATCAAGCGCCCACTTTTCTATATTGAGCTCGTCACTACCGCCTTGCTCTGCGGATCTTGGGTGTATTCATGTCAATTATTCAGAATAGAAGCTTTCTCTAATTCAATTGTACACGTACATTGTAACTGTAGCAAATAAGCTGCAGGAGAGATCCCTCTTGTTCTTGTGTTAAAAACTGTATGTGATAACAAATATCATTATTTGATTATAAGCATGTACATGTATGTTTGTAGGCCCTACTTTAGATTTCTCTCTCAATACAAGCTCATATATTGTACAATATATTGGCTGACATGATCTTTGTCGCTCAGCCCTTTTGCTTCATCTTAAAGCACTGCCTAATAAAAAAAGGGGAAATTATTGCTTCCTTAAAGTCAAAGTGCCCTTTATTTGATGTCATTGCGAAGCCAGCTTTTTCACTTCATGATCAGTAGAACCTCTATTGGAATCAATTTTGTGTAGACTTTAAAATTTCGAATGAAATTAAAGAATTCAGATTGTTATTCAATGAGAGGTTTAATCAATCCAATGGCTCAAAGAACCTGCTCTATTAATAGAACATTGTGAATATATACAATTTCTTGCTTTAATAATGTGTACATGTATATACATGTACATGTATGTAATAACTTGTCTTTCATTGAGGCAAGTACCTCAAAGACATTGTACTTGAGTTGGGGCAAGGGGAAATAATAAATGCTGATATTGAGTGAAATGATGAATTCAATGCCTGTAAAAATCGTACATGTACATGTAGTTTGGTGGCTAACAATATTCAGTTTTTACATAGTCATAGAATTGAGTGTCTGATTATTGCCATGCTCCCAAAATTGCATGCAGTCACATTTAGTAATAAGGCTGTGCTTATAAATTCAGTGCAGTTCATCAAATTGTGGGACAACATTCCAGATACCGCCTTGTGACATCATATGTGATGATGTCAAAATATTAGTTTATATTATTTGTCATGAAGTCACAGTTACTAGTTCTCTGGTATTTTGTTTGTTAGGAAGCACTGATCACTGAAGCAGTACAGTTTGTCAAGGTGAACTGGTGAACCTCAGGCAATCTTATTGTTTTGAACTAATAACCATGGCAACTGGTAACTATGACATCATCATGGGTGTGTTCTCTATTTGTATAAGTGTGAAATGAAGGCCATTTATATTTGTAGATCTGTTAGAAGTTGTGTATGCACACTGAAAGTTGGCATTTACATATAAACATGTTGGCTTATATGTATATTCTAAAAGAAGTGACCTGCTAGAGTACTGGTATATTTAGACTGCACTTGACCTACTTTCACAAATCATTTTATTCCTCTATAGGCCTGTCTTCATCAGCTCAAGTTTGCAAAATACCCTGCTATTTTAACTATCCCGATGGCAAATTAACCAGTTAATTTGTGTCTTTATCAGCCCGCAGTTGCAATTAACGGGATATTTAATAGAGAAAATAACCGAAGAAATCTTAGTCTTGTTTCCAAAATATCCTGCTATTTGGGAAATAGCGGGCTAATTTGCGCTGGTCCAAGTTAGTTTGTGATGAGCGTATCGGTCTGGTGGAGGGTTAGGTTAGGGGAGTATTTGGCAAACTCTAGCTGATGAGGACAGGCCTCATGTTTATACTCAAGCAGTGTATTTTGACATCATTTCCAATCCACATGGACGGATGTTCTTACACGGTATTGAATGCATTCCTCTGCAATAAATTAGATTGTTGTTGTTGGTTTAGTTGTACAGGCACTTACCGGTATCCTTCAATGTTTCATATTAATTTTGTACCCTTTCAGATTTTCTGTAGATCATGCATAAACCAAATATGAATTTGTCATTCCGACTATTACAAAGCCATTCCAAAGTCATTAATAATTATGCACATTTCCAAGAAAAAACAAGCTTATGTTTAAACTTGAAATGAATGTATTTTGTGCCAGGAACCAGGATGTACATGTAAAATCT
Organism: Strongylocentrotus droebachiensis; assembly: GCA_035222895.1. Classification (NCBI taxonomy): domain Eukaryota; kingdom Metazoa; phylum Echinodermata; class Echinoidea; order Camarodonta; family Strongylocentrotidae; genus Strongylocentrotus; species Strongylocentrotus droebachiensis. Next base: position 6,173 of record JAVYIG010000842.1, on the reverse strand, counting down.
AGGTAGTGGTATACATGTATGAGTAAGAAAATTGCAGTATACAACTATACATGTAAATGTACATAAGGATTGGACTGCTTCATTGATTCATTGAAGGTATGTTTGAGTGGGAAATGAAGTGCAGTATTGGTTTGACAACTGATTTTTATTTATTTTTTTTTTTTTTTTTTGCTGTTCCTTTTGCGCAGAGGTACATTAAGATGAAATCATGTAGTTAAAAATTAGAAATGTTATAAGAAAGTGACAAATTTGTTGTAAGCTATAGATACACCTACATGTACAGCTGTAGTTAAGGTATTTAGATATACATTCATAACAAAGAAGAAAGGGGATATATGGAGTTTTCTTGTTTGATGCTTGTAGAATGCAGTTAATTTATTCATGCGGTTTCACTGCTGTGCATATACAGTAAGTTCAAATTTGGTGAAATTTGGAGGATGCTATCACTTTACAATTCAAATAAATATATTTCCCCTATTTTTCATGCTGTATTGTACAGAAAGATCAGGTTTTATTGATTGGTCCATTTTGTTGTATAAAAATGTACGGTAGTTTACAAGGGTGATATGACAATGATGTGCAAGGGAATCAAAGTAGATTATGTGTAATTATTCTTACAGAGGTATAATTAGGACTGTATTCATTCATGATAGTTAGACTGTATATTTTGCACCTATGAAAAATGCCAAAGCGCAACTCAAGAATTCAAAAAAATCATGCACCTTGGTGTTTTTATGTAATCAGGAATCGATTGTACTGGAAGAATATTATATGTGTGAAGAATGGTTGTATTTGTACAGTAAATGTTTGAATGTATGTATGCAATTGATTGAATAAATAATATTACCATCCACCTAACATTGGACTGAAAAGGTTTTCAAGGATCCTTCTTTATGCGTACTGACTGGTGTCTTTGAGCTCAGGTATATCTGGTATGCAAGTTGATATAACATGCTCATAAGCAGGATATTGGATAGGCATTGAGAGAATGAAAAGAGGAAGGGAGGTGGGAAGGTGAGAGAAAGAGGGAGAAGAGAAAGAGAACGAAAGAATGAGAGTGAAAAAGAGGAGGAGAGAATGAGACAGAAAGAAAATTGGAGAGGAGAAAGAGATACAAGAATGAGAAGGAAAAAAAAGTGGAAATGAGAAAGATAGATCAGAGAATAAAAGAGAAAGACAGAATGAGAATGAGAGGGAGATGGGGAGGATGAGAAAAAAGAATGAGGGGTAGTGAATGAGAGAGAAGGTTGGAGTGAATGAGAAATAAAGAAAGTTGGAGAGGATGAGAAAGAAAGAAAGTTGGAGAGGATGAGAAAGAAAGAAAGTTGGAGAGGATGAGAAAATAAAGAGGGAGAAGAGAAAGAGAATGAGACAAACGTGGCAGAAAGAAAGAAAAGGAGGAGTAGGAGGAGTATAGAGCATGAAAGAAAAACAAGCGAGAATGAGAAATATAGGAAAGAGAATAAAAGAGAAAGATTAAGAATGAAAGAGATCAAAAGGATGAGAAAAAGAGGGAGAATGAGAAAGAGAGAGGGAATAGATAATGATAGAGAAAGAGGGGCAAAGAATAGGAGAGTGAGGAGAGGGAATGAGAATGAGAGAAGGAGAGGAAAGAGAGAGGTGTGAGGAAAGCAGATAGAGGCAGTAGGAATAAGATATATACGTAAATGGCAGGCTGAGAGACAGAGAAAAATACAAGATAGATGCTAAGTGATCACTATAAAGTGTAATATTGATTATGGATTCGAGATGCACCAAGAGTATTGTGCATTGCAATATCTGTTGAAATGACTAGGCATAGGTATACCTATCAGCGAGCTTTTGGCCTGATATGAATAATAAGATTGGCTGGATTCAATTTGGAGTAAGTGTCATCTTCAATATTTGTCATATAATTCTGGTATACCCCCTCAAGACCAGGTTATGTCATAAAATTAATTAAAACGTATATCAAGATATACATTGTGTATATACATGTACATTGATGAGGTGAGGGATAGAAGAAAAAAAATGAAAGTAATTTATTGTATAGAAGTGTGAGTGGAGAGAAAGGGATGCATACAAATTGAGTTGAAGTATAGGCTGGGGTCAATAAAGAATAAATTAATCGCGGAAGAGGTTTACGGTACACCATGTGTAAAGTCCTAGAAGGACTAAGGAAAGTGGATAAAAAAAAATAGAAGTGAAATGGAAAGGCGAGAAAGTGGAGGTTGGAAGGAAGAGTATCTTTCGGAAGTGAGTATAGTCCTGAAAAGGACTGTAAACCAGAAAGTTGTAGACAGGATGAGAGGTTTGAGTAGAAGACTGGATTGAGTTGGAGAGTTGAGTAGATGAGAGAAGCTGGCTTGAGTCGGCGAGTAGAGTTGCAGAGCAGGAGCAGGAGAGTAGAATGAATTATTAGAGAGCACGTCCAAAAGTTAAAAAATATTTGAATGTAAATATTCTAGATGGATAAGAAATTGTATTCAAAAAATCATTGATAGAATTTAGGAATAATGAGATAGTTGAATACTAATAACAATATAACCTTTGTAGAGGTGTCGTGGACGAGTGGACGTCGCAGGACTGTCAATCACAAGGTCCGCGGTTCGAATCCCGCAGCGGCACTAATGTCCTTTGGCAAGACATTGATCTACATTTGCCACACTCCACCAAGGTGAAGTAAATGGGTACCGGTAGGAAGGACCGAAATTGGTAGCTTAGCAGAGCCAGGGTAATATTGGAGTGCTTTGAGCACCTTGCAAGGTGGATATGTGCGCTATATAAATATCCAATATTATTATTATTATTATTATTATTTGAAAACAAAGGCCTATAAGAAGGAATTTGCTCAATGCTCATAGAAATGCCTCAATGAGAGGCTTATTAGCATTTTGTTATAACCTCTCTGCATTTGTATCACTTATTGTGTTACCCACACTCTATAAAGACCAGGAAGATGGTCATAAAAACAGTGAGAAAGAATTAAAATGAATAAAATATACAATGTTCAACATATCGTGTTTGAAGTTGATCAGACGGGAAGAGAGAATAAACAGAGGAGACCAAAATAGAGCTTTCATATAAATGTGATAGCTAGACTACAGGTACACGACACTTGGGCGTACACACTGATATGTTGTGCATATGACAGAGCTCCAGATAAAGAAGCGGGGTTGCCATGGTAATGTTCCAATAAAATATGTCAGGAGGAGGTGCATGGTGCGTGTTTTGATTTCATGGTTGGCTTTAAGAAAACAATTGATGGATCACTGTATAATGCAATCTATTGCAGTTTTATTTATATCAAGAATCATAGAACATCTGTTGCTTGGATATACTTCTGGCAAGCTCTGCACAATCAAACCCTTTTGTACTATCATCCTGCCATAGAATGTTCATTGTATCATGTTTGGACTAAGCATAGCTAGATTATATGTATTTCTTCTGGCTCATACCCAAGTACCTTAAGTACACAACAACAACAACAAGAAATTAATTCCCTTCCAATTTAACTGAAAAAGCGCCTGATATTGTATCAAATTTAATTTTTATTTTGCATGTCAAAACTTTCTTCAGAGTTTCGTCCCTCCCCACCCCTCTTTTACAAATTCTTATTCCGCCCCTGCTTAGAGTCAATGTAGATCAAGATCAAACAATTATTATTCTACGCACTCTACAGACACCATCTCAATCCTCCATCCATCATATTACTTGTAAAATGTGGCAGCATTATGGGGAGGATAAAAGCATGATGCGCTCCATTAAACATGCAAGTGATGTACTGCAATTATGAATAATTCATTGATATTGTGTACAAGAGAGATCATGGGAAAGGAGTCTCTCTCTCCCTCTCTCACACACACTCCCCTTTAGCCCCCTCTCTCTCTCCCTAGCTTCCCTCCTCCCTCTCTCTTTCTCTCTCACTCGATCACTCACTGTCTCTTCTCTTTCTCACTCCCCCTCTCCCCTTTCTCTCTCTCTTTCTCACTCACTCTCTCTCTCTCTCTCTCTCTCTCTCTCTCCCCTCTCCCTCTCCCCCTTTATCTCTCACTTTCTATTTATCTCTCTCCCTAGCTTTCTCCCTCCCTCCCCTCTCTCGCTCTCTCCCTAGCTCCCCCTCTCTCTCTCTCTCTCTCTCTCTCTCTCTCTCTCTCTCTTTTGTTTGTATTTCTTCACAGTAAACGCAAATTAAATTCTGAACATCATGTAATAGAAAAAAATGAGTTTGAACCTTCTACATACATATATGTACATTTACTTGTTCTGGAATATCATGCAAATCATCAGAAGTTTAATCTTTAATCAATATCATGATCAAATCAAGACACTGGCAGATTATGTACCTTCTAATAATACGCCCTAAACATTCTCCTTTTAATAAATCATGTGTATTGCTTTAAAAAGAAAACAATGAGAAAATCAAAGTTTCTTTGTTTCCATCGAACAAAGCTGTTATGGGAAAAGTAGGAATTCAGATTTCAGAAAACAAATATAATGAATAAATACATCGAAAACTGGATTGCAGATAATGTACCAGTTGAGGTACAGGCTTTTCTGTTTACAATGTGTCTTGAAATAGATTTTAAACATGGGTAGCAGTAATTTATTGACAGGTTTGCTTTCATGTTGAGATAAAAACAAAAGGGAAATAATAAAAGGGTCACAACATTTTTTTTGTTCTCTTTTCATTCATTATTGTTTGTGCACATGGACATTTTTTTCTTCAATGATATTTCATTTTCTCCATTGCTTTTCACAAACAATAACAAAATCAATACATAAAATAATCTGCATGTTAATATTATATAGAATATGATTTTACATTCATATCTAAATAATACAAATGAACTTTTACTATTTACATCAAATAAAGCATGAAACATGCATGCATGAAGAAGGCATGAACATAAAAAGACATTTAAGAGAAGAAGAAGAAGAAAAAAAAAAAAACATGACTGTGTATGCGCTCGCATCATGACACTAGAGGGAGCAATACTCTTTTGATAAGCAGTAAAGGATCAATGCACACATTGAGATGCTGTTTCTCTTTTCATTCTTTGCTATAACTTCTTTATAGACCGTCTGCTTATTCTCCCAAATTCTTTCTCCCTTTCCCTCTCTCTCCCTTTTTCTTTCGCACTCTCTCTCTCTCTCTTTCATAATGCCCTTTGTCACCTCTGATAAATGCCCATATCAAAATATGATGGGTACCCTTTTTCCTATATGCAATAAGCGTCCCTATTCCATTCTCAAAAGTGCCCTTTTTCATGTCTGGTAAGTGCCCCTTTTCAGTTACGAGAAGTGTTCATTTTCGCTTTAAATAAGTGCTCCCTTCACCTCTGATAATTGCCCCTTTTCAAATCTAAGAGGTGCCATTTTTACTTTGACAAGTGCCCCTTTTACTTTGTAGTAATTAATTGCCCCTCCCCCTTCTGATTCTGACTTGAATAATCTAATCAGGAAACTAAGGTTACCGGTTTACAATTCTATTCCATATATGGTGTTGTTATTATTATGATGATCAGAAAAGTTTGATTGCCGTGCACTAATCAAGAACCTAAGGTTACCTGTTTACGATGCAATTCCACATGGTGTTTTAATTATTATGATAATCAGAAAGGTTTGATTGTCATGCACAATGTCATAATCAAGAACCTAAGGTTACCTGTTTACGATTCTATTCCATATGGTGTTTTAATTATTATGATAATCAGAAAGGTTTGATTGTCGTGCACTAATCAAGAACCTAAGGTTACCTGCTTACAATTCTATTCCATATGGTGTTTTAATTATTATGATAATCAGAAAGGTTTGATTGTCATGCACAATAATCAAGAACCCAACGTAACCTTTTTACAATTCTTCTATTCCAAACGGTGTTTTTATTGTAGCTTGTTTTATATACTAAGAAGTATAATCAATCCATCGGAGTGAAAACATGATTGGAATTAGTACAAACAACCCACGATTGTGCAAATCGATATCTGGGCAGGCAACGTTCGGTCAGATTTTAGCTTTATATTCAAACAACGTTTTGGGGATCCCAACGCTTAAGAGGCTCTACACCAGGCGCGGATCCAGGATTTCTTAGGGGGGGGGGCAAATTTGAAATTATGCGAGCCAAATATCGGTACGAAATGGTGACCAGCATTGACGTAGTTGGGGGGGGGGGGGGGGTGGGTGTAGGGAGG